>JAOXYL010000039.1:11422372-11460660 GCA_028564955.1 Terapon puta
TATATATATATATATATATACATACAATTCATACTGATCAAAATATATATATCAAAATGTAAATATATATATATATACATATATATATATATACATAGATATAGCTACAGAGAGAGTTACTCACTTGGCTCTGAGTCCATCAGTGCCGTAGGGTTGCAGCAGGTACTGATGGACAGTATTGTTCCGTAACGTCCCCGCCAACTTGATTTTCTTTCGCGATCGATGCAGGTTGATGATGTAAATTGTTATGGAGCCTCTCACGTAGTTATGACTGGCGATGAGGAACAACATTACATTAATTTTTTGTTACCTTAAGAAAGGATAATTGGGACACAACAAGAGAAGAAAGGCCTCTTCACATCTGTTGATAGGGATTCATCATATATTACATTGCCATGTTGAATAGAATTCTCTATAATTAAAGATGACTACAAAGAGAGGAAAGTCTTTGATACTGTATTTTCATCACATATAGTAATACGATCAAACCGCAACTCCTTGATCTAATTTGGATCAAAAGCCCTGCAGAAAAATAATAAAGATAAAGCCTGCTCAAGGATGGAATTCCTTTATGCAGCAAGTTGTCCTTCATCAGACTAAGACCTGTCATCTATATTTAGTATGAACCACAATAAACCATATTTCATATGTGAAACGTTTACCTTCCCACTCAATGCTATCTGAGGCAAAAATCTGCTTCTCTTGTACAGTATCCAGTATTACAAACTGTCACTATATAGTCCAGGATCTGGTGAATGGTGTGAACACAACGGGCAACACTTCTTAAGTTACACAGACAACAGTGTTTGAGTCCCACTCCTGAGAGCAAAGCACTGGGGACACAACTTGATAGGGATACCGGCCAGAGGTAAATAACTAAGCGAGACAGATAAGACAAACATGATAAAATCTAATAAGGGCCCAGATATGAGGACAAAGACAACACGGCTGTAGTTAATACCACATGTTGGCCTTGGTGTTCAGGGTCAGGGGTGTGCTTTGGCTGGTAGACCTCTCTCCCAGTTAGAACCTTCAAAATCTCATATCTTTGAAGCAAACTTGTTTTTTTTGTTTGATGTTTATCTTTGGCCTTGTGGGCCAGGATGAGACATATATATTCATAATATTCATAAGCCCTGACTGACAATATTCAATATATTTGGCAAGAGAAATAAAGTAGTGTAATGTTGATGGGAACGATGTGTGTTTCTGAGAAACGTGGACCATGGCTCTGAGTTATAGATCAGTTAGATGGAGGATGAGATAATGACCTCTCGAGCCTTTCAAATAATGAGGTTCTGAGAGATCCAAACCAGGAACATAAACATGTGTTGATGCTGTTTGATGTTGGAGCATCGCTGCCATGTAAACCACTAAAAAGGGGTAAAAGGGCAGTGAAAGTCACATATCTGATCTGCAATGACTTTTCAAACCACGGACTGCCTGAGCACATTTACAGTCTTTGCTGTCTTACACAGTACAGTGAAACCACTAAGACTACAGTGGTTTGTCCACTTAAGGGCTGACTGTGTAAAACCACAAAATGGCAAAAATAATGGCAAGATGGACTGGATTCAAGAGGGACGGCTTTAGTACTTCACTGTTTGATCATATGAGTCCAGGCCCAATTGGTATATTGAGTGGAGGTGAGTGGCACTTCACGGCACAGGCATCTCTTTACTCCCAATTCCACTATACATACCCCGTGGCTGAGTGAGTATACTTGTTGAAAACTATTTCAAATATCTGCGTGCATGTCATCGGGCTGTTATGCAACTCCTGCCCAACCATGACGATCTATCTGAGAAGTGCTCCACTATTTTTCTAAGAGATGCTCCACCTGTAAACGAGCCCTGTCTCGAGTAAGACCGTAAGTCTAGCCTGGTGCTGACAGCCGCTGGCCTGGGTTAAATGATAACCTTGAACAGGCCATCGTGGCACTCTTTATCTCCTCCCGGCACAGAACGCCTTATTGTCCCTCCCCCTCCCCCGTGAATACCCCCCTCCAGCCAATCCGAGACGGGATAAAGGCCCGGCACACCTTTCAGCGGCTCTTTGACGGCAGGGAGACAGAACCCACACACCTGATAAGTGATACCCGTTAAGTTTTATAGACTCTGAGCTGTGAAAGAGCGGGTGTCTGCCGTCTGCTTATTTATGGGAAGCCGAATGGGCCGGCAAGGGATTTTGTTCTTCCCCACCAGACACTGAGCCCCAGGTGTTTGCAGGGCCGCATAGGGAGTAGAAGTTAAAGTAGAAAGTTAAAACCACAACGGTCTGTTTTCCAGCTCTTCAAGGACATTCCCAACGTATTGCTACACATCACTGAAAGGCTAAGAGGATGTGAATACAATGATAATGTGCACTCTCGCTATCTTTAAGAGCAGGTTACAAAGTAATCCAAGATGCTTCAGCTTTAGCACGTACTTGTAGTAGCTGGTACAGTGGGCGTAGATACGTAGCTTGTCTCGTATGACCCGTCCTGGTTGCGGCTTCCTCTGCAGTCCGGCAACACGCACGGCTAAAACTCTTGGACCAACCAGGCGCTTGAACACCAGAGAAAACCAGTAATCCTGTAAAGGCAACATCACGCACACACAGAAACACATATGCACACATACACACATTTGTGATAACTTTTATGACGGTATGATTCATTTTATCCTCATAATGCTTAGGACAGGATTCAGCTGGTTATTGTTTAAAGATAAAATGCAAGAGCCGGCAGGTTTAGGAAGAAGACCCAATCTGATTGACGGCAAGGAAACTGTTTCAGAGCACTGCCAACTCTACAGTAATTAAAAGTAAGGATAAAACTTGCATAAGAATTTAAGGTATAGGTAAGTGAAGGAAATATTACTAAAATCTCAATGTTATTTATTCAGTCATGAAATGTCCTAGTGATTGTAGAAACATTAGATTAATCAGACTGTGAGAATTAAGGATGTTTTAGCAAAGCAGCTCATGCGTGATGGGGTTGGAAAAAAAAGAAATATATTCCACAAAAATCTCAAGTCCAAATATGTCAGCACTTTGATATTCAATGTTTAGCTGGAGCGGATTGTCCCGTGTAACGTGTCTCATTGTATCTTACAACTGCTGACATGTTTAGAATTGACAGGTCTTAAATATGGCGTTTTTACAAAATATTACGCTCTATCATGAATTGCTGTTTTCTGTTATCATTGTTGAGCAGTCCACCATACTGTGTCTCAGTCTATAGACTACACAGACTCAACACCTCTCTAAGAGACCCAGAACAACATGTGTTCCTCAGGAAGTTCCCATGCAATCCTGCATATGGCAACATTTAAGGGCTTCTTTTTTTTCCATGCAGGCTTTAACTTAATTTGCTGCCAAGGCATCGAAGAAGCACAGCACAGTATGGAACTGTATAGTGTTGGCCACAGGCAGAGGGATGGGTGGCTGAATGTGTGGCCAGAACTGTGATCTCTGATTATTACAAAGTGTATGAAACAAAAGACAGTTATGAGTCTGGAGTGATGCTAAAGTCCAGCTTTGTGTTTCAATTTCAAAACTCAAGTAAAAGAAACCATCAATAAATTGTTGGATTTCAAACTACGGCTTTGTTAAAATCCCTGACCAGAGCTGCAGTTGGCCACACATAAAGCAGATTTTCTTTTTTTGTTTGATTGTTTTTTGGGCGGAAATATCAGCAGAGGTCCTAAATCCCAAACTGTCTGACTTTATCTTCTCCGGACAGGCTGACAGAAAGACAGACAGGAACAAACATCACTTTGAGTTCGAAATAGGACAAAGAATAAGAACCAGAGAAGACAGACAGGCAGCCACAAGTAAACCAGGAACATGTCAAGAACTCCAGAAAAGTAAAGCCATGTGCCAAAGACCATCAAATCTCAGCTGCACAGTTGAGGGAATAAGAGGACGATAACGAGGAGAATAACAATTAACCTTGAGTGTTTAGCTAAACACGGAAAATGAGAGTCAGACTGCCAGGTTAATACCCTGTTAATCCCAAGGAATTCAAAGATCAAAGTTTGACGTTAAACTATTACACTGAATCTAAAAGGAAATTCAATATTTTTGTGTTTTTAATTAAACTAGACCCTTAAACAAGTTAAGAATCTTCAGCAAGCTCTAATTAGATTTCCCATAAAAAATAAATAGAATAAAATAGTCATAAAAAATGAACACACAAACATATCTAGAAAAAAGTAAAAACATAAAACATACCCACAAAATGCAAAGTCATGAAGACTTGCGAGTCAGAGGGTTCAACATTGGAGGAAAAGGCAGCTCCATGATTTGTATGAGAAATAAATATTTTCCTCAAAGTATTTGACAAGTAAATCTTTTTAGACAGGAACAATATGCCTTCGCCCACTACCAGACACTAAATACTAACATTTATATTTCACAAAGAACGAACCTCAGACAAGAGTAACCATCACTTTAGTTTAGAGTTTACAACCCACCTCTGGAGACAGACAATGGGCACGTGTGGCGTGTAAACGAAACAAGAAAAGGGAAAGAATGATTGGGATAGAGGAACAAGAGGGGAAAAGGGAAGAGATAAGTGTGGAAAAAGGTGAACTGGTTGAGTCATTCAGTGGGTGGGGAGGGTGGCTTTGAGGGGATACTACCAATGGAGGAGTCATCCTACAGGGGAAGAGGCCAGGTCATAAATTTTCCACGCAGAAGACAGGTTGGCCCTGCAATGAATTCTCTCAGCAGGTAGGCTGATGCGGCCTTTAGACATCCAGCCATGTTAAAAGCATTGTGATCCTAGCGGGAGACCATCAGTGCCAGACAAATAATGGAGACGGAGAGGGGAAAAAATGAAGCCATCTTGATTGTTTGAATATCTTAAGTTTAAACAATTGTAAGATGTGAGGCAGAGGAAAGTGCAGGCCTGCCAGAGAAAACTAATGAGGGGTTTAGTGAAAAAGTTATTGTTCGATTTTGTAGAAGTGATTAGTTCATGAGCACAATAACATTAGTGGTTAAAATGGTATTCTGGGATTGCCAATGCTCATTCTAGCAGCTATTTCTGACCAAAGCAAAAATAAAAAGAATCTTGAATAATAACAAATGTTTGATTAATGCCTCGATTCCATCATCTTTCTCCTTATTGTAGAAAACAATAATTTACTGTACACATCCTTAATGTAAGCCTCTCACTCATGCTCCGCCTCAGCTTAATATGAAGCCCTTTTTATGAACTTAATAAATCTTTTTTATGAACTTGGCTCATAGTGGCATTTTATCACTCCTTCACACTTTTTTTTCCAGCAAAATGAGATCAGTTTAACACAAAAACAAAAGTTAAAAATCCCCTCTTTTTTAGAAGAAATAAATTACCAAGGAACATCTCACATTCAAGTTTGAGCATAATAAATGAAGAATATGACCTCAAAAGTGTGCAGCACATCTGTATTTTTAACATCCATTTCCCCTCACAGACTGATCATGCACAAGTAAGATAAAAGACCTGTTTTTTTTTTCTCCAGACTTCAGATGACAAATTCAGTACTGTGCACAAAGCTTGTTGTATTTGTTTCCCTGTGTGATTCAGACCAAACTATGGAGGGTCTTCGGATTGGTCAGTTCCATTTCACACAGCGTTGCAGGCTATTTTACTAACATGCCTGTGTATCAGCATCTCAGGTTGCGGATCTCTCACCGGCCAAGTGTCCCGCACAGAGAAGCACACAGTTATGATGGGGGTTGAGGGGAGCAGTGACACTGTCCTGAGCCTCTGACAAAAGGCTAAGGTTACATGGCATTTCGCCCCCGCGTCTAACCACTCATCACCACTAAACGCCTTTCATCTCACCTAATAGCTCCCACGGGAAAGAGCAAGAGGTGCCATCGAGGCACTGGGTCTGCTACAGAAAAAGTCCAAAGAGTTACAGGACTGCTCAGGTCAGATCCATGTTATTATGATGAAGAACAGTTAATTGAACCACTAGCCACTCTAATCCTTGCTGACCTGGAATCGAGAGACTTACAGGTAAAGGGTTAAAGTGCTGATCCACAAGGTGTGTGTATCCATAGTCAAAGAATGAGTGACGCAAGACAACATCAATCCCCTGAAGAGCAGCCATACCCAGTGTGTTCACCCACCTGAAAAACATATGAACAGAAACATAAATAAATATATCGTAGGAATGCAATAGTAGATGCACTATATTGTGATTAGCAATAAAATATATAATGCAGTAGGAAAAAATCTTTTGCACTTTTTTTTCAACAAATATGAAAGTTATCTTATACAGCTGGTTCAGTTATTCACTATTAGAGGTTCTGAAATCTAGAGAACACATGGCAGGAATTTCTTAAGAAGCTACAGTAAAATAATAGTACTCACAGGAAGCCAGCAGCGTATGTGTCTGAGAGATTGCTGATGCCTCCTGCCCAGGCCGGCCCCAGTCCACCCAGCCATACCTTCTTACCAGGAGTATGTGTGTTCACAACCTGCCATAATGGATGGAAACCATCATTGTCACTGAGATGAATCGTATGGATCACTTTTATTTATCTATAATTTGTAAAACAGGTAAATTGTTATATTTTTTGTTATACTTAATTCTGTTCTCATGCTGACCAACTTTTAGTAACGCTGCAAGCTAATGGAAGATACAAGATACTTCTACATATGCGAACAGAAACATAAAGATAAAGCAAAATGAACAATTCTGTCTGACACTGACAAAGTGGAAAGGAACAGGAGAATCACATTCCTGTTGCATTTTATTAACTGTTATAAATGTTGTTCTTGGGAACGATTGCTTCTTCTTTTTCCCTGCGGCCCTTTGACGACTCAGAAATCTGTCATAGCAGCTATAGCATTGATATTGTTACCTCATGGTGAACACAACCATTTAAGCGAAGGCTAAAATGGTGGTTTTTCACATGTGGCTTTATTATCACAAAAAAATAGCTGGGAGCGGATCCATAACTTGGCAAACTCAAAAGAAATGCAAATGTATCTTGTTAAAGTGAGTTGTTTCTTCACATCCTCCCTCAAGGTCATCTCAAAATCTAAACTGATAGAGAGTTATTTAACAGGGATAAGACCAAGGACATGATGTCTTGAAATGTACATAGATATCAACCTGATTTTGTATATACAGACTTATAAGTCAGATACACCTGGTGTCAAACTGCATATAAACAATAGACTGCATACATAAACTAGGATTGTTTATAGTAGAAGGTAAACTTCAGGACTTTGATGGAAACTTACGCTGGTGACTTTGGTGATCTGCTCCGTCAGTGTGTCCAGCAGACGGGTTTTGAGGAAGTCCTCCGCTTTGTTCACTCTGCCATCCATGTAGTAACTGCAATAGAGATGTGGGGAAAATGCTGTGAGAGAAACACACTGTACACTCTTTACAAAGTGAGCTACAAACAGGATTTTTATTATAGTGCCGATGGAAAATATAACTGAGCTTAGTACAAGCTTCATAGAGATCCATCCTCCCATCGATTGAATCGTATCTCTTCACTCTCCATATTCCAAAATATTTAAATGATAATATTTAAAAATATTTAAATAGAAAATGTTTTAGGTCAGACCTATGCAGCTGACAATCCCATCTACTGTCCATATTTCAGTACAAAGTATCCTGTGATATACTATCATAAAAAATGCAAGAAAGAAAAATTACATTTTAATTGTAACAAAAACAAAAAAAACAACTTCATAAATGCAGCACCAACATAGATTCACTTTTTCTGTGGTTCATTATGGACAGAAGGTTTAAAAAACAAACCACCAATTATCATTACCATTAGTCTCATAGATCTAGTACACGTTAGTAAGTTATTTCACTATAACAACTATGATGAAGAGTGCCTGCTATACTATATTACACTTTAGCATAGTGACAATCCAATTCTTTGTCAAAATGTGGGCTTGCATAAGAGAGGAATTGGAAGTACTGACACTGAGCCAAATTCATCATCCTGTGTGCAGAAAGCTTTCTCAACATCTCCTGCAATAGCCCAAAAGATGAAAACAAGCAAGGTACAGCAACATACTCTAGTTTGTGTTTCAGGAACCATAAAATATATTTACATCTTATTTGCACTGCAGAAAAAAACAATAAAAAACATTTGTTGCTTGATTGATTAGTAGTTGATCTTGTTAAATGAAATTACTCATATGTTATTTAGTTATTAAGTTGTTAGTCTACGATTAGTCTAAACAGACAGTGTACATTAAGGGTCACTTGGGAAATGATGTTCATGGTCAGGTAAAACCGGATCTAACAGGCTCTAAAAGAGAAAACCTCTCACTCAAACATAGTTTAGGTCTGAAAGTTTAGGCGTAAAATATTTATTTAGCTTTACTTTTAAGAAACAGGGGCAAGATACAAGTGGGAACTTCATGGGTATAGACACTAAATGCTAAGTATTTAATGGACAGCCACCTGCCTAGAGTAACCTTTCCTTTCATTTCACCTAGAATTTTTTATAACCCTATGATGTCATATAAGGGCAATAGCATTGGTCATGTAAAGTCTTTAAAGTGAAAAAAACACCTCACATTTTATTAAGTTAAACCAGAAAAAGTAATTGCACAATTTTCAATCCACTTGCATTCATTGGTATTATTTTTGCAGTACCGTGACATAATAAAATAGTACCAGAAACAGATGCAACACCTGTTAATTAAAGATTTAACAAATCTGTGACTCATTGTGAAGCAGATTTCTCTTCTGATGCTTTTTCTAATGCAACAAATGTTATCAATAAAATACCAGACTTGTTCTGTTCAGCCCTGCTTAAAGCTGCAAATCTTTTGTGCCAATATAGCTTTTTTTTCCAAACTCCAATCAAAAGTACAGCAAATTAAATGGCAGACAATGCCAAGGAGGAATTTCACTGTACTGTGGATAATGAGACCATAGACAAGAAGACAATATAATCATAACAAATACAGCATCAAAAGATTCCAAAACAAAAGGTCAAACCTCCATTGAACCTACTGGAAAAGACCGTGGAACTGACAGATGTGTCAACAAAGCTGCTGAGAACTGAGCTGAATTTTGTTGTTGAAGCAGTGTTGCAATCTGAGCTTAACCTCGTTGAAATTTTCGTCACAGTGTTGGAAAAGTCCCAAGCTCCTGGCCTCAAACTGTAAACAACGCACGGATTAAGTCATAGCTTTACACAAATTATTTGGTTATCCTGTCATCTTTCCAGAGAGCTCACAATAATTCTTCAGTCCAGGTCCCAGGGAAAGAAATTCCAGTTCATATATGGCAACAGAATAAAAGACAGTAGAAGTTATTTTAGCTATATGGTGCACTACAAATCAGCACTAATTTGGCTGCACTCTATAAAAGCATCAAGATTAGCTATACACTCAGGTGTGGTCCTTTGTTAAAGCAGAGACCCCACACAGAAATGAATATAGAGAAACAGGCTCTAGTATTCTGTTCAAATTAGGGAGGGGGGTCGTAGCTTGGTATTCATAAAGTTGCCCAAGCTCCTAAAACAGAACCAAGGACTTTTCCTTTGTTCATCCAAAAGTTGGCATGACACTTGTCAGTCTGACCAAAATTCAATAAAAGGCCAAAATGAACAACACTCTGTCGGGATGTTTTCAGACAAGATCCACTTGGTCAGCTTGTTTTACACAGTTCCCACTGAGTGCCAGTCCCACATTAAAGAGATCCAACTAACAGAACTATCTAGCACTCTATTAACACAGAAATACAGTACAGACTAACAAAACAGATGCATCTAAGTCAGACAGTGACTGCTGGAGGCAGAGTTGCAAAAGTACTTACACTGAACTGCTCAACTAGAACTAAAATTCAAATTAGTAATTTTATAGTTAAACGTGCAAAGTATTGAACGTACTGAAGAATAATGGCTCCCATCAATCTTTCTACTTGATAAATTGTTTGATGAGTAAAACTACTATACAAGTGTTGTGGAGTAAGATGGAAATTTTCAGGTGTAGTATAACTTATAATAACTCCACATGAGGTGGCAAGGAATGGCCATGTGTCTTGGCAATATGGGGAGAGTGGGTAGGTAGCAAAGTAAGAAGAGGCTATCTTCCTAGATGTGGACCATCAGGTTATCATCAGGTCAATCATTATATAACAGTTGAAGGATATGTAGCCTCCCTCAGGAATGCCACTGGTAAATTTACAGTCCCTCTGTGATTTTCAGACTAGAAAGGAGGAGATCACAAATCTTAAACATCTCTGTTTTCTCCCCTCAGCTATAAATAACCAACACACCATGCTGTCTGGCATGTAGTACCACTGTCAGCCAGAAGGAACAAGAAAGATGTGGGTATAATATGTCATGCTGGCCTTTTAAAAATGTGACCGCATAGCATCAAAGAGTAAAAGTGATTAACATAGATTTGTTTCTGAACAAAGTTAAAAAAAAAAGGGAAAATGCTTCTGATTCACTAATCAACCCACACTGCTCAGTACAAGTAGTACTATTTTTTTTTAAAGTGCACCTTTAATCAATTCATTATTAAAACAAGTTTAGCAGGCTGGTTGGTCGCTGCTTGCTTCACACTGGTTCACACTCAGATGTTCACACCACTAATACCCCACTGCTGGAACAATTAAGGCACACTTCAAGTGTGTTGCTCAAGGGCATTGAAACAGCAAATCGTAAATTTGTCTTGTTTATTTTTCTTTCTCATATTTTCACAGCTAGAACTGGCAGCTATCCGCTCACACACTTCATTCTCTCACCATGAGGCAGCCCTTGTTAGGTGAGGCAGAAATGTGTTCTTGATAGCTGAGGTTAGAGGCTTTGATTAAAGAATCTGTTCACCTCCAGTGCAAAAAAAGTATTCAAACATCCACATGGCTCTGGTTTAATTTAGTTCTGGTCTGAGATATCCATAGCTGAGACTTTTGCCAATACGACAGAGATTAATTAAATTTTGTTTGTGTCTAACAGCCTCACAGCTCTGGAACAAAAGTCGACCCCATGTTAGCAGCTCTGTGAAGTTGTTCTATAGTTATGTTCACCAGTGCTTTGAGCAAGGTACTCGGTGACCAGCTTCTTAACATGCTCTCACAGATGATGCTAACGTGCTGATGTTTTTCATTTAGCGTCTATCATGCGCACCACCTTAGCTTAGTGTGTTAGCATGGTAAAATTATGGTAAAAAAATAGACAATTAGCATGAAACACCTCTGAGGCCCATGAGCTGTTGAGATATATTACCGGATACAGAATAAGATGACTGTCTGCAAAGATAACAAAAGGAAGTGAGAAAATGTTTTTCAACATTTGGGTGAAGTGACCCTTTAACTTATGTAAAAAGCATCTGGGTGAGGATGAAAGTGATCTTAAAAGAACACAGAAAAAAGAAAGACTAGGCAAGCATCTCTGGGAAAATGGGCACACAAAGAAAAGCTAATATTACAGAAAGATGGGAACAGAGAGAAGAGACAGAGGGATTAAGAGGGGAATGACTAAAACATACTCAACGTGTTTTGGTGGTCAGTCCAAAACTGGATAAGCAGTAACTGAGACAAGATGCAGCAAATGTGAAAGTACAATGTTGTGGAAAAAAACGTCATAACACAAACCACACATCAATGTTTGGTCATCTGGACGCACACAAATGTTTCACTACATAACCAGCGCATCTCATCGCCACAAGCTCCGACAGAAAACCTCTGACCGTGAGCTGCAGACAGACAAATCCATATGATTCTCGAAAGCTCTTTGCAGCCCACAACGTTTAATTCAAAACAATTCGAGCCAGCTGCAGTGGAGTAAAACCTGTGTCGTAGACGTGTTAATGAGTGGTCTCCACTTTTATTAGTTTGGCTTCTTTTGTAGAGGTCAGAGTTTCTGTCACGCAGCCTGGTTAGACTGGAATCTGGACCTCTAGTGTAAAACGGGCTAATTGACAAAGGGAATGAGCCAGAGCATATGGTTTGGTTTTAACAGTGTGGGTGGTGTTTTTCTAAGACTTACTGACAGCCCTGCCTCCTTCCGTTTCTTCTAATTTCTCCAAATTAGACATGACCTTCACCTTAATGACCGCTCGCTCAGTCACACAGGACTTGTCTGAGCTCACAGTGGGTGCGTCTTTTTGTACACGTTTTACATATGGGCATAAAGAGATACAGATAAAAGACTGGGGAAAAGATCAAACCCATTGATATGTCTGTATGCATTCCTACAGGATGTGCAGTAGACAAATGGCAGGTGTTACTAATTTAACACACATACACTTTCAAACTCCTTTTCCTCTTGTTCCATTTTACACGATAAATGCATTTCACCACCTTGCAACAGTATCGCTCAGAAACAGTGTTAACATTGCTTATTACCTGTTAATTCATACACAGTGCTGTGATAGTGGTATGAGGAGGCAGCATGGCATTTGCTGTTGGATTTATGGTTTGTTAAGGAAGCAGTCTGCTGTTCTGGAGGACCACACATCAATTCTGGGGTTTTCCATGGATAAAATAATAGAATAGAAAAAAAGGGTAAAATACCTACTGTTGCCACGTAACTGCATCTACAACAGAGCCAGCATTCTTCATGAACCTGAAAGTCACAAAAACAGAGTCATCTTTACTTTTTCGTGGTCATTAATATTGTGATAATGTTTTATCCACCAACCCAACTGTCTAGACCAGGGGATGTGGAAGTACTGAGGAGCCTTTACTGTAGACATGCAAACAGGGTGCAACACAAGTTTCCAACATATCTTTGCTTAGATTAAAATTTTTCACCCCCCACTGTACTGAAGAATTACATGTATACGTGGCTATGCTCAACAGATGCATGTGGAACCAGGGACTGCAAAATTTATGTGGTTCATAGGGAGTAGATAATGGTATGAAAATATCTTGTCTTGCTTAAAGTACGAACATACACTATATTCATATTTAACAAAAGAATCTGTTATATTTTGCTCAGTTTTTTTGTTTTTTGCTCTTAAGATCTGCGGTAACACAGCTAAGAGCTGGCATTCTTCCTCTGGATGATTCAAAATGTTCAGGGGGAAAACTAATGAGCTACAGTGGAAAGTGAGACCCATTTTCTTTTGCACTGCATGTATTAAAGTGGTATTTTGAAATTGTATACACAGCACTCTGGACTGGCTTATGTCAATTTGTGGTGCCATAGTCGTATGCATAACACAATGATAAATGCTTGAACAGTTACTTCTGTTGTTTAAACAAAAAGTATACCTCACACTAAGTGTTTTAAGTAATATGGTAAGACTGCAAACTTCAAAAAATGCAACTCGTTTTTTGATACGTTTGTTCCTGCACGCTGCAGAGTTTGCTTTCGCTCACTTAAATTCAAACTCTAAACATCCCTTGAGGGACACAAACTATGTTGTGAAACCAGTCTACGTTTTAATGGACTCATCCTGTACACAAACACAAACTCAACACACACACAGTCCCTGCGAGCCTTCCTCCTTCTGAACTTTTGTATCTATGCGTTTCCTGCTCTACCTGACCCAAATCACTCCATATTTGGGGGTAACAGCTTGTCAGACATGCCCAAATGTGTGTCTCTAAACTTTCACCGCTCTGGCTTGTTTAGTCTGTCCAGCTCTGATATTTGGACTGTTGAGTAGCTCAGTGTCTAATTCATCTTATTTCCTGAGAGCAGCAGAGTAGTTGCGCTGTCAAACACAAGAGCCACCCCCTCGTAATAGTGTCAAACACACAAGGATCACCCCGTCGTTAAATGCGTCACCCGTGACCTGCGGATACTCCAACTCTCTCCTCTTCATCCTCTCACTCTTCCTCCCCGCTCACCACTCATCCTCCACATCCTCCCTTTCCTCTGCTCATCAATCAGTCTAAACCAAGCAGCATACACACACCTTTTACTTAAGAGTAAATTTGAACTGTCAGTACTCAGTGAGATAAACAGCAGTTCCTAATGGTTTCACTGATGTAAGTAGCTTAAGTACAGAGTGGAGGGAGACCCATATCAAATAACTGCTTCTCCTCTGTCTTCCAACTACCTGTCAAAATGTGTGTGGGACACTGAGACATTAAACTGTATCTCCTGTAAACTGTATCATTAAACTGAATATGTAACTGCACATACACTTGTATACACACACACACAATTTTAGTGCACAGCCTTTAAGCTTTATGGACTTGACTTTCATTAAACACACAGCAGAGCCAAAGCTCTATATTCTGCCTCTGTCACATCTAATCATCTTGTTACCTGTGTAAAACAAAATCTCCTAAATCCCTGGTGACAGACTAAAGGAGCATTGATTACAGCTTCCTTTCAGTTATCCACAACAGTGAGTGGATGTTTAATGTTGACAGTTACTGGCCAGGACCAACCTTTCTACTCAGAAATGAAGTAGTGTTTCATCTGTATTTATTCACCAGTGGAAAAGAGCAAAATCTATTAAATGCTGGAGTAGACACAATATTATCAGTACTCTCATGGATGTTTCATTGGAATATATTATATAATGAATAAGGTATCTTGAAATCAACTTGGTTGTAAACCATCTATCAGAAAAACACTGTATAAACATTTAATCAGTTTACAGCCGACTATAATGTTGTCTTCAGTTGTAAACTGTATGCAGGACATTTTGTATTTGTTGAATATAATACTTGTCACCAATTATATTTTCTCCTTTGATTACATATTTTATATACTTACACCTGCGTTTTTAGTACCATTCTTATCTGTTCATACATCAGACTCTATCTACGGGTACCCACACAAGGAATTACAGTTGATGACTGAAATAACTTGAACTTGAAATAGATTAATTAACACTTACATCTGCATACAACTAGCTGATAAAAAACATTCATTAAATGTTTATATACCAATAATAAATATTAAATATGGGTTCAAAATTGGTTTTATCCAAAGTGTAATCAAAAAACACAAGTTTTACATTCTTGATAGTGAGTTATTTTCTTATTTAGGAAAAAGAAAACATCTCTCCATAAGGTCACGCGTTATTTGGACCGACCAACACTGACTGAGTTGTGTATATCCATCGATGTTTGATTTTCAATCTGTGTTTGTTGTACAGGGCCACTGACGCATCCATTTTAGTCAAGTTTGTTTCCATTTCAACAGACAGAAAAGCCCAGAAAGGCTTAACTTTTTTTGGAAGTGATGAATATGTTTGAGAGATGTCGTCATCTATTTGGTGGATAGGACTGAGAAAGCAAATTATTCTTTTACTAAAAGGAGTTTCAACAAAGCACACAGGCAGTAACACCCAAAAGTAGCCTGCATGCTTGCATTCAGTGTCGGATACACTGTTCATCTGAGAGGTCTGATAGATTTTGGGAGAACACATTTTTGCATGTCCATTTTCTACCAGTTATAAACTTTAAACTAAACTTTACTTGGTGGCAGATACCTACAATAATAGCTGATAGTCAACAGCAAAGTTGTTGTTGCAAGAGGAAGGTTGTTCATATTAGGTCTTTAAAACTTGACAGTCTTAAGGATCACACCAGATTTAATTGGTTGAACTCATTTAGAACATGCATTAATGCATCACTGCAAACTCTAAAAAACGTCTAAAACCATGTCTGGAAAACATACAATTGTTGAAGCCATTAGAAAATGAGCCAGAATGTTGCTAAAGTAAAAATAAAAACTCTTCTTGTTGGTGTGTTCATGTGCTTGTGAGTAACTTTCACATAAAAAAAACACTGGCTCCCAAACAAAAAAGTTACCAAATTCATATCACGATTTTACGTTGCAATTGTTTATGTGTTGTTTATCTTCTGTTTCATTTTCTGAAAATAATGGCTTATGAAAATAATTTTTGTTGCCTGGATATTTCAAGAAAGACCCTCCTTGCAATTACATTACCATGTGGTAATAACGGAACTGTGTTAAATCACAGTTTAAGTTGTGGGAGTAGTGTGGGATCAGTACAACAAGTATGTTTAATGTCTCTTCCGGCTGGTTTTCATATCGACCTGAAGTTGAAAGAGGCTGTTAGATAAGCCATTGGTGTCAAACTGAGGCTGGTGGAGCTTCTGCATAAAACCAGCAGGTGGGACGTTGTGCCGTCACGTTATCAATCAGATGACACTTTATTTAGGCTGACATGGTATAACTGGAGCTGAGACCCTGAAACCTGCAGAGTGGAAATCCATAAACACTGAACACCACTACAGTGTGTGTGTACGTGTGTGTGCGTTAAACATAGTAAGGCTAAGTAAAAGTCCCAAACCACTGCAGCATACTTTCCATTACCATCCCCCTCTTTTATTCACAGCAGGATGGCCTAACAAGGATAGGAATCTTGTCCAATAAGTGTTTAACTTGCTGACTCACCCATCCAGCAGCAGGATAGCGTTCTTCCGGGGTCGTCCTGCATTGGGGCCATAAAGGTGAGCTCGGTGATAGTAGCGCACAGACTGTAGCAGAGTCCGCAGCTTGGTGTAGTCCTGAGCTAACTGGGTGCTGTTGACCGCGCGACCCACCATGCTCCGGTAGGCATTAGGCTCTGCGAAGAGGAGATGCAGCACACTGAGCCAGAGAGATAGAGTTTATACAAGCAGCAGTGGGGAGGTGGCGGAGAATACTGTTGTTGTTGTACTCTGATCTTGCTCTCCTAGAGAGTATCCAACAGCCAGTAGAAAACGGGATAATTGGGCAATTCGCAGTAATACAGACAGATGGACTCTGTGTCAGGGGAATGGTTGAGGCACACAGGGTGGCCTTGCAGAATCAGTAAAACAAAGAGAGTGAGGGAGCCAGTTTCCTCAAAGGGAGGAAATCTAAACTTTTGCAGGCCCACTGCTGTTTAAAAACTCTACTGGAAAGCATTGTGATTATATGTGCATCAGGTTGTGTTTGAGCTGTAAAATAAAACCTCCAATATATCTGTTTTGTGTGTAGCTGTGCCTGTGCTGTAATACTGAAAACTGTAATGAGAATATTATAAGCCAATTTCAAAGGATCACCTTTTCATCCAACCCGTACAAATTTGCTCGTTGTCTGAACTGTCTGGGCGATTTACTTGAAAAATCTTCACTAAAATCTAAAACCCTAACCCATAAAAGATTCTATTGTGAGCTTTATAACAGATTAAATGAAATGAAAATATGAAGTGATGTGTAGCAGGGAAACACAGAGCTCTGTGTGCACTGCAGCTCCCCAGGAACACAGATGGTTAGGATGACACGAGGACTAGCAGTTCCTTTCATCCCTGAATGAACTCTCGCTTTAACCCTTATACTGCTGGACTCTCAGCCACTCTTTATTACCTAAATTCTCTATTAAAGCAGTTCAAACCTGTAGAAACTGTAACGTGTAACTGCTTTGTCATCGCACAGTTTTAGTGGAGAAAATAACCTGAAATCTGGACATACGTTATGAGACTTTTCTTTCAGTAAAACAAAGTTAAGGTACATTGTTAAAATATTGATTCAGTGTGTCTGATTGTTAAGGTTTCCAGTTGTGTTGGGAAACCTTAACAATAATTCTTTATCTAAAACTGCTTGTTTAAGTTTGGTGGTGGTCTCAGCTCGTGGATTTATCATTCTTAATGTATATACAAAATTGTACTGCAAAATGTAATTACCACCTAACCTCATTTAATAAATGATACAACATTTGCCCTTTTAGTGTAATTAAGCAAGAAATTCTCATCAAGTACAATGGAGGTGCATCAAAACTGTTCATCAAGATCAGCATTATTTAAGTACAGCTGTTGAATAGCACAGGAAATGTTATCAATATTTAACACAAATTACGTGGTGTGCAGCTGTACTGACCATTGCCCAGCTCCCAGGAGATATTGTACTTCTTGCCGGCGCCATATTTCAGGAGGCTCAGGGTGGAGGAGGTGTTCCAGGAGTTGTCTGGGTTTCTGTGGAGAGCGTTGAGCCCCAGGATCAGGTGCAGACCAGCACAGTCGGCAAAGTTGTACAGTTTGTCTAAAGACCTGGCTGGGAGAAACCCACAAAGCAGTTGTAACTTTGATTCTTTTTACACACCTGGGATCATGTGGCTGTGTGAACATAATGGACAACATGTGGAACTCATTGATCTACTGATTCTCAAGTGTGTACCGTAGGAACCCTCCTTTTATTGTTCTACAACCGTAGCCAGAGAATTTTGGTAGCTCTCAGTACCATGACCACCTATATTTTTAACCGTCTGTTTTCCTGTTGTGTACTGGAAGAGGGACCAATATGATAAAGTTTATACACAACCTGTCTGGCAACAAACGAACATACGATATGGGGTACATGTAATATAAAGCATTCTACAATTACTATATACTAACACACTACAGTTCTCAATGCTGAGAAAGAGTAAAAAAAGTTTTAAAGACACTAAATGAAATGAAGAAAAAGAAATGTCATTGGAAAAACATTGGGTTTGTCCATTTAAACAAACAAGCTTTTTCCCATGTGGCTCTTTAGAAGAGGATGGCCTCTTCTAAGTCCTTCAACCTCAGTAAATTGTAACATACACAATTAGCAAACAAAGATCCCATTTCACAGCAGTAATTGGTATGGAAATTTTGCGTTTACTGTATTTTGGACAAACTGTGAGCTGCTGAAATATCTGTTTGTACACGTGTGTCCATTGGTACACATGAAAGTAGAGTCTCGTCTTCTGCAACATTCAGTGAGAATCCAGACGGACTGATTTTCCCATCATGGACTCCTGTGGTGATGCGCTCACAGAGCGGTTCTGTTCTCTTGCAGCTGACTGCTCACTCACATTTATGTCTGCTGTCTCCATCAAAACACATTATTCTTGCAGAGCAGTAAAGGATGAGGGCCTACAACAGATGTTGGCATATGGTGAGAGTGCCATAAGTGTTTGTTTATCTTCTAATGTGCGACTGCAAGCTGCTCCTGGATACTTCAGGCTTTTGTTTTGAAATTGAATCTGTTTGGAGTCATTCCATTAACATAAATATTACCCTGAACTCTGACCCTTATTTCCTAGGTTCAACAGGAAACAGATGAAGACTGTGTGCCGCTCTGGTTCTGGCTAGAATTTGCCCTCATATGTGGGTTTGGCACCAGCTGAGCTTGCCAACTACTGGCTCCATCCAACATGGACTGAAGACAAAGGCAGAGCAGACCAGGGTGCATGTGAGGTTATTCTTCTTAACACACATCGAGCTGTTAGGAGCATTTGAAATGTGCCAGGTTCTAATATTAAATTTATTAATGTGGATGTGAGAGATACTAACGTCTGGCCTTAAGTCAGGCTCAAAATACATCTAAACACTGAACAATGCTCATTAAGTCACGCTTTAGCTCAAATGTGGTTTTTTTCTTCAGCATTTACTGTAAGCCTTTATTTTCAATAGAGTAGTGGTTACGTATAATCCACAGAGCAAATAGAGAGAACAGAAAGATTGCTTGTTGCACCTGGCATTAATTCGCTTTCAAGCAAAGGCAGGACAAAGCCTGAAAACAAAAAAAAATGTGAGCAGTAACAATGCTTTTATTACACACTGCACTACTCGGGAGTGTATTTCTCCTGAGTAAACTGTCTGTTCCCCATCTCATTAATAACCACCAATAACGTTATTATCATAACTGCTATTATCATAACTCCTTCCCTCTGTGGTTAAATCAGAGTGGTGTCTGTTTTCAGGAGCAGAGTTGACGGCAACAGGACAGAGAAAGTAGCGCCAGATGTGGCTGTCAGGATGAGTGATTCCAGGCCTTTCCTCACCTGAGATCTGAGCAGCAGGCTACCAGCCTTGCTCCAAGACACAGCTAGCAGCCCTGCACACACATCATAAAGGCATCAAGAGATGCATCACGCTACTAAAAATATAGTTTCTCTGCTGGCAGGTCTGAGAGCAGCATGTACGATCAAATAAATGTCTACGTGTTTATGTGTCAGTTTGGTTCCTGGGGAACTTTATTATTGATTCCACTCAGGCAATCTCGTAGCTGGCTTTCTTACTTCTTTGCAATTTCAAATGAAGTTGAATGGTGAGGTCAAAAGGTGGAAAACTAAATCTAAATGCTGAGAGTTGTTTTGTTTTTGGTTTTTATATTAATATTTGTATATTCTAGAAATATGGATGTAATTTTTCTATCAGTTAAATTAATGGCTGTAAATACAGTAATTATTTCATGTAGTATCATAAGAGGAGCTACATAGTAGATTAATCGTTTAGTAGATTAATAGAAAACAAAATGCAGCTATTGATAATTGACACATTTAAGTCATTTTTAACAAAAACCTTAAACCTGTTTTTCTAAAAATTGAGTATTCTTGGGTTGTGAACTCTATGACAGACATTTCTTTTTACTTTTCAAAGACCAAGTGATTGAACAATTTAAAAAATTATCTGTATATAAATCGATGAAATTAAAACAAAGATTAGTTGAGGCCATTTTAATGGTGTGTTTCCCATTATTGAGGAGCTGGGGCATAATCTGACTAGGCTACAGTTAGCTGTGAGTTTGTATTTATTCCAGGGAATGGTCTTCGAATGGTGCTTAATCCTCAGTTAGCCTGCTAGTGAGCAGTTACTACAGTTTCTGTTTCACTGCACACACTAACAACAGCTACTAGCCCGAGGAGGAAGTATAGCATTACTGGCCAGCATAGCTGAGCGCTCGTTTATCGTCTGACAAGAGCAGTGCATCGTATGCTTTCTTCCAAAGAGAAAAGGATGCTGGGTAAATCCACCCTCCTGGTGTCAGGAAATCTGCAGATCACTAAGGGCAAACATGAAAGAACTTCTATACAGACACTAGAAAGCCTTGAGGCTGCAAATCTCTGATCTCAGTCAGACGAAAATAATGATGTTACCAAGACACTGAGTAAGGATATGCACACACACCGTATGTGTGTGTGTGTTTGTATGTGTGAGCTGTTTCAGCTTACTATCACATCTGTGTAATGCTGAGATGGAGAAATGAAGCAGGACTCGATGAAATGTGGAGATAAATGGTGAATTTAGGGTAAAATAGCTGCACTTATTGTTATTGGACAATAAATCTCCCAAATGGGAACAATACAAATGATCTACTGTTTCACAAACACACATTGACAATCAATCAAGCCAACATGAAATTGCCTTTACTTCTGTTACAAGTATCAAGCCAGTAACAAATGGTGCTCATCCTAGAGTGACATTGAATAATATCTTTGAGCCAACATCATTATTCAGTTTGTTTTTAAGGAATGGTAGTTTCTTACGTTAAAATGGGACTCTGAATTCTCTACTACACATAACACAATGAAGGCCTGTCTGAGAGGTCAGACTTTACTGTACTCACTCAGCTACAAACTTCTCTTTTATCTTACAAACAGTTCAGCCAGAAACAAGCAGCACAAACCAAGAAAGCTGTGTGCGTGTGTATATGTGTGTGTACGCCTGCATGTGTTGGCGTGCCTTTGTGTGTTTGTGTGTAGCGGAAAGAGTGGGGTCTGGATATTGTCAAGCTGTCTATCTGATAGAAAAGCCAGTTCTGTGAAGCAGAGAGGCCGGCAGCATCAGTCAGTGCTATGCCTCATTTCTGCAGCTCTGCATATTCCCTCAAACACTGGTACACACCGGTCTACATATACTGCGCCTGTATGCACTCACACAAACAGTGTTTACTGGTTTGTATACCACCCACAAGAACCAGACACCCATTTGAAGTTTCCAATGAAATAACACTTTTGCTGCACCTTTAGTTAGTGAGCATTGCTTGACAAAACAGGTGTAATTTTACATGACAGTGTAGCTTTAATTTGTGATGTGTTTAACTATAACTTCAATAAAATAATTCATCCCCACTAAATAAGACAATACCAAGTGCTGTTATTCATTACGGGCCTGCTTTCAGAACCTTCGGAAAGTTCTCAGATTAAAAAATGGCTTCATTTAACAAATTTAGAAAAAGCAGGCTGAAAAGCAGAAGACAGATTTTTAAACGGTTACAGACTGAAAACTACAGAGTAGGCCCTGTGTCTTCATATTTAATTTTGTCCTATGAATATATTAGTATATATATAAATTAGCAAAAGTGATCAGGTAACATTTCACACATTTTATTTCACATATGGTCAAAAACAAAAGGCAGGCCAAAAATATATCCATGACTTACATGAATAGCATGGATAGCTCCTTACTTGCACACTGCTTTGGACAAACACTTCAGCCAAATTCATAACTATAAAGACTGTAAATAAGAGTTTCTATTTTATATACTAAGAAGAGATTCAAGCATTTTAAATAAAATAATTTCTTACACTACAGGCATATATTTTCCAAGCCACGTTCATAAAATGCATATTTAAATATGTCAGGATTTTTATTCTGCCAGACAATAGAAAATAGCATACATTGCTGTGTTCATGAGAGGGGTTTATCACTTTAAACCTGCTCTTGACCAAGTTTAGCTGGAAGCACAGGTTGCATTCATAATTTAACTGGCTCCCATTCAAGCTTGCTTTGTATAACATCCCTCTGTGTACTAAGAGGAAAGTGATTACAGCCTAAAGCTTTGCAGGAAGAAATTCTTACTCCCTCTCCGAAATTCAAATTCTGATTATTTTTGAACAACTCTTTTCTTGGACTTCAAAATCTAAGGTTTGAAATGCTCTTATATTCCTACATTCCCCATCATTTTCGTCTTGACAGAAAATTTTGAGTCCACCAAAAAATGTTGTTTTCTGTCTCTGGTTTCATTCAATGCAGAAATAAAATGACTTGCTGCCAAACGCAGTTTACTGCCACACCAAATGTCATTTTGGATGTTTAGTCCCATCAAAGTCAGTCTGGAGTATACAACCAAATACACACACACACACACACACACACACACAGACAAAGAGACTTCTGGCTTGCTTTAAAAGCCAAATCAAAACCGAATCCTCAAGAGACATGTGCAGACAGGGGAGAAGGCTGTTTAGAGAAATTAATTCTAAGCCTTTTTTCCTGTTTATGGATACAATGTGTTTTTCCATATCTAAAGATGCACATGTTGCACTCAAGCTTCCAGAGCTCTTAAAAATGCACCAGGAGCATCCACACTGCTCATGAAAATGATCTCAAAACATACTTCAAAATGTGGACTTCTGAGTGACCTTTGACTTTCGATGACTATTTCATTCTTTGTGGTTTAAAAGCACTGATTCTGTGGATGAAATGTTGACATGTGCAGTATAATGAACATCATGCTCATTACACTGCTCCCATATGTAAGAGCAGAGATCCTTGTAATTTTCTCTGTCAGCTGTAACAACACACATTAGTGTGCAATGAAACACACACACCCACACACACACACATTAAATTTGCATTGTGAATTCAGTGGGGAAAGCATAGTGGAAATGGCTACTCTTAGACTGTGCATCCATCAAATTGTTCTTAACATGGGGACAATTGTTGATGACAGTATTTAAGGTTTTACCAGATGGATTGAAAAGCAATTTCACCATTATGCTTAACACACACCACGTGTACACAAACAGAAACTGCAGACAAACAGCATGATCAGTCATGAAAGATTTGGGAGTAAACTGCTAAAAAACCCAAGTGTGGCACATTTATCGTCAGCTCCTACATCATGGATTCAATCTATTTTCTCCACCGGCTCCACTGATTCATCCAGCGACTCTCTGCCTTCTGTTTCTCATCGGACCAGTCCCTCCACTACTCAGCTCCTCTGTGGCTGCAGGAAAAGAAACTGCAACTGAAGCAAGGTCATCTTGAGAATGACATTTCCACTTCGTTTTAAAAAAAAAAAAAAAAAGGCGAAAGTTTAAGAACAGCTATCAATGCAGTTTGATCACTCATCCATATCGGTCAAATCCAGACCAGTATACTGTTACAGTCGCTGTATCGAAAGCTATTAAATGCGGTGGTTCGCTATGTTCGCATGGCGCATCTGCGACTTTTCCTGACGTTAACTTGACACTGCATGTTAGGGTTGCGCAGAGGGAGAAATGTGGTTCCAATATAGTGCAAGTCTGTGCTGCTCCACCAGCATGTTGCACAGAACCCAACGCCTCCATGTTTACACACACACATCTCCACATGGACTCTTCTTTCATACAGGGAGGCTCCACTCCAGCGAAACCATTCAGGTCAAACCACTTTTGTATTTTGGAAAAATGCAAGATATGTGGCAGGCACCTGTTTTCAATTCTGTTAGTAGAGGGGGACCGATGTGTGTGTGCACGCGCGTGTTTGTGGAAACAAGAGTGTGAGAGAGAGATTACCTCAATCTGTGAATTTGCTGTGACTAGACTTGCGTGTGGCCCTCTTCTGTGGACCCAGTGTAAGGAGATGCAGAGCAAGTCGACAGAGCTGGTGAGTAAGATGAGTGGTATGTTAACATACGCTGTTCTCGATGTAAAGTACATCCACTCTCTGCCGCTCTGTGTGTGTGAGTGTGTGTGTGCGCTCCTGCCTAGGCAACAGTCTGCAGTAGACAACAAATCAAAGACAGAGAAGTGGACAACATAACATCAACTGCCTTTCATTGGCTTTGGGCCATGTAACTCAAACCACTTGTTAGGGGAACAGGGTGTGAGGGAAATGCGTATGGGGTGTGAGTGGTTTTCACATCTGTTTGGCAATAGCCGCTGTCTATCACTCCCTAATGGGAAAAGTTTTTTAGATACTAATGACCTCACTGTGTTTGGCTTGTAAAGAAACAAGGTGTGTGGAAGTATTAGTTTCTCAGGAGAGAAACATCACCTCAACTCTCCTCTTTGTTTGCACCGTGGAGCTACCTACAAACCAAAACCAAACACGACCAAAGGAGAAGGAATTCCACAGGCGACGCCATGAGCCAAAAGTGTTTATAAATCGAGCTGTTATTATAAACCGACAGGATGTTTAGTAACTCGTGAATCTAACTGGAGGTTCACTTCTGTCTAAGGCAAACAAACTTCCATCAAAGTGACCATGAAAGTTACTCTTAATATCTTATTATTGGAAGGAAGGTAAAAAAAGGATAGTTTGTGATATATGTTCCTTTATAGCTCAAACCTATGGATGGGTGGCCAGTGTATATGTTTGATTGACAGCTGAGCTGGCAGAGAACAGCGATAAGATGTAAACAAACTTGTGTAACTGTATCTTACAAGCAAAGGAGAGGCAGTAGTTTGTTAGCAGCAGTGTTAAAAAACGGGACAACACCATTTACCATATCAACTGAATAGTCTCAAACCTGCACTAATAACTAATATTTCATATCAACAATGGATCAAATAACTATGTGTAATGTGAAAGAGATCTCTCATAAGTATGAGCCTAGAGAGAAAGTTCACTGTTCGGCAGGTTCTCTCAAGTCTCGACAGCATATTTTAGTTAACTGTTTTGGTTTTATTACCCACAATTACAGTTCTATCTTTCACTCTCCCCACTCTAATCAGTGGCATTATCAGCTTCAGCAGGCAGTCATTTTCAGCGAAAAAACTTTAAAAACCTACTGCACTCTATCTGCTCTGGACCAAACGTTAGTTTGCCAACAAAATGAATGACCAGCTGGTGAACATAGAGGAGCATTTAGAAGCTCAAGATTTGCTTTTTTCAAGGAGTGAATATTGGACCAGAAGCATGGTTCCAAGTGAACACTTTACATTGCTGTGTCAATAAAGGGAATAACTTGCTACAACTTTGCTATGACAACATCAATATCATAAGGGGATAACAGTGTTTTTAACTAACTCCCTTACATACTACTTACAACAAACACAAAACAACAGCAAAAACATCAATTAGTGCAGGTTTTCTGACCTGCCAAATTATATTGTTATGTTGGAGCAACTATTGCAGATGGATAATTGTTAGGTATTTAGGAGAAGGAGGTATAAGCTGATTGGGAATTATTTAAATCTATGGCTTTTTGTGTAATATCACCTGCTTCTGACTAGCTGGTAGTGTCACGATGAACCAGTTACTGAATGATGGCAATGTGATATGCAAGTCAGGGGAAAAAAGGAGAACACAGGGCATATTTACAATTATTGTTATTAGATACAGTTTGGGCAGTATATCCTCAGCGTTTCTGTGTTGGCAGAATCTCTCTGAAAACAGAAAATCTGATTTTGGTATGAGACATTAATTAAGCTTTATTTTGGTAGAACTATTAAAGGCGGAGGCATCAGAGCCACACCTGACATCTAAGCCACGCCTTTTATTACTAGAGATTAGTAACAGTCACTTCCAAAGAGGGTGGTTGTAAAGCTTCCACCTCTTATCTAGTTAGCCATCTCTTCACACACCTCTGCTGATGCTGTAATTGGGCTCTGATTGCTCTGTAATTGCAGAGGAACAAGTTTCCTGCGGGCAGATAGAGCGAAACAAAAGGGAAACTACCTTGGGGCTTTACTGCCCCTGAACCATCAAAGAGTTTGGACCTAAAACAATTTCTGCAGTCCTTCCCATGAAAAACACCTGCTTACGATGCAAAACAAGGTGCAGATCACAGATTACTCATCTGCAGGAGGAACATTCAGGTCCATCACACATGGTTCTCTTAACACCTTGAAATCAGTGTTTCAAAAATTGCAAAAATGGCAAACCACAGGAAAACAAAACATTTGTTTTGGGGTATTTAGGACATCTGCAACATTCCCAGCGCAAGAGTGGTATCTTTGATCCTAGGCCGTGTGATAGATGAGGGTTATGAAGACCAGATCCCAGGCAGGGCAGCAAAGCAAACACGGGGTATCCCAGACTCCCTTTCCCTGCTAGAATAATCACCATAATCACGGCAATCATCTTCCACTCTCGAACTATATCCACACACATTACTTATGCTTCAGTTAAACTGGAGGCTCTGTCTTCAGCAGAACCAGCAGAGCCAGATTAAACAGTTACAGAATCAGCAGCAAGCATTACGGCACTTTTACAGTTAATTATACATTTAGAATATCAGATGCTTGCAAAAGTTGCGAAATGTTTATAAGAATGCTACTATGTGGTGTATTGAGCACACTAACCACGTAAGCTAAGTATTATCTTATAATTTAAATATAATGACTGTTAATTAACCCAATTAAATATAATTGAATAAATGATGGAATATCGGTTTATACATTTATGCAATAATTTCATAATTAGTCTTGAATAACACCTGTGACCAAATGTTTGCCAATGAGTTTAAGCCAAGGTAATTATTTTTATACATGGTCCCTTAACATGCAAAAGCCTGATTTTTACATTTCAGCTTGTTAGTGTTTGACTGAATGTAAAACAATCAGTGCAAGCCACAAATTTAGCAGTTTTAGGATGATCAAAAAACAAATTCACTGGTGAACAATGAGTTTAAGTGATGCTCATAATTCACTGTTGTTCTGGTAAAATGATGATGTGGTGCTACAGCAATGTTGCTTGTGTAAAAAGAAAGGGGAAAAGGTGAAACTTCTCTCCCAAATGCTGGCTAGCGCAAGACAAAACTACAGGGGGCACCTGCCTTGGCCATGCAGATGGTCTTTCTTCCCATAACTCAAAACTTTTAAGTCCCATTTGAGCTTCAGCAGCAACACATTATGACAAAACTGGGACTTATCCCAGGACTGTCATGGATTTTCCTGCCAGATGTTTATGGAGAAAGAAAATTAGACTTTCTCCACCTATTCACCTCAACAAATATCCCAAAGTCTCAAAACTGTCTTCTGATCAGTCTGCTCCTGCTGAGTTTTCATGATCCATGCCGCTGAGCACCTCAAGCTGCATTATCAGAATCTGAACCCATTTCCACATTTGAAAAACATATTTTTTCACTGTTTGTGTTTTCCAACTCCACTAAGGCATGTCTGGCAGACGTTTTCACGCAAGGGAGATTTTGATTTGTTTTTTCATTATGTTTTGGTCAATTAGTCTGTTTAGAGGTTTGAGGTTGGGAAAAATGACATTCCGCTTTAGTCCCTTAACACTTGCGGTGGTGCTTTCAACTGATGCAAAAACCAGATTGTCTGCTAAAAGCTTTGAAATCAACACACAATTTTTTTTTCAGTTTTACAAATAAATACCAATTCATTTACACCCACTGTAGGAAACCTCAGAAAATACAATGGTCTGTCGAACTGTTACTTTAGACTACATCTGAACAACATTAGAGAATATTCTGCTCTGAGAATGACCAACAACAGTGAATATAGCTGTAGGAGGGAGAAATGACAAAGCTATTAGAAGTGTTTCTTTCATAAAAAATAATTACATGATATAGAAAAAAAAGAACAAGAACCTTTATTAATCCCACATTGGGGAAATTCACATTTATAATAATATGAATAATGGACATGTAATATGGATGCTACTTGTTTGTAAGTGTAAGTTTGTAAAAGGAATATTGCATAGTATGCACAGTTTATATAGAATAAGGTGCATTTCAAACTGTTTTGTCAAAGGAGAGAAACTGACTCACATCTGGTGAGAGTAAGACATTAGGTTACATCTGGAGGATTTCAAAAATGTTTCATGTTGGAAGGATAAGAACCTCAGAAGACGTTTTAGAAGATGAAAAGGCTAAATGTCCTGTAATATCTTCAATGTCTACTTTCAAACACTGTTAAACACAGGACACAGCTGTATTCCATTTGTTTACAACAAATAAACAAATCTGAATCATCTGAATCCAGAAGATTATTCAGTTTTGTTACATTAATGATGCTCTTTGTGAGTTTTATAATCATTTTGTAAATAAATCTGTATGAAGACCTTGGCTAAGACAACATTATCTGCTTCTAGGCTCACTTGTGACAAATGTCTAAAGGCAATCAACTTTTGATGCTATTGCAAAAGGTTGTTTTTTTTTCTTAATTACTTTTGTCAGTGTGTGTACCTGTTGCTATATCTCTCTTATTTTGAAACTCCTGATTAGATTATACCTGAAAGTTACACAATAGAAAATCAATCAAATGAAGAAAACGATGGTGAAGCTTTTAAGAAAAAACAAGTATCTGGTGTCCAACATTACAACAGAATCACCTGCAGCATCACTTTATGGTTGAGATGCTAATGCCGATGTGAATGTGCAGTTCTCCTTGGCTGGATTCGGTTCCCATGTCCTTTCTGGACCTACAGTGAAGGATTTTGAAGGCAGTGGAGTTCACAAAGGAGAGAACAAGTGACGTAAAGCCAGGCTATTAGTGTTGCGAGTGGGCCATGCTGGCTGCATCAGACCCCGGGTTTCCTACTCTGCCAGGGGAAGGACCAGGCCAAGCTAAGCCAGCCAAACATCTGCTCCTGGTTAGAGGTGTCGGCTCCTGCCATTCACAGCAGAGGTTCAAAACCTCGGGGAAAGGTTTCACTTGGCCTCTTCTTGCCTGGGCCACTGCAAGCAGTCCTGTACACTCCCTAAGGGAAAGCAGGTCTGAGGAAAATACCACCGAAAATTCAATTCCACTTTTCCTTTCCGTGCTTCACTCCTCTGACCGAGGCAAATTTCATTACACACTTATGGACTCATAAAATTCCTTCAATAACATAGCACAGTGTGTCTCACAGACCAGAATCAAACAGCTTCAGAGCAAAAGGGTTTGGAGGGCAACCAGATATAAGAGGTGAAGTGCTTCGACCCTTGAGTAGACCAGTTCTTTCTTTCTTCAATCCCTTTTTTCCATCTTTTTTTATTCCTTTACGACACATAAACAGCTGTATATTACTGTTAAGACATAAATTAAAAATGGTTTAAATGTGTTCCACTGCTTAAGTGATGAAAGCCCATAAAATACTTTACATATTTTCTCTGTCATGTTGTAACCATACATCAGCCGGCATCTAATAAAATGTCCAAATAAAAACCCAAGGCACCAATTACTGGATACTTAAGCCAATTAACAAAAACAGAAACAAAGGGAGACTTTGGCAAATGAGAAAGAAAACAATTTGGTCACACATCTAACATTAAGCTTCCATTGCCCCTCTAATGAGCCAATAAACTTTTCGGAGGTGACTGATCTTAAGATGTAGCCAAACCGCTATCTGTTGTTGGTCTCAGTAAAAGTAGGTTACCATCCTAACAGCCAAGCCTAAACTGGCTTCCATATGTGTCCGTCCAAGTTTCAAACATACTTTTTAAGATTTACAAACAAACAAATATCCAGGCTCCGACAGAGATGTGGAGTCCTTATTTGAAGCTCTATCTGACCAAAAAACACAGAGCACACCATATTTCTCTCACCTAAGTTTACAACATTTTGTGTAAACAAAAGCCACAGTGCCATCCATTACTACATAAAGCGGTTCAGTAATTAGTATTTTTCACAACAAGCGGAAACACTGAAAGTTTCAAGGAGACAGTTCTGTCATAAAATCAGCTTTGGATTTCATCAGTTTCCTGGAACTCTGGATTATGTTGTTAGGGTACCTGAGTTGTTTGTTTTTTGTTTTGTAACAGAGTCTGGACTGAATTACTGCTTGGAAGGTAGCTGTGCACCTGTAGGGTGGAGGTTTTTAAAAGGAAACAAGATATCAGGCCCTTGCCTGGATTTGTATATAGATGAATTAGAGGTTTGATGTTTGGCCTCAGCAAAAAGGACTCATGAGCTGAATACCTCCAGATGAATCTTAGACTTAAAATAAGTTTTGTTGTAAGGTATGTTATGTTTCTGCAAATTATTTCAGATGCTGCATGTAGCTTTTCTCACCAGTTAGCAGTGTGCTTCCTCTGCAGTTGGGCATGATGTTGAATATGCATGTTGCATGAGAGGAATAATTTTGTTAGAGTGAATAATGCATGTTCATCATGAGCAATTTCATTGCAGAGGCACTTGATATTGAGCAGCACCATTAACTAAATTTAGTAAAGCCCTGCAGGTTTTCAACTGTTTTAGTTATAGTGGGCCAAAAATATTCTTGTCCTTCAACTGGGTCAGATACAGCTTTGGCAAAGAACGTACAAGTTAGGCATCACTGAGGCCACCTATCGAGTTAATGGTCTCTTTAAGTATTAGTGATTATTTAGGGATATTTTAAGACTCCAGGATAACATAGCAGCTACAAGGAGACAAAAATGTTCCTTGGTAGCCAATGTGTTTCATGCTCATGGATATCTTTTCACCATATTTTACTTGCCTTTTTTTAACAAGTAACAGATGGATGCTTTTAGAGCTCTTCAGACACCATCTTAAAACACAGAATAATTAGGAAGTAGCTTCTTCACAGATCCCTCTAAGGCACATACATGTTCCCGTTTCATGTGAGGGTTAGAGGTCAGTCACAGCTAGGAGCAATGCCTCTGGAGCAGATACAGCTTTTGTCTCTTTCTCAATCCCTCAACAGGGAATGACATGTTTTCTCAATTACTGATTTTTTTTCTTTGTTTATTTTTCATTGAGAACAATGTGACAGCTGTTCAAGACAATTTCATTTATAAAATCAGATCATATATTATATATGAATTCAACTGAGAATTTTTTTGCAGTGAAATAAGAAACAATATTGGTGTAATGAGTTACATTTAGTAGTATACACCTTTTGCTGCCACAGAATTAATATGAAACATTCTCTCTTTCCCATCTGCAAGTGTCAGAGCTAACCAGATATTGATCTAGATTTCAAAGTTAGTTGCTTGTGTAATGTCTTTGGAAACACCCTTTTATTGAAGATGTTTTCTAAAGAGAGCTTATGCTCTGAGGCTGTTGGGGAGACTAACAAGTGTGATTCAAGTGAACCCTGAGCACTCATAGGTTTGCTCAACCTTGAAGACCCAATTTTACACCACAGGTGTCAGCTGGGTCGACGGGTCTGAACCGTCAGAGTTGGTTGAAGCAGTAAAAAGATTGGTACAGAGGGAAAACTGAAAACACTCTTTGTTGGTCTCACATGAGGGAAATGTTTTATTCATCTTTATATTCTTATCCTTTCGTTGCTCTTTTTACCCCTTCCTCTCTCTTTTTTTCATCTGTCTGGTGCTGTTATTTAATTTCTCACTCCTTCCATCCCCCTTTCCCTCCCTCTCTCTAAATCTCACTTTGTTCCCTCTTGCTCTTGTTTTCTCATTCTGAGGGCTGAGAGCTGCGCTGTGAATCTCCAACACAGCAGGACGCCATGGAGTGATAGATGGTCTCTGACAAGGTCCAACACAATCCAACCAGCCATATGCTCCCAGCGAAAAAAAGAAGAATTAAAGAGGATTCACAAGTGGCCAGAAGAGAAACATGCCAAACTCTTATGCAAGCAACATTTTCTGGAGTTTACACTAATATATGGGGGGCTTTCACACAGTGAGATTAATGTCCCGAGTGCTGGAGTATGAACATTAGCTGGCATTTCCTCAGTGAAGTAGGCAAACTCACACATGCATTCGGGGGAATGATTTAATAGAAACTATTTTATCAAAGTGAATATTTCAAAGTGTGATAGAAAACTTAAGTGAGGCTACCATGTTGGATACAATCTAGATGAGGAACAGATTACAGTGAAGAAAGGGGAAAGGGTGCATAGCATACATCTTGATAATGTTAAGCTTGGAAGCTAGTTGAGCTACAGTTCGCAAAGGTGCATCAAATGCACATTTGGTCCAAAATGTTATTTGTGCAATATTATCTCTCTTGCTTAACAGATTTGCTGTTGCAGATTAAAACATGATCTCAGGAGAAAGGGTTCGAAAAGAAAATGTGAGGAGGTTAGAATAACCATGCATGTAACTAGAAAACTCAGCAGACATGAACATATTTCATTTGAAGTTATTTACTAAGAAATATGTTATATCAACAAATGTTGTTGTTCCATTCATGCTCAAAATGTACCAAGCTTCTCTAAACCTTATTGATGATAACTGATCATATCTCAGCTACACTGTATCCTCTCAGTGCAAGGAAAAGAAGACTCTTTCCTTCTACACCCACACACACATGCAGAAATGCCGCAAACGTTTGTGTGACACTAATGAGTGTGTTAAATTCCAGTATAAGTAGTTGAAAGAAGAAACATTAGCGTAACGTTCTTAAACACCAGGTCAAATCACCCCCCTAAACAGTGTTTACTAGCCCCTTCCTCGCCCCTACTTCCAGTACAACCTTTACACACAATGAATACATATGGATGGGCGCACACAAACACGTGCACACAATCACACACACACACACACAGGGCAATCTCATAAATAACGGATGACAGCCTGAGAGTCAAATTAAGGAAATAAAATGTGTCTCGCTGGTAATGAAGGAGGCATGTTTCCCCTCAGGATAACAACTTCATCTGGACTCTTACAGGGCTGACACACAGACACACACACATACACCCACATTACATTACATTACATTACATGCGTATACACACACACACACACACACACACACACACTCACTCAAGAGGTACAAGCATTCTTGCTACAGGTCCATCCCTTTGGTATGAAATGGCTCAGAGCAGTCAAGAACATAGGACCATGATTTGAAATTTGACACAAAACGTATGTTTTCTAGAGTTTGGGGGAAAAATGTGGAGGTTGGATGTCATGCCAAACAATCATAGGAGAGGAAGGACTGCTTTCAAACATTTCCCATGCATCAGGCTATTAAAATGACATTCGTTTGCAGGTTGCTGGCACTTGTCTCGGGGCATATTGCAAACACATGGAATTACATGTTATGTCCATCCATGATTTAAACACTCTAGGTATTCTTTCGATCAAGGAAAAACAGACACTTCTGGATCTGTGCAGACCATGTGGAAAGAGTGAAGAAAAAAGGCAGGCAATATGGCAATTGAAAGTTTGTCACGCTGAGCACACATCACTGCTGATAATGAAACTGATAGGTAAGACTAGAGAAAAACCATGTGATAAATTCAATCAAACACATAAAATATAAAAGTTATGTCATTTTTATGTATTGGGGTTCTGACAGAGCTTCTTTGTCTGAAAAAAACACTCTGTGTTGAATTGTACAAAGCCTCCATGTGTGAAACAATGTGTTACAATAATGTGCCACAGGGCTTAAATGGGAGTCCAAACCTTTCCACTGTGTACATGAACACAAGTAATCTAATCACATAAGTTATTTAAAGAATGATTCTTTTTCTAGATGCACTTTAAAGAGAACACGACCTAAACACAACTGCGCTAAAAGGATGCACATGGTGGCCGTGAGGACAAATGCAGAAAACTAAATCCTTGGAAAACCACAAATGTATAACACTAAAACTTCACTGCAGAGAAGTTTAGTTGCACGGTCTTGAGACAATACACAAAACAAGAGAGTATGTTTTGTCTCCCTGAGATATCAGTTGATGAGCCAGTCGGTTGATAGAGTGCAGAAAATTCGTTCAAGTGTAGCAAATATGGGAGTTCTTCATGATTTACTGTTCAAATGTATTAACTACATCGGCGATGTAATAATCCGCTTTTATTTTACTGCAGTGTTGGTTTTCACTCAGGAGCTGCCAGACAGGTTTGGCTGTCATGGCCAGACTCAGACAGCCGTTGTCTTTGGTGTTTCACACAACCATCACATGCCAAGATTTCAATTCGCTTTGCCTGGTTCATGCCAGCAGCATTGTTGGCGATTTTCACGGCACTCCCTAGTCTGGTTTTAATACATCCTCATCGGTGTGTCGATTGTTGGCATCATTTAATCAAATGCCACAAACAATTTGACATTAAAACCCCCAAACCAAATTGAGTGGAATCCAAAGCCAATTTGCAATAGGAAGCTTATTTATAGGTCATTCAGATTTCTACATGGTATTTACATAGATTCCTTTGTCGTAGTGTGGTTTACTGAGATGCAATTTGTGTCAATAATCAGTTTTCCTATTTGACCACAGACCATTAGAACATCTCCTTTTCTTATTATGTGTCAAATGTCCCCATGCATGGTTACTGAAGAGCTAAAAGAGGAAAAAAAAGTAACAATGTAAAAAAAACTAAAACTTTTTAAATATATTAATATATGGTGAATACTCCTTACAGCAGATTTGTGATTTTTTACTTCTCTTTGTTGGCAGCGCACAACAGCAGGATCCTTTTCTTTTAATAGTACAGTAAAGCAAACATTCATATGTAGAAACATACACATAACCTTCAATGTTCCCCATTTTACCCCGGCTCCTTCCAAGATCCACAATGACTGCTCATATCCAATAATATCATTATGGATATCAACAAATCAAAGCAGATTATATTCATTCTCCTGCCGTCACGGCAACCGGCTGTACTGCAGTGTTACAGTGTGAAACTTGGCAGGAGAACTCTCATAAATCTGCATTCAGCAGTGAGGTGGAGATGGACCTGTTACTGAGGCAGCTGCCAACACCGAAAACTGCATCCATCACTATTCACGCCTCGTTTGTGAGTGTGTGTGCATATTCACTGAGGGAATTTCAAACAAAAGAGATAAGGCAGACGCTGGAGAACCAATTCTCCTTCATCGTTACAAAAGAGGTTAAAAGATTAAGGAAAGAGCAGATAAAAGTCTTGGAGGAGTCATATAGCAGAACTAATAGGAAGGATGGAGCATGTTTCCCACTGTTCCAAGAAAATATGTTTTGATTTTTAAATGAGCAAAAACAGAAAGTTATAACTAGAGGCCCTCTGACTATAGACAGCTGTGCCAGTTTGTTTTGATGAAAACAGTTTCAAGCCATTCACAGATGTTCAGTAAATTCCCCTTTCTGTGCCTGCTCCTAATGTTTCTCTTTCCAGATTTTTAACCTTCTGCCTTCATGTAGTGACTTATTACGTTTTAGTCAGAGGCATGAATGTCACCTCAGTCCTCTCCATCCATGTATAGCTGAGTTTTGCATTACACTGAAATTCTGATGTGATAACTGAGCAATATTGAAATGTTTTCTTTTAGGTTGTACATCTACTGTATAAGTGTTGCAGTTTCCACAGAGTGAAGTATAAACTGAAGTTGAGCCCAAAAAGCATCCTACAAAGCAGCTAACCAAGATGCTACAAAAATATTTAAGAATAAAAATAATCAGCATTGATTTTAAAACGTGGCATTCCCATCCTATTTGATATTCTTAATAAGGTTTTATCCTTCATCCTGGTATCTAAAGAGAGTAATTCAGAGATGCACAAAATTAACTTTTACTCCATTCTCCTGTATGCAGAAACTCAAGAACATGAACACTGGACAACTCATGAAGCTATGTTTACAGTATGATCACAGTTTGACAATGGAACTAATTGGCTATGGTTAGGAAAAGCTTGTCTTTAAAGTGAATATACAGGCAAACGTTAATAGCAAATTCCTGCCTCTTGCATGAAAGGAAGGCTGCAAACAATGATAAAGCCCCATGTATCAGTCCTAGAATGCTCATTGTGGACATAAGCACATTTAGGGCTCAAATTTGATTTAGTAAAATTTGGAAAATCAAGACAGCGCGTTCTTCTCTCTGAACTTCGTACGGCTGCTCAGGAGTGCTCAGTCACCACCTCTGTCAAAAATAATGGTCTTGTTCTGTTGCGCTTGCACGTTTGTTGTGAAAGCAGGGTTGCATTAGTATTGCTTCACACTTCTCTATATGGCCATTTTTCTTGTTTTTCCTTCCAGAGGAACCCCACAGCTCTCAGCGAGCGGCTCCCTTCTGTGACTGCTGCACCTCTGTGTCAGTTCAAAGAGAGGTGCTCAGGTATTAGTGTCTGATGTACCCTCAGTTCTGTTTACTTAAACCTAACAACTGATTAGACACTGTAAACACTTATGTTACTTGATACTACACAAGTGAGATCAGACTAGAAAAGAGTGAAAGAGGAGAGTCCAAATTATGATGTCAGGGTGCATGCCATCTGCCTGATCGTAAAACCAACATTTGACTCACTGCATGTTTATATAGTGCTCTTAAATGCGATGCCGCTTACCAATACTTAAAATTTCTATAAAAGTCTAATGTCCGGAACCACTTGGTTTGGTGTCAAACCAGCAATCCGCACACCTGTGTTAGCTTTGTTTCACTACCATCTATCAAACCAGTCTTTGCAACACATTATGGCTCTTCTTTGCTCTACTTTCCGCTTTCAGATTTTTCAGTGATTTGAAAAACTGCCACTAAGTTACTCTTATACTCATACTTCCTCTGGTGTGGAGGACAATGCATTCAGATTTGCGAAATGATAAGTCATGAACTGAAGTCTCAAAATGTTTCACCTTTTGCAGTGACCTTCATGCCAAGCGACTGCAGACCTCTGCAAAGTTTACAACACTCCCATCAATCATGACTGATGGTAATGACCTTCATAGTATCAAAACGGCCTATAACAACCAGATATTTTAACATATAGACTGTTGCAGACCTGTACGCTGTACGTTATTTACTTTCATATTCTTTGCTGCTGAGGTTATTTTCTCCCCATGAAGCTGGCTCTGTTCTGTGTTAAGATCCTGTTGGTCTCTCATCTAGGTTACTGCCTCCTTAGGAGATGCCCTACTTAGCATACTCATCCAGACAGCAGTGTATACATGCAGACTTTTTTTATCTGCTGCGTAGGCACAGCAAAGCAGTTTTTCTGTGGAGCAGCCATTTACAGATAGACACATAAACACACAGAGTTTTTTGCTCCAACTGATTAGATCAGGTATCCACAATGTTTTCTATCTCTTCAAAATCAAAGAAAACATTTAAGGAGAAATCACTGATACTTCCAACAGAAATAGCAAAACAAGTTTCTTATTTAGCGTCTCATGAGCAGCTGCAGACCTTATAACTGAAAACATCCTATGTTTGACTTTTCCTTCTCCGGTTTCTGTTTTGGAAAGATTTTCTTCTCATCTGTGTTCGCAAATATTGATCGCTTGGCATTAGAGAACAAGAATAACACCATATAGGAATTCCTAAATTGAGTTGTGTTTATCCTTTAAGCCTTAAACACACTGACGAGGCCTTTGAGGTCACAAGTTGAACGGATTGACTGCCTCATTCACTGAGGTGTCAAATAAACAGAGGACTATCACATGAAGTCACAATATACACAGCTAAACTAACAGTAAACACAGGAGAGAAAATGAGGGAGAGGTGTTAAGTTGTGGAGAAGAAGGAAAAGGATGGAGGAAGAGAGGAATTGAAGACATGATCCCCATTGGAGGGATATACTCTTCATATACTACTGCAGAAAGAAATGAGATGACGCTGACTATGTCTGAGCATTTTCTGAACTTCATTTTCCTGCTGTGTGTGCATGTGTGCGCGCGTGTGTTAGCTCGGAGTGGCCCCATTACTGATAGCTCTAACAAGGCTGGGTCAAAGGTCAGACAGTGGTGAGTGGAAAAGGATGGAGAAAGACTGTTAAAAGTACTTTAAACACCACCTGCCCTCACACACAGACATACGCGTGCACATGCGCGCACACACAACGTTGGCTGATTGTTACCAGACCATATTTAAACACATCCCCAGTGCCCCTGTACCCCTGTTACTCTCC
>JAOXYL010000039.1:11480810-11493203 GCA_028564955.1 Terapon puta
GGGTTAGATCAGAATAAAGACACATGCACACACATCTAGTGCTGATCCTCATACTTTGTTTTCTATGTCCAAATCCAGATCACCAGGAACCACTACCAGAACGCCCTAACAGCCACCAGGATGGACAGCTCTCCTCAGACACCAGACCCGGTGGATCCTGATACTAAAGGGAGGCCTCCGGTCCCAGAGGCCCGCTCACACAGCATCGCCCTGCCCCTCACACACACACACACTCGACTGGGGCTGGCACGCCTTGCACATCTCCATCCCCACGGTGGCCTTCGCAACACCTCCCAGCTCAACGAAAGAAACCGCATCGTCCGTAAGTTGCGCCGATGTTTTTTAATGACACGTGGATGAAATAATTTACCAAACTTTCCACCTAAAATCTAACTATTGTCAGCTGTTTTTCCCTCCTAGTCAGAAAAAAAACCTTTTTAAAATTTGATTGTGTTACTATGAAAGTCTATTCTCCTCATTTTTAAACATATTTAAATGTTTGAATGACTTTAAGTTAAATGGTTTGTTGGTAATTGTCATTTTTGTGGTGGTTTATAGTTTTAACCATTAGTGAGGTGTCTGTAACATTTCTTAAAATCATCTTCATTGTTACCTTTTGTTCCCCATATTGTTCTTTTTCCTGTGATGAACTGTAACTTTACTCCTACCAATTCAATACAAAATTACTGTAGTTACATTTTCCTCATAATATAAGACATACTTATTTGATAGCATAAATAGATTAAACTAACTTGATTTAATAATGTAATTTAAATTGATTTTACTTGCAAATGCATTGACTATGTGCAAAATATTATGTGAAATCAAATAAGTATTGTGTATTTGTATTTAGGCAATTTACAAAATTTCTTTAAGTATATTCAACTTAACTGCGCTTAAAATGTATCACTCAAGAATATGTTTTTGGAGGAAACAGATCATGGTTACCTTCAATCTAGCAAGAAGGTCTGTAATATATTTGCCATTGATCATTTATGTTAATCCATGTATATAACTATTAGCACCATCCCTCCAAAAAAAAAAAAAAAAACGCTGTAGAACTCTTGACATTACCGTCTCCCTCTCTCAGTGATACCACTTCTCCATTTTTCCCTCTCAAACACGTTTATATCCCTCTTCAGTTAAATCCTTGATTTCCTCCATAAGCCCTTTGCTCAGGCGTGAGGATTGTTCCTCTCTGCTTTTCTTTCCATGTAACTGTGAGGATTCTGGTTCTGCACGCAACTCCAAATCCAAGAAATGTAAATGATGATCTGGTCAGCATGGACATAATGTTTAACTGGACTGGGAGAGGCTTCTTTTGATGGAGAGGAAAGAGGAGCTTCAAAGGATCAAACACGTTGATTGGAGTGCTTTGTGGGCTAAGGGCCAAAAACCGGTCCGACAGGAGCAATACATAACTAGTGTTACATATTGGATGCTCTAGCCAGTCAGGGGTGACCCGAAAATTGATGATCTGATGACTGGCAGAGCAGTAATAATAGATTTAGCAAAAATCCCTGAACACATTCTTACCAACCCCATGAGTAATAGAATTAAAATAGAAGTGAGAAAACAAATTAGACCGAGGCTGAATTAAACTGCCCATTGTGTGTTTGTGCACAGACAGAAAAACAGCATTTGGAACTAAATGACCAATTTTCAGTATATTTACTATTTTAATCAGCAAAGAAAGAATCTTATCTGTCAGACGCCTATAGAGACTCACTCACAAGGCTGGTTCAAACGTGGCATCAGCCAATCTGTACTGGTTTCAAGGCTTAAAGGATTTCCCACATACCATCTGTCTAACTCTGTGTGCAACACGCCACCCAGTTTGTGTGTGTTTGCGTTAGCGTCATTAAGAAAAATCACTGGACAGATGGTTCTGTTGGTTGTCAATAAAACAGTAGCGTCCGGTTATGTTGAATCTCAACACAAGAGATTTCACAGGTGAAGTCTCCTCCACTGGCTGCAGCTTTTATTTAGTTGGAATTGAACACATTTTAACCTGTAATCACCACTGTCCCTAAAATAGCTGATAAACGTTCTCCACCTCCCTTTAAAGGCAGAGCTGCAAACCAGCTGCTGTTTTGGAGGCTGCTCACAGTTGTTTTAGGGCTGATTGGTTGAATTATCTTGTCACAGGCAGTAAATCTGATGGGCAGAGGAGTCCCAACGATACCGTGTTCCTCCGCATGGATGAGATCCCCTACATCCACGAGGACCGACCGGAAAATAATGAAGACAATGGTGAGTGCTGTTCCATGCATAGTGATCAGAGAAATTACAGAAGAAATGACAAATTCATCCTCCAGGAAAGGACAAGTTAAATTCATTAATCATTTCATTAAAATGCCCCTTTTCTCAGGCCATACTAAGCTTGATTTGGTCCACTATGATCAGTAACTTACGGTGACTAATGTAAGTTAATATGAGCAAGCCAGTCGGTTTTTAGTTTGGAAAAGTGTCAGCTTTTATAGAATATATGTCATTGGCTGTATATCAACTTATATCTCTGTGCGGATGTGGAGTTACTTCGCTCCATCTCCCCCGCCTGTCATTTCTGCCCCATCCCCTCCATCTCACTCTCCTCTCCTCTCCCCTTAAACCTTCAGATGTGCCTACAGAGTCTCAGCCGTCCACGTCTCCCTTCATCAGCTCTCTGTCTCTGTCCAGCTCCGAGGAGAACATTGGGAAGAAGCTGCTGCGTAAACTGAGTGAGTGATCCGCTCGTCACGAGCGGCATTGCGACAGCACGCCCACACATACCGTCAGATGTGCGCAAACTTTTCTGTCAGGCACAGGAATGGTGCCGGGTCGTATCTTAGCAACAGGTGATGATGTGTCACATCGCTCGCTGCAACCTACTCCTTCCCCGCAGAGCAGACTCTCCAGATGCAGCTGTCCCCGTTGGCTCAGATACAACATGACTCATTTACGTTTATTTATTCATTTGAGGCAGAAACTGTGCCGCTCACTGCAGCTGCTGGTATTTCAGTTCATGGCAAATGTGATGTTGTTTAAAGTCAGCCTAATGAGCAGTGGTGCAGCAAGGGTTTCAGAAATGTTCACAAGCAATGAACCTGACCTCTTCTCTGTTTCTAGGTAACAAGAGGAGAAAAAAGTCTCGGGATGGAGAGAGGAGTCTGGAGGAAGGTTCAGAGCAGCTACCGGTGATGAGCTAGCACAGTGACGCAGAGGGAGAAGGGTGAACCAAGCCCCCTCTTCCTCTTAAATCATTCCTCACTAAACAACTGCCCCATTCATAAGACTCCCTCCATGCTCAGACACAACTCTCACAGGAGACCGAGCCATCGTATCTGTCGTAGCCACCAATAAACCACTCAGGTCCCCACTGGCACACACTGAACAGAAATTATTTTAAAAAAAAAAACTGGACTGAACAACTTATTACTGGATTTATCCAGCCTTACACTGGACTGCATGGACCTCAGCAGGTTTTCATCATGTGTTTTGTAGTAAACGGGGGAATCCTTGTCCACATTATCTTTATATGGTATCTTTATCCATAGTTTTAACATCTGAATACACCATTTAAGCCATAACGTGTTACTGAAACAGCAGAGGACTTTGTATTTTAATGACAAATTCTACCTGTGCTTCATCTGAACTCTACAAAATCTCTCAATATGGAGCCCACCAAAGTCCTTAGATGACAGCTGAGCCAGCGCTGACATTTTACTTGAGCAAACAATGACTACGACAGTATTTATTATTTATTTGTCACCATGAGGCAGTTCTCACAAACTGAAAATGTTTTTGCACAGGGAACTGTCATAATGCTGCCACAAGGGTGCCACCTACTGCCAACACCAACACATTAGCCATCGGCTTAGGGGGGGAAAAGCCACAAGACAAGAGCACAATTTTTACATCCAGTTAAAAAATAATTAAAAAATAAACAAACTGATGAAGAAAAGCCATAAACTAATTTTCAGCTTGAATGACTTACTATACACTGGCCTCTCCACAAGTTTAGAGAGATTGTGTGCAATTTTGAGAATACCTGTGCTGGAAATAACGTAAATTTCTTACCCAATTTTTATATGAAAGCATCAAAAGCAATTTGAAAATAGCAATATAAGTCATCTTACATGCTGTATGTGGCTTGAACTTATCACCGCATGACCGCCTAACACGCATGTATTCAATAAAATACATCCTCGCATAAATGCATGTCATACAAACGGTCTGCTTGGTGCCATTAAAGCACTCCCTTCTCTCTGCACATGTAGCTCCATGGACACAGTTTTAGTTTCTCCATCAAACAAACATCATCACTTCTCCACCTTTTCTCTTGATGTTTCCACCTTTTAAAAAACTCATTAACCTGTCGTTTGATGCATTCGGTAGGACACTTAGGAGTGATCAACGTCATACCATTAACTACCATATTAGCCACATTTCTATGTACAGTCCACCACACTGAAGCTGCACACACCAACTAAAAATAAGCTAGGGGGTTTATGGGGTTTTGGATCCTCGGGTCTGGGGATCCAAACTTAGGAAGAGTAGTTGCTACTTGCATGTTTGTTTATGCTGCTTTTGCTCTAGAAATATCCCCTGTAGAAAGCCCTGTTTTCCATGTGCATGTTTAAGTAAGGGGGGTGCATGAATAGGGTGGTACCAATCTACAGTAATTTACCCCCTTAGAGACGCAGTGTGTGACTTACTGAAATCTTGAGCTGCTGTAGAGTTTAAAATGAAGCTCGCACAGACTGACGTATTAGCTGCTAAGACTGAGAAAAAGCAATAGGTACAGTTAAATGCTGCAGGGGCCACTGTATCGACTGAAGAGGGCAGAGGAAACTATAGATAGCTGCTCACTGAAGGGAAGATTTAAGCCTTTATTCTAGAAATGACTGCAATTATGGAATAACGATTTCTTTTCTTTTTTTTTTTTTTTTTTTTAAAGTGAGCTGTGGATGCAGCTCAGGTTGGACTAAGCCAGCCTGCGTTATGAAATGTTGGCCGGTACAAGGCTCAACAGATCGCAGAGAGAGAAAGAGATATGACAAGGGAAGGCGATGTGACGCAGGCTGACGTCAAGCCACCACCTCCCTTCAAACACACGCAGGTGGTGTTTGGGGACACTCGGTGATAGGATTCATTCTGCCTCGTAAGGCTTTGGCAGTACAAAGGATACTGCACTGCTAAGCATTTCACACTGACCCCTCTATGTACACAGCAGGAAGTCTTTTGATCTGACAACCAACTCCGAGCATGAGGAATTGTGTGAAGCAGAAACTCTCTCGGCTGAAAGCTTTGAGAAACTCTGCAGTTGGATAACGCCGATTTATATTTGTGAGAATTAATATATTGTTTGTTTGGGATATTAGGTCACATTTTGTAATATAAAATTCAGATAATTATAAAAGATATCAAGAGAGAGACCATATGTTCTACACAAGGGATCACTGAAATAAACTGACAGAACTATTATTATTGTCTACTTTGTTTTGTTTTCACAATTTCTATCTGTCCAATAAGAGCAACTGTGTGTTCACTGCAATATATTTTTCTGAGCTGTATATGCTGTATATCAAATGATATACAGCATGAATGTAAATCTTATCATTAAACACATTAATTCTAACATGACAACAATTCAAACTATTTATAGTTCTTTATTAGTGGTTATTTTATCTCATCGGACAGTCAGGTGAGGACAATTTCAGTTGAACAGTATGGCTGCTTTGTGGGTGTACATGTGCACAGTGATACAAGAGCAAACTGGTTGATCATTAGTGTGTTTGTGCCACCGACTTGAAGGTCTTGCATAATAGTGTACTGGTGCTACAGATAGACAATCGCTGTGCAAACTCAACATTTGCTTTGCTGGCGCCGGACAGGACCAGAAACAACACAGCATTCAAGAAAATATTCTGGAGTCACAGCACCCATTAGGACTGTTCAGCTCCATTTGTGCTCTATTAGTATGGATTAAAAGTGAGGTAAAGTCAGGTAATTACTACAGCTCCTCTGGGCAAAAGAAGTACATAGTTCAAGTTAAAAATATCTTCCTGAGAACACTCAATGCTTGTTCACATTGCATCCAGCATTAAATATAGTAGTGCTACTTCATTCATGACAGAAGTGGTAAATACATTTACTTCAATCGCTCCCTTTGATTAAAGCTACACCAAGTCTGTTTGGTCACGTTGATACTATTCTGTTATAACAACTGTTTATCATACATACTAATCACTGCAAGCTAAATAAAATTATAGATGCATGATTAACACTTGGAATGGATAAATGATAACATTTTGGAAGTAGTGTCAGCACCACTGAGGTCATTATAACACAGTCAACAATGGACTAACCCTCTGACAGATCCTGGAATTTACAAATACATTAATAGCACATGTAAAAAAAAAATCTGTGATGTCACACTAAGTACATACTGTATACACAAGACCAACCCGAAGAAAACAGGAACAAATCATAAACACAATTACTTTAAGGGGATATTTGTTCTCCTACAGGGAGTAAGGTGAGGAGATGAATATCTTTATCTTTGTGCGTTCAGGTGGGTCCAGGGTGTGTTTAGCCTATCTTAACACAAACAATTCAAGGGGGGGGTGGCAGGACCAGTGAGCAGAGGAATGTCTGTATATTTGTGCAAATGAGAGTTCATTAGTTTGCCCCAGGAAATCTGCTGGATACAAACGCTGTCCCTGGAATTAGGTGGCTCGGGGCCAGGCTAGAGGAAGGGCTGAGAACGGTGGGTGGTGTAGTCTTCTACTGGACTTTGGTGACAGCATCATGGATGGACTCAGCTACGTAGTCTATGTTCTTGGTGGTCAAACCGCACATGTTGATGCGACCACTGGCCATTAAGTAGATGTGCTTCTCCTTCACCATATATTCCACTTGTTTGGCTGAAGGAAATACAGCAGAACCACATTTAACCATTCAGTGATCATTAACATAATGCACACAAGGAACTGAACAATATCTAAAGGATATAGATAGAGTTCAGTCCAAATAAATTTGAGTGTATGAGAGAAAACTTTTTTGTACGGGGTTTGTACTCACGGTTAAGGCCTGTGAAGCTGAACATGCCAATCTGCTCTGTGATGTGGTCCCAGGTTCCTGGTGTCCCCAGAGCTTGGAGCTTAGCTTTCAGCTGAGCCCTCATCAACAAGACCCTGTCCGCCATGGTCTTCACATTGTCCTTCCTAGAGTCAAAGAAATTAAAAAGATTGACTGTACATCAGTAGACGCATTATTTTCATGATGGTTATACCTCATGCTGTGTTTTAAGTGTTCTTTTGTGACAGACATTTGGCACTGACCATTCAGTAAAGAGCTCCGGTGAGTTGAGGGTGACGGCAACAATGCGAGCTCCCTGGGACGGTGGGTTGGACCATGTTGTCCGGACAATCTTCTCCATCTGGGAAAGAATTCGCTTCAGGTTGTCGGCGTCGCGAGCCACAACGGTCAAGTTGCCCACACGCTCATCTAACGAGACAAACACATGTCGAATGCTGAACAATACTGAGGCAATTACTTTCTTTATATGTAGGTGGAATCGTCAACATCTCTACATCTACCGTGCCAACCTAAACTGCTGCTGCTTTCCTATACACTGAGTGGCTATATTTGGCATGTATAAAACTATTATATTGTGGTTTCACTGTATGTCAAGTTCCACGATTCAAAAAAACGAAAAAAAAGTCATTGCGCATCCAGGGGTTACTCACTGTAGAGGCCAAAGTTCTTTGAGAATGACTGTGCGCAAAACATTTCAAAGCCCAGGGAGACAAAGTAGCGGACCGCCCAGGCGTCTTTGTCCAGGCTGCCTGAGGCGAATCCCTGATAAGCCGAGTCAAAGAACACAAACAGATTCCTCCTCTGGAAAAGAACACGATAAAAACATAAAAAAATCAGCACATTCATGAACATTAAACAATGTCACATCCTGTTTACAGTGACACATGTTGATGGTTATTGTTGAGATAACAGTACAGACGATATGTTGGTTTGTAAACAAGTGTATGCACGTGGTTAGTACCATCATTATTTCAGCAATCATCATCCATTGCTCCTGTGTGGGGTCTGTGCCAGTTGGATTATGGGCACAGGCGTGCAAGACAAAAATGGAGTGCTCTGGACAACTCTGCAGAAAACAAAAACAAGAGGAAGAATTAAGTATACACTGACCAAAATAAAATAGTGCCAGAGTCCCTGTCACTCACACAGCTTACCTCCAAGTCACCAAGAAAACCAGCCAAATCAAGGCCCCTCTTCTCTGCATCCCAGTACTTGTATGGACGGACATCCTCAAAGCCGGCGTTGGCAAATACAGCATTGTGATTTTCTGAAACAAACAGTCAGAAAGAATGTGACACCATTGTTCTCACTTTATTGTTTATATCCTCTTATATTGTTTTATTAATGCTAATCAAATACAAACTGACAACAAATCAAGATCACTGATAAGCTGTGACAGTGATTCATAAAAAACTGTACTGACTTCCCGAGTCTAAAGTCTACACAGTCTATTGAGATCTTTGTAAACGATCAAAGTTCTTGAATGAGGTCCTACTTTCTAGGGAGCATGCTCATTTCCACGATAAGCTACTCTGCTGTTTGTGTGCAAGCGTGGTAATACCCCAGGTAGGTGCAGACACATAGACAGGTGTTTTGGTGTTGTTGTTTCCATTATAGAAGCGCCTGAGAAACTCTGCACCCATCTTCAGAGCACCTGTGCCTCCCAGACACTGGACAGCCCCCACCTGGCAGTGACAGAAGAGGCAGTTAATTTAAATGTAAATGGGTTAAAAACTGAAACGCTGCACAGCCCTGCGCAACACAAACCCTGTTCTCCTGGATGGCAGGACTGTCGTCTCCCAGTGCAATCTTGGAAGCGGAGGATCTGAACTCAGGCAGGCCCAGGATGGGCAGGTACTCGTGGTTAAGACTGTCATCGTGCACAATGATCTTCTCCACCTTTTTCACCACTGGCAAAACCCACGGCCGGCCTTCATCTGTCCGATAGGCTGCAAGAAACGTGACAACAAACTTTAAACAAATACACAAGTATGAGCCATAAGAAGGTCACTCCTCCCAACAACCTGCAGATGGTGCTGATAAACGCCATGCTCTGATACAAGTAGTTTCCCTCGAAATCTTGATATGTGATTTTACAAAAACATTGTCATCAGGTCTTCAAGGACTTCTGGCTGTAGAGCTCTACTTTCTCCATTTAAAAACCTTAATGCATTTGGACCTGTGTCAAATAACAGGAATGTGAAACTGACCCCGGAGAGATCACTTCAGAGATATTGTAACAGACATGCACTTTCATCTTAGAGTATTTCAACAGGCTGAACTCCATGTCACCACCTGATAAGGACTAAAGTATACGATAGCCCTTTTACCCTCAGAACAATTTGCTTTGCAGCTCACTGACAGTCTTAGCCAACATATCATCAACAGTGAGTAGTTTGCTTTTCCTCCTCTGGTATCAACACCATTTATTATTCTGCATATTGTTTTATAGATTAATCCACTGATCAGTTGGACTTGAAGATGTCATATAGTGAAAGTGGAGATCATAAGTTCCTAAAGCACCACATAGAGTCTCAAACACTAAAAGATATATAATTTCCTCACCACTGAAAGGCTGGCATAGTTCACTTAGGTCTTTTTTGCTTGAAAAATCATTTAAGTGATTAAAGGATTATTAAAATAGTTACTCGTGAATTCAATTTCTGATTAACAGACTACTTGTTTTGTTTCTGCAAATGACTTTTAATGTTCTGTGCGGCCTACATTTCCCAGCTGCCCAAGGGCTGCTGACCATCTGTGGTGCTGTGTATCTCGCAGAGAGAAGGGGATTATAAGGCCTCAGCCTCCATTTATAATCATGGGTCTTTGGTAACTGTGTCCTGCCATGCAGCAACATTAACACACTGCCACAACATCTCTCACACTGTTCCTTTGCAATGTAAGCAGCAAGGATTACTACTTTTAATAAGATTAACACAGAAAACTGCTACACTGGACTGAAATGTGCCATTTGTTTGCTTTAAGAGAGAAGCAGGACTAAGCCACGCATATTTAAACTCCTGCAAAGAGCTTGTTCTTGTGACACGAGGCAGCAGTAATCCAATCACTCCCTGGTCCGCAGAGAGAGGAGGTTACTGTGCAGACTGGCAGCAAGAGTGAGTCAAAAAGGAAACCAGAGAGGACATGGGGTAAAGATGACTGTCTGCGCTGTGCTGTTATGTAACTGATCAACAATGCACCAAGTACCACCGATAGATGAATCGATCAGCTGTGTTTTCGTCCATGTCGTAATGTCTCTGTGATATCAGGTATGACTGTAATGTCACACCACATTTAACCTGTTAGAGACCATATTAATCCTTAAATATGACCTGCCAGATTCTGTGACACTGGAGGGAAAACACCAAATAAGATAACCAAACTGTCAGTGCTTTCAGATCTATCACAGTTTGTGACCACTTCTAACAACCAAAAGTACAAACATACCCCTATGTGAATTATGTCATTTGAAACAGCTATTAGACTCCTTGAATGCTGTGAAAACACTGTACTCTGGCGACTGTCGCCAAAATAAAACACACTCCACCATTCTAAAAATATGCATATAGATTTAGGACAAACTCCCAAACAGGTCACACAGTCTTATGGGTGTAATAATTCAATGTTACATCGGCTAAAGACAGCTAGCTTGGTCTGCAAAGCTGCCTTTAACTGTAACTCAGGCCGGCCGGTTGCTCGGGGTTACCGTTACCATGGCTGACGACATGACAGCTAACGGGACCGCCGTCCTGACTCCTTGTTTACCACTCACCTCCCACTCCGAGGTTCACCTTGCTGGGAAACTGGTCGTTGTTGAAGTCCTGCGTCAACTTGAAGACGGCCACCGGGGCCGCTTGGGGCACCTCGCTGAACACCGACATATCTGCTGTTTCGTTTAGCCTGGAGGCGACAAGCAACACTGAGGGCGACAGAGAGAGGAGCGGGGCTTTCACCTTCAACTTGGATTTGAGGGGGACTGTGACTGTGAAGTGGGAGTGAGCGGATTGACCAATTGAAATCCACATGCGTCTGCCAAGCCAATCCCGACACTGATCTGGGGCGGGTCGAAAGCACGCACGGTGGGTTCTGACCAATGGTAACACCCCTGCAGCATGACTGACAAGTGTTGCAGCTAATCCTCAACGTTGAAATTGAGTAGCGCAGGATTATAGAGCAATAAACGTTTTCCCCACAAGGTGGTGCCAGCACCTCATCAAAGATTGTATCAGGAAATTCCTATGTTGCACTGACCAGAGCTACTAATGGCACGAGTTTGCTCTGCACAGTGTTAATTTATAGATTAAAATAACGCATATTAAGGTCAACTGAGTCATAAAAAATATATTTGCATTTGTATGTCTCACCACAAGTGCTTATTTGAGCTCAATGAACAGACAGCCATCACGCCTAGGCTACTTGCGGTTTGACTGAGCGCACGCAAGGCTGTGTGAATGAGTGCGCACAAAGATTTCCATCTGTCCTGTCCTGAAGGCCTCGGCTGAGCCGCGGTGTAAACACGCCGGCTCCTCCGTGCTCTCCCCGGAGCTGTCTGCAGGAGCTCAAGTGCTTGATAAATGAGGGCCACTCCAGCCTGCTCTCCCCTACTGGGAGCGTGACTTTGTTGGAAAAGCTTTTTGGCCACTCTGGAGGCAGGACTAAGCTTGTTTGAGGCCTCAACACTGGCCCTCCATGTTTGTGTGGTAAAGACGTTGCTGTGCCACAGGTCGGCCTACTTTGTGTCATTAAACTGAGAGATGGTGGGATGCAGTAAATCAAGGAAATCCTAAAATAAAGCATGCATTACAAAGGGCTTATAACTTGTATCTAATCTTTGTATCCTTGTATCTAGTCTTTATTTATGGTTAATGCGTCTACATGAACTCAAAATGTGTTTTGTTTATCAGTATGTCATTTGGATGTTTGAGCTTCAGTGTGCAGAATGATGTATGTGCAGGGTTTGACACTGGAAGGCTGTTTTTACATTCATCTGCTGAAGAGAGCAAGCCTGTCTGTCTCCTCAACATGTGTACGTACAAGCAGGATTTTGCTAGAGTCCAGTACAGAGCAACCTCATGCACAGTTTGATGTTAAAAAACGCCTCCAGCACATGTTAACTGAGAGTTTTCAGTGTAGTAGAGTAGGAGACGTCTTGTGTACAGCATCTTTTATTATGAGCAGTCTTTGCATATTCCCAGATTTTAGATTTTTTCAATTAGGAAGAAGTATTAGATGTAGTTTATTATTAGGTATTTAGCATTTTAATGCATCTCCGAACAAGCCTGGTTGGATCTTTAATGTTTCAGAAAACAG
>JAOXYL010000039.1:11523351-11533679 GCA_028564955.1 Terapon puta
GTGTCTACACAATTGAGCCCTCTGTAGGCTGAAAACTTTTATTTCCATTAAAAGACTTGGCATCCTTTTGTTCCTAAAACACTGCCCTGTTATTTGTATAGATATCCAACTTCATATTGAGATCTGATGTATCTAATGCATTTCTTTAAAGTGCTCCTTTTAATTTTTGTGAGCAGTGTATATCTGACCGTTTTGATGAGTGACATAACATGCTTTCAGTGTTCTTGACTGTTGACTGAAAAACAGGCGGTGCATTTTATTCCATTAATCCTTCATTATATTCTAAGAACAGCTATTGCCTCACCCCAGCAGGTCAGATGAAAACAATTACTTTTTTTCCTCTTACAGGTATCATCAGTATCTTCCTGTCTACATGCCAACTATGGCATCTGTCAAACACACTTTTGGGGTTGATCATGAATTCATAAAAATTAGCATAACAGCTTTTGTGAGGAAACAATATTGACATGAATTCTCATTATTCCAGCATACTTGTTGCATGTGCTGTCTCTTTAATGTCACAGATCTCTCACTCTTAGTCTCTGTTTCCAAGGTTTCCTGTAGACCTGGCAGTGAGATTCATTGTTTTCAAGCTGCTTGTGACTGGGGAAATGATGGCTCAATCTAAAGGTATAATGGTCTCCTAGTTCCAGATATAAAGCATTGTTTGCCATAACCTTTTAAATTACAAGTTACACAATCAACTCCGCTCTATGTTTGCACTAAGAAATTGATTTGGGTCATATTACCTGATAAAGTTCCATCATTTTAGGGATCAACAGGCTTTCATCATCTACCAGACTGATCATATTCCTTTATCAGGAGATCAGTGTTAGATACTTCGTCATGCATCATTTGCTGAATTCCACAAGCTTCACCTTTTTTTTTTTTTTTTTAGCTGTTTGTACGCAGGCCGTGTCCACGAGCTCACATTGTGTTTTCAATCTTGGGGGTCAAAGTTGGAATCTGCACCTGTGTTGAAGACTAAACAACTGTACCTGCCTCAAACTAAAAATAAATACCTGAAAACACACAGACAAACTCAGCATGCATTTCTGGCAGCACAGATGTGGCTTAGGGCATCGCCTCCTTTTCATCCATCCCATTCTTTGCTCTCCATTCATCGGGGAAACAAAGACCTAAAATCTTTGGTACACACCCCGATTAAAATGGAACCATGGTCTTGTTGTTTTTGCAATTACTGGTGAAAAGGCGGTTAAGTTGTCTTTACATAACAAAACACTCAGAAACATTAAAAGAAATTAAAAGAGGGCTCCCAACATTTATGAGCACAGAGTAGAGCCCTGCCGCTCAGTCTTTATTCAACAAGTGCAATTCAGTGTCAGAAACAATCAGACATCAGTCAGTAAGAATGACAGCTTCCATTTATGTGTACTCAGTGGGGGCACAGATAGATATCTTGTGGGTTACTGAACTCCATAAAATTCTGAGTTAGGTTCTTCTTTTGGGCACAGCACAATGTACACAACCTCTGCTGCCGAGCACAGATATTGAAACTCAGTAGTTCATAAGAGGAAAACAGGCCAATAGCAACAGTTAATGCAGATAAATGGCCATTTTAAAGTTGCCCTGGTCTATTCCAGCAAACATGTACACAAGGCATTAATGGTGAGCATATATTTGGATGATCCAACGGCTGACTAAACAAATGAATGGGGGAAAACAAAGGAAAAATTTAAAGATAGATATTTCCTGCAAATAAAACATAATTTTACGGAATCAGCATTATCAAAATAAATTAAATGCACACCGCAGATACTTCAAAGCTATTTAAAATAGTCATTCTCCAGTCAAATTACATCTAAAGAACTTTAGACAAAAAGGTATCCGAGCGCTCTCAACCAGTGTCAAACGGCTGAAATACTTTTAAATTGGATCAAATCAATTCAGTATTTAATGCCTGTGTGTGGCCCAACCTAAACACCAAAATTAAACAGATCTGAATTACAGTGAGAATAGTTTCGAGAGACGATTGGATAACAAAAGGGGGTCTGGATCAGGAGTCAGTTATCATTTTTATTATGAAACTCAAGATTTGGATGAGTGAAAATAAAACCTGGTCCTAAAACGGTAAAGCTTATGAGACTACAAGAGAGTTAACAAAGTAACACTACTGCCCTCTGCTGACCACCTTCAACTAAAACAAACAAACAAACAAACTTGTGCGTTCTTTATAATCATCCTCAGCTTTAACAAACTCAGTGGTCGCTAGAACGTCTTCAATAAAATGTCCTGATGAACTATTTCTACAACACTGTGTAAATGTTTTCTCCTACAAGAGAGAAACAACACAACTCAAACCATAGCTAGCCATGAAATAGTGGAGCAGAAACAGAACCATTCAAAGTGTTGCTGAAGGTGTCTTTCTTATCCGCTAAGTCTGAAAGGGTTGGGACAACTGAGGTGGATTGTAGTCAGCTTCTATGTGCGTATTGACATCTTCTCCTTGCAGGGTGGCCAGAACAACATTAGTGGAGATTAAACGGAGAAGATATCTAGACCTAAGCCTCCATGTGCTGCACTTTCCTCTTGTCGTGCTGGTGCTTGGTGAGTCCATACTTGAAGAACTCATAGACCGACCAGCTGATGGCTGTGGAGGGCATCTGGTAGATGACCCTTGCCTGGACGCCCTTGAAGAAGCCCTGCAGGCCGCCCAGCCTGTAAACTGTCCGGAAGGCGTGGGCCAGGCCTGAGATGTGTCTGTGGGCTCCTTGGCCTTGGCTCTTGCCCGGGCCTTGGCCGGAGGACAGAGAGCCGAGGGCCAAGGACTCCTGGGTGTTGAGCAAGGTCTTGCAGACATCCAGAGGCGTGGTGGCTGCAGCCGCAAGGGCTCCGGCCAAAGCCCCGGACACCATGTGGGACGAGGGATTGTAATGTCTGTGGGGGTTGAGCAGCTCCTGAAGGTACTCGTAGGTCATGAAGTGGAGCGCCTGGAAGGGCACGTTCATGGTGAGCTGGGTGGTGTAGCTGCGGTAGAACGCAGCAGGGCCCTCTTTCTGCCACACGGCTCGTACACAGTCCAACACGCCACGGTAGGGCGAATTATACATCTGCATGCGCTGCTTCACAACTATGCACATGAAGATAGATGATAAGGGAGAAGGCCACAGGTGTCCAGGGTTGCCAGTACCAAGGGGATAAAGACAGAAAAAGAAAAGAGGGAATTAGTGGGCTGTCACCTGTGGTAAAGTTGTCCATTAAGCACATGAAATTTCAACAAACACAAAGATGTAGTGTGCCATTTTAATAATGTTTGCTCAAACAGCTGTATCCCATCCAGCAGCTGCACAAGAGGGTTCTGACCAGTGTCCTTCTACTGACATGTTTGGGCAGGTGGACCAGAGACAGCTGTGAAAGTCAGTATGTGAGACTGCAGGGTTAAGGCCAACATGTGAAAATGGTTGGCCCAGGCGTGGCACCTGCAAATTCTTTGCTGCAATGAAACACATTTGTACAGTAAAATGTTTCCCTTACCTTCAGCTGGGTTCATGGCTGCATCATGCAGTAGTGTGGCCACACAGCCAGCTGTTCCTGAAACAAACAAACAAAACAAAAAAAACACACTTTTACGCACTGAGACAATCGTGAAGCATACACCAAGAAAACAGAAGAGGCTGCAGTAAAGGATTGGGATGTGGAAGAAAAAGCATTTTCACTTGCAATAGTAAGAACTTTTTTGAGCTTATCACAGCCTTTACTTTTAGCCTTTTTCCTGAAAGCTGCAGCTGTCATGCTCCAAAGAATATTTCCTCACAGCCGAACTGGTGTACATTCAGCAAACTGCACAGGTAGTAAACTCAAGATCACGCCTGACCAAATTCAGGAGGCTAAATCTGATCAAAGAGAGACACCTAGTGGACAAGGCGGGTCATTGCTCCTTTGAGAGCTTTAAACCGAACCCATAAAAGCTTAGAAAGACAGGACCAAAGGAGAGAGCAGATGAGATGGGAGAAAGATCACTTACCCAGCCTCCACTAAACTGGAAAACAAGGAAGAGAGAGAGAGAGAGTAGGGAGAACAGGGAATAAGGAAAAGGTTGACACTGAGAGTATGGTTTTTAAAATTGAATCTATATTGTAGCCGTGGTGACTTTGCTAAACTTAACCCTAATACTTTTTACAGAACAATTAGCTTTCCGAAAAGCCTTCTGAACCTGGTGCATCTTCACACTGTCCGACTGCAGCTATGAAAAGGCACCATCCAATTTGATGACCTGCCAGGTTTTTTTTTTTAAAGACTGGTCAGGGCACGTCTGCTCTATACCCAGATTAGGCACAGTCAGCAGCTTCACAGAGATCACACTGATGGAGCTAGGCATTAGGGTCGGTGATGGATCTTATCTCTGTGTCAAGATAACCACACATGATCTCTACATCTACCGTGGGTGTTACGGTTAGTGTGTGTATATGTATGTTTTTTGGTACCATTAGCCAAATGACTGTTAGCCCCTGGGTGAATGACATCACTTAGAGTCTTTTTGAGTTTCTCATAGCAGGCAAAATAGAGGGCGTGGGCAGGTCCTGCCCCGACAGCAGTTGCATTCAGCCCTCTCATTGGCCGCCAGACTCCCTCCGTGGCCACAATTCGGCGAAGGGCATCCATCACGTTCCTGTAGCGGGCTGCGGGGTCGGGCTGGAGGCTCTGCATTCGTGTCTGGAAGAGAGGGAGAGGTGGAACGTTTCAGAGTTCAAAGTGGAACTCGCAGCCCCTTTCCATCGCTAGGGCTAGGTATTAAGTTTAGTAATATGTCTGATGAATCTGAACTGCATATGATATAAAAATAGAGCAGAGTACATAATCAAGTCATGCCAAAAAAAGAAAAGAACAGCACGGCTACGAATGGAGTCTTGACTACACAGCAGTGTGAGTAAAGGGTCAAATAAGGGAAATGAGGTGTTTGACATTGTGCGTGGTGTGTGTTGGTGTACATGCATAATTGAATAGAAGGAAGTATGGCGTTACAAGCTCCAAGGTCACAAGGGGACATAAGCTGACTTCCTGTAAGCCTCTTTTCCCACTGACCCTGAAGCACACCTTTCCCTCTTCCTCTTAACACACACACACGCACACAGACACACGTTCACTGAGACAAATGACAGCTTATTTAAACGTTATCTGAAAGGACAAGTACGAGGGATCAGTCTTTCAGTTGCACTGCTATTTGGTACTTAGAGTGCTTCCCAGGGATGGGCCAAATGAGTGTATCTGACTGAGGAACTATCAGTGACATACATAATCCCTGAATACCAAACTTCCAGCTGAATGCACAAATTTACACCCCGCTGCGTTTGTGCATGTAGCTCTCCAGCAAAGTGTAAACATGGCCTTGTGTCACTCCATACTGCAGCTGTGGAATGTAGGGCCCAAGCAGAGCAAGTATATGAAGAGTATGGGCTATCAGGTTACTTTGCACCTGGCACGCACACGTAATCCCAATGCATCATGGTGAAAACTGACTGGAATTCCTATGCTGACTTCCTCGTTCGTTCATTCATTGAAGCCCCATACAGACAGGCATGTCTCACATGTGACAGCTATATCTGTGGCATATTTATCTATAGAGGGTTTGCAGACCTAGAAAGCAATGACCTTTGCACGTAATGTACACACCAGTTCGGCCGCTCTTTGGAGAACACAGAGAAGAGTTTTTATCTTCTTTCAAAGACAAACACCAATTCCATTCACGTGTACCATGTGTACACTTTGACAGATCTACAAATTCAAGATGCTTATTTAAATCCACAAGCAATTACCGGGATTTAGGATACATTAAGAGGGAATGGTAGTGTATTCTCCAACACTATAATTACGCAACAGTCTCTTAAGTGAGGAGCTTATCGCACATGAGGAGAAGTCTTTACTTAGTGAAGAGGGAATGCTGAAAAAAAGAGGAAAATGTGGGATGCATCGCAATTATTTTACAGCCTCTTCCGAACTTGTTTCTCTGCACGAACGTGTGGCTGCCTCTGTGTAGTCGACTTCATTTTGCTGAGTCACAACGCTCCAAATCTCCTGCGGCATGCCAGCAAAGATCCAATGGCAGCACAGCAGAGTGCCTGCACACGTGAAGGCTCTGTAAACAGCGCTCCTGTCCAAGATCAAGGCTTGGTCTTGACTGCATCAGAGTCAAGACTACAGGTGTAAAAGACGTGGATGGACCACAGGCGTATGAGCGGCTTTCTCATTCTGACATGGACAGCTGACTATACAATGCGCACTGCCACTTGCAAGCACTATCCCCACCCAACCTCTCTCACCCTGTGCCTGTATTGTACAATGAGCACTGCTGCACGGGCCACAACCTGCTGACCTCTGGTAGGGTAGGGGGGGCAACAGGTCATGCCTCATTAGCTGAGTTAAAAGCAAAATAACACTCATGCATAAAAAAGGAGGCCACACGATAACAAACTGTGGCTGCATGACTCACATGTGATCAAACAAACAATTGGATATGTGTAAAGCAGCAAGTTCACTATCACAAGGTATAATAACCAAGTATAGCAATAATAATGGAACACATGGTGTTAGTTTCATTAAATAACTTAACACCAAACCTTTTTTGTAAGACTAGAGACTCTCTCTCAGATCCAGGAGTTAATAAACATTATTATGTTTAGCACCTTACCATCTAAATGTGAACATATCTCAATGAATGTACACGGAAATAGAAAAAAAACTAATGTGTGTGTGTATATTTATATTTATAGCATTATTTACAGCATTATTTATAGCATTGTAAAGAAATGTCATATACCTGATCAATAAAGCTGATTCAAATTCTGATTGGCTGCATGTGTGATGTACACATTTATTACGTAACACTGACTGATTTCAGGCTTTGACAGCAGATTTATTTCACTTTAGTTGGACAGTTTTAGCAAGCAGACGGGCTCCTGCGGCTGACCCCGCTAAAAGACTGTCACACAAACTAGCCACATTACCGCCCATTAGTCGTGCTTTAACTTGTGATAGCATGCTAACGGGTTAGCTAGTCGGTTAGCGTTAACTGACCTTGTCCTCACAGCACGGCGGCGTGTTTACGTTGAGCTAACGGGCTAAGCTAACAAACATGCCGCCTGCAGGGATGACACACACACACCGAGCAGAGCAACATAGACCGGGCTGCGGCGGGAAGCAAAGGCTCACGATAAATTAAGCTGGCTGTTAGCCGCCCGAGTTGTGCTACCTTGACACAGTCGATGGGGAACATGAGGCAGTGCTCCATGATCCCGGCCACGGCTCCGGCCAACATGTGGGTGCTGGTGGAGGCTCCCTGTGGCAGCCCCTCATAGTCCGGCTCTGAGTCCTCTGTCTGTGCATCCTGCGCGTTTCGGATCAAGTCGACAGTCTGGAGCTCCGTTTCCCCTCCGATCCGGGGCGTCAGGCTCCCCACGATACTTTCCGACACTCCCCAGAACCTTCCGCCGAGCCATCGAACTTCTGCGCCGGCAGACGCGCCGGCCACCCCGGGATCGCCGCCTGTCGTCTCCGCTGTCATCCGACGCCTCCTCACAAATCCATCCGCTTCCATGAGAAACCAGGCGAACGTGCTAAGTCTTCGGACGCGGCGCCTCGCGGGTGATTTGGGCCCCGAAAAGTTTTACATTCCCCCGGGGTCGTGTGGCAGCTCGTCCCCGGCTACACCATGCCCTCCCCTCCGCCTCTATACTCCCCCACAACCAGAGCCGAGCGACGGAGGCCGAGCGAGGCCGCGGCGGGCAAACACACACGCCGAGCCCCGCCACAGGCCCGCGGAGAGGAAACGAGCTCTGATTGGTTGATGCAGCCAAGTCCTACTCACGCCATTGGTTGACGGACACGCCGATCAGTATCACGTTTTTTTTTTTTTTTTTAGAAGACTTCAACCCCTGTCATGTGGCTGTTCGGTGCATCTGTGAAGGCAATCAGAAGACACCGAGGTCACTGTAGGTCACTCTGAAAGACGCGAAGAGCATGCAAATAAAGTGTGAAAGAAGTTTGTGTGCATGCGGTATGGATTAAGTTCTGTTCGTTTGCACTCGACTTGTCACTTAGTTGTCTTAGTTCTGCTTTTACAGTCTCATTTGCATGTTGTTGTGAACTCGAGCTCTCACCATTGTTGCATATCTGTGAAACTTAAATTGGACTTAGTTATTCAAGTGGTTGGTGTGCATATACTCAGCTATGGTCAGAATAATAGAATAATAATTATAGAAGTGCTGCTAGTTTATGCAAATTTCCACCTGTGATTCAGCCCACGGATTTCCATGCCAATAATATTTCTATATATAGAATGTATTTTAACGGATTAGGTTATTTTCTTATTACTTTGCAATACAAAAAAAGAGTATTTCACTTTTTGCATGCTGAACTGAACACTGAATTAGAAAACATGTCTGATGTCTTACAGGTCCCGTTAACTTGCAAGATGAAGAAAAAAAATGTTTTTATTTTAAACTGAATTTCCAAATTACAATAAAACATAATGAATTGACCTGAATTATGTGTGTATCATCATAGAATAAATGTTTATCAGTTCTGATATTCATGATAATAAACAATCAATTTTGCATTTAATTAAATCAATTATTGAATTAATTGGTATTCACATCCCACTGAAAAACATGGACATTTTACTAAATACTGTGCTTGCAGGTTCATATACAATCACTCACTGATCCATCCACTGATCCATTCATTCATATCCCTTCATTTTCTTATAAGGATAAGCTGACACAGCCAGTAGTTCTCTCTTCTTCTCTACAGTAGCTTTCTGCACTGAAGTTAAATAACTTCCCCCTCAGGATATAATCTAGAAGAGTAAGTCACTATCTGTTACTGAATGAGGAAACACAGTGGTGACCTGATGGCCCACTGAGGAAAGTCCTTGGATTTGCAGTAAAATGGTCCATAAATTGGTAGCAACTTTCCCAGAAAAGATATCATAAAGGGTCAAACAAACAAAGAAAATGATTGGGAAATGAGGTCCAAAAACACACCCGCAATTACTACTTATTGCCATAGGTGCTGCATAAGCACAAAACAAAACAAAAATTTTGAGATTATAACTTTAATTTACATGTTTTTACTCGTTATGTGGAAAAACTATATTTGCTCGGGATATTCTCAGTGTGGCAGGAGAAAAGAATCTCATTCGGCATAGAATTTTTTTCCATGTCTTTTCGGCCTTTTGATCTGCTATGAGACAGTGGCTTATATTTCATAATTGTGAGCACTGAGAGTTGTCAGAGAAATGTCTCCGGGCCTAAAATCTTCACCAGTGAACCTCTCTGCCTGGGGGAAAAGAAGCACCTTTTTTTTCTCATAAAATGAGGTAATTGTGTTTTGGTGCGGCAGTGTTATGACATAATTGAATTTTCCCCTTTATTGCCTGGGAGAGCCTTCAAGGGCTGTAGTGTTGAATTTCTGCCGACAAAGGGGAATGAAGTGTTAATTTCTGCTTACAAGAACAAAAGGCCCTGCTTCTGATCTAGTTATGGTTGATTGGCTGTTGTCCGCAGACGTTCCTTAAAGGAAAGCCAAGCAGACAGCAGATCAGGATCATTTCTCTTCCCTGAAACTAATGCTCCTCTAATACACCAAGGGAGAGGCATGTTAGGTCTGGCGGGAAACTCTAGATCACCATAACACCTCATTTCATTCCCCCTGCCAAGAGAGTGCACAATCTATATAAGCCTCAGGAATTATTTTACACTGTCTAAGCAAAACATAGTCGAAAATCCACCATTATATGGACAAGATGGGAAGATAACTCGGTTATGTTCTGCTGTGTTTGGTTGTTTTTGCACCAATTAACGCTGTTCCTTCCTTAGACCCAAATAAACTATCTCCTTATCTGGCTCTGTCTACTCCCTGGACTACTGCTCAGGCCCACAGATGATCTATGGCCTCTTATCTTATTAATGCATGGCGAGTGAACCACTGGGCCAATCTGACATCCTCAACAGAGCACTAAGAAACCATTCTGTGTTAAGAGCTCATCTTAAAACTCTTAAGGCAGGCCCTTATTGTGAGATGACAACCTCAAAGCAGCCAAGAGAGGATGTATTGAACTGCATTTTGATCTTAACTATATATTTTTTTTCATATAAAAAGCACCTTTACATGCTGTTTTTCAAATGCAAACATTTTGGTCACATTGTACGTAAATAATCCCAATATCTGGAAAGAGTCAAGCTATGAAAATTATAAACTGGCTCACACACACACACAGAATGAAAATATGGTGTAAATGGCTAGATGAGTTCTCTGATAGTCCATACTAATAATGATGCAACATTGAAGTGGTATGATCTTTTTGAAAATGT
>JAOXYL010000039.1:11546522-11590174 GCA_028564955.1 Terapon puta
TATATATATATATATATATATATATATATATATATATACATATATATATATATATATATATATATATATATATATATTAGAATAATGTACAGCATTTTTTCCATATATTATGTTAATGAAGGTCTTTTTTGACTTTGCAGCTTGGAGCCAAGATCTGTCAGCTGTGCAACCAGGGTAGGACACCATTTGCCTGTCCAATCATAGCTAGGAGTCTCTGATGGCTAAAATGGATTGGTTGCCTCGGTTTACACATTTCTCTTTATAGGTTTTCCCACCATTAGTGTTCTTTGGAGACGTTTCAGCAAATTATGTAGTTGAGCTGTGATTTTATTGCTTCCATTCACATTCTTTCTTGATCCTTCAGGAGTCCTTGTCCATCTCTGTGGGTGGGAAACGTGACAACCGAGCTAACCGAAAAACACCTGTGGGACCTTTTTAAAATGTATGACCTTGGTTAAATATTTCACACTACCTCCATTTTTGACTTGAAACCACTCTGTATAAGCACAACATGCCTGGCCCGAAGTCAGTAACTGAGAAGACATCACTGTTGTTTTCACCTCTTTGAACAGAAATATGGAAATTTAATGTTTAACCAAGGTATCCTCTGACTAATCAGTTAAATTGTTTGCTTTGCATCATAGGTACGGTGAGATAGAGAGTATCCGTGTTCTGCATGAGAGATTCTGTGCCTTTGTTAATTTCAAGAATGCAAACATGGCAGCTCGTGCCATGGAGAAACTAAATGTGAGTACTACTTTGATTCCCCACTCTCAAATCTGTGTAGTGTTTTTTTTTTTTTTTTTTTGTTAAAGAGCACTGTTAACTTGAATTGACGTTGTGTGCTTTCTCTCACAGGGTTATTGTATTGAGAACACCCGTTTAGTGGTGCGCTATCCAGACCGCCGCACTCAAAGGGTCCTTCCCTTTCCACTCAAGACCTGTCTCCCTGTCACACAGCAGGCAGGGGCTGCCCCCGGGTAAGATCTACTTCAGCTGCATTTTAGAAACTCTCTCGGTAAAATCATGCAGTAGGACTTCAGCTTTATTCTTATACTTAAAATGCTTACTCTTTGTCGCATGTCTCTACTCATCTTCCCCACTGCCCAGACCTCGACGACGTGGCCCAGTGAACGGAGACGAGTGTTACTTCTGGAGAACCACCGGCTGCCATTTTGGGGACAAATGTCGCTACAAACACATTCCTGATCAGAAAGGCAAGGACAGGAAACCCTGGCAGCCTTGAACTCAGCCCACTCTCTGCCCCAGTAGTGTACAGGAAACGAGGAAGCATAAGATTGGAGCCAAAGGTGCCGCCACTTACTGGACCTGGTCTGTGGGCTAAAAGATATTTACTGTAACAGAATGGACCAGGATTGTCGAAGGATCCGAGCTGACACAGGCTCTGAGGCGGGTATAGTCACACATGTGCCGCAAAAGACTGAGAGTATGAAGGTTTTTGTTTCTTTCAAAGACTGAACTGAGTGGTATTGCTCAACAGTACAGCAATAAACAGAGGGAAGCAACTAATTCCCCTGCTTTGGTCTTTTGTCCTGAATTAAAACCTTCATAATCGCAACTGCACTTGGTGGCACATGGTGATCTATTTCCACTTTACGGGACACAAACTAAACTCACAGGCTTGCAACATGACGAGGAAGTGAAACCGCTTTGGTCCACTGTTGGAAAAAAAAGAAGTAATGGCTCTTTCAGCGGTAATGAAAGGACTTGGTATGGATTTTTCAAGTTGAGGTTCTTCAGTGGTGATTCTGGGGGCTTTTCTTCTTTAACATACATCACACAGCTGTGTTCTTCCTTGTTTTTAAACTACAATAATTTGATCAATACCTGGATGAGATTTTTAACAGCCTGGGTTTCCCACTGCCCTCATCTGCTGCTCACATCAGGCTGCGCTTCACACTAGGCCTCAATTCTCACTTATTCCTGCGCCAATATCAGCACATTGTACACCAGACCAAAGACTTGCCAACGGACGTACTTGACATTTCATTGGCTCCCCTATGCAAATTAGGTGTTTCCTTTAGCCAATAAGCTACAGAGGTGCCTTTATACTGTTTTATGTAGCCTTAGTTAAGATGATCATACATGGGATTTCAAAATTGTATGTACATGGATGGTATATTTCACTTTATTTACCCATTGGCTTCTCTTTTTGATAAAAGATTGGAGCACACTGCATGCCTGGTCTTATTTCAAGGACACTTTCCTTGATAACTACACTTGCATGGTGGGGACGAAGTAACAAACACCTGACAATACCATGCAATCCAGTGTTCAGTTTTTTGTGAGACTGTTTTAGAGAGCTAATCCTTATTTCTATGGTTATTTTGAGGGCATAGTTTTATTGTATTGGATTGCTTGAAATGTCAAGGGGCTTTCAGTTCTGCAGCCTTGCCCTCCCTGTTTTGCAGGCTAAAGGAGAACTTGTTGCTGCACCCATCTGTGTACCTAGTGCAAATTAGTATTCTTCAATCATTTTATTCTCAGCATTAGAATATGCAGTGTACTTTTTTTGGTACATGTGCATAGCACAGTGCTCCGTGTCTATGCAACAGAAAAGTGCCGACTTGATTGTTAGTTCTATATCAAACACATACACACAGCTACCATCTCCTCCAGAAGTCTGTTTTTCTGTGTTTTTCTGACTTATCTATGACAGACGTGGGAAGATTGCTAAACGAGTTCATACTACGGGGTAGTGCCTTACGAAAAATCCCGCTCGGTCATGTACACACACGCATTTATGGCCTTGCGTGTAACATGATCCACTTAAAGAACCTTTGAACCTTGAAAAAGCAGTGTTTTTGACCTTAGAGGTGGTCTCCATTTCAGTATTTCAGTGAACCAAAGAAAGCTTCATTTGATGGCTCTGCAATGAAAACATCCTCCTTTCGTGAGTTTCAACACTAGACCGTGCATTAAAAGCCATTCGGGCATGTGTCTGCATCATCCACTGGATGACAATTACAGCTACAACACCTGGTTTAAGTCCACACTACGTTCTCCAGTAAACTATGCAGCATGGTGAGAGTATTTATTTTCCTATTTATACCTGACTTTTTTTCTATTTCTTTTTTACATCATACTTTGGGATCTGAATACAGCTTTTAATTTCTTGGCCTTTCTGTCCTTTCACTTTATGAAAGGTTAAAGAAATGTCCCATCTGTTTATCTGCTTTACGAGGCGAGCATTATTAAGAACACTGTCATACACAATGCACTTCTACTTTTCTTGTCATACCTTCTATCTTGTGGCTTAGACTTGTGAAAAAGGAATTGGACACCCAACCATAAGACTGCACTTGTTGATTTAACAACTCGCTTATTTCTCATTTGACCGGTGCTGTTAACTGTGGTTGCACAGTGCATGTAATCTTTCAAACTAATAAAATGTGTTGGATGTTCCCTGAGCATGTTTTGATTTCATATGGATATTACAGAATTGGACAAAATGTTTTCCCTACATTTAATTTTTTTTCCTATTTGGTATGTTTTTAGCATTTTTGACTTGTTTCAAACTATTTCAGAAGCTGTATTTTTAAGTATGACGTGCACCCTGATAACCACAGCACTGCAATCCTGTTAATCTTCCAAATATTTTATATTATTGTTACTGCACTGCAAAAATAAGAGTCTTTTATATTTAATAAATGTATTTGAACAACATATACTACCTGTTTGTGAGTCTCTACATGAGTGATGGGAAATTTGGGGGAAAAGTCTCAGGCATGCAGTTGTATTTGTAATATTCTACAAACATGATTTTTCTGGCAGTGGTGTGTGCTGTTCTTTCCTTCCACAAGAGGGCGGTGTTGCACATGAAAGGTCTGCGTTGAAATATGCAACCAACTTATTTAACCCATACTATACATCCCATATATGCATCTTTTTTGATCTCCAGACATTGCTCGAAGTCACTATTAAGTCATTCCTGATGTTCAAAACCCCAAAGAAGTAAATCAAAGCCGACCAGACTGGTGCGGGGGGAATATGGTAACCCTGTCATCACTAGTAAGAGACAGTTGTGTGGCCATCATGAATGACGCATTAGGGTATGTGTAACCACTCAGACCAGTGAGAGATGGAGACATGATTAACAGTACTGAGAGCGTGTGGGAAAAGCAACCAATATGCCGCAGATGACATTTTGAATAGAAAGGAACTAAATCCTGATGACATCTGCAAACTCTTTTGTGTTCCATGCAAGCTTGAGAGGGCAAGATGGTACAAAATGAAGTTTAGTTAAAAAAATGAGTACAATTCCATTTAAATTATATATATTGTTTTTTTTTTTTAAATAAACCAATGACAGAAAACCAGTGTAACAACCTAAAAGTGTAAATAAGCATTTACAGAAGAGGCAGGAGTTGTCTGAGAAATATTAAAATGCATTACAGGAAAAGAAGAATCCAGTGTTTTTGGAGGTTGACTCATACTACGGACTAAAATTACAAAAAAAACTTGGCCTTTGCTGCTTTGATTTTGACTTTATTTAGCTTGAAGTGTGAAAGTGCAATAATAGAGTCCCCCTTTAAAACGGCATGCGCGTCCTTTAAAGTGACTGATTTTGGACTGGATTCTGCTCCAACGTTGTGCATCTGATTTAAATACGTATATACTGCTAACACTCTACATTTTAACCCCATTTTACATAACTTTGATCCCATCAAAGTTTATCCTGCGGTGGCCTGCAGCTCCCTGCACTCTCAGCCCTGTAACCTGCACGGCATGTCCTCCATACAGTACGTGTCTACGTGCTCCTATAGCCGGCGTGAAAGTAAAAGTATTACGAAAGCCCAGAGAGACGGGATCGGGGGGGTGAGCATGAGGAGGTGCTGTCGTTTGAAAAGGCACTTGTTTATTGTTGGAGAGCATGTATTTATTTCATGCCTCCACAGATTGTGGGTAAGGGCAGAGCCGGCTCGGTCGGCGTAATTAGAGAGGTGGAGAGAGACAGAGAGAAAGAGAGAGAGAGAGCTGCTTCACTTAGATACTCTTAGTCCTGCGAGCCCTCCGTGAGCCCCGCAACGCACTCTTACTAGCACACACACTCACTGAGCTGTTAGGTATTGGCACACAGTAAGGGACACCTGTCTAGTCTAGTTTAATTAGTGCATCATATATAACGGAGTAGAAAGGATGTGACACACAGAAACGATGGTTATATTTTTAAACCCCTTTCCCTTTTTTTTTTTTTTTTTTAACTTTTAACGTCTCGTTCGTCTCCCTGTTGGCCTTGGAGATCCCTCTGATTTGGCCCCGCTAATAGGGGGTCTGCTCTTCCTGTTCGGGTTTACCAGTCAGGGAGGGACCACCATGCTGCCACCCAGTCGCACCATCACAGGCACACACAAACATCTCAATTACAGCTTCAAAGTTTACATGTGCGCGCACAAATGCACACATATGATTTTTTTTTTCACCCTGTTGGGACTCTGCATGAAAGTGAGTGTTTTTATGGCTGCGGTTGATGTTTCAGTTCCTACCTCCCCTGTCATGATTGTAATTTTTCATGTCTATGAATAAACCCCGCTGCCTCAGAAAGGTGCCCACTGAGGTTTGCTTGAGAAGTGAAATGAAGTTGATCAACACAACACTCTGAGGCCCAAAAATTCCACGCCTGCTAAATTTGTCCCAAATCCTCCCAAAATGAATCGAAAAATAAATAAACAAGTTTCAAACATGTAGAGCGGCCTCAGCAGACATCTGGAGGAAGTCGGATCAGGACTGAGCACTGAGGTGACCCCAGCGGGAGAGCCATAAACGGGGATTTTTCATCCTTTTTCTTATCTGGATCTACACCGATGAGTTCAATTTTTACACTCCGCACACCATGATAACAGGTTAGACTACAGTAACATATTCGTGGGCAGGGGTGGTATGGCACATTCTCATCAGTCACGTTCGCCATGGCTACGGTGAGGCTGGGCCTATTTTAGAGCTGGTGGTTTGCGGCCATCTGAACAAGGAAATATCTACCCTGTGGTACAGGGAGCTTCTTTAAGACACTTGGAACTCGATGTTTGAAACTATTCTGGAAGCAGAGTCCTTCCTGTCGGTTACGTTTACACACGTTTGCCCGAAGGTTGTGTAACGCTACGAACGTGCAGTTGTGTAAAGCATCCTCAGCCTATCGGAGAAGAGAGGTGTAGAGAGGCCCAATCAGACAAAAAAAAAAGACTTGAGCTAAATCGTGAAAATGGGTTTCATAATGTATGAAGTACATATCTGTTAAAACATTAAACAGCCCATCCTGAAAGTGATGAGTCTTGTGGTTTCTGGAGATCGGTCTGATTCATTTATCAATGAGCGACGGCCCCACGTTCCATCCCAGAGCATGTTCAACAATGCTTAAAAGGTGCATCCACATCTGTACAAATGTCAGCGAGGACAGACACACACAGCAAGTTAAAGTGACAAAAACCCTCCATCAGCTGGTGGAAGCCACGACTCCTGTATTTTTAGATATTATGGGAGCAGTGTCGGAGCACCATGACGGCGGTTAGGTCGCAATCTGATGAACAAACTTTACAATTTTAAGCATTGATGAAAGTTAGTGCTTCAACATGTGAGAAAGACACCTAGAGGGACAGAGAGCTCAGGAGGAGGGAGGGAGGCAGGCAGGGAGGGATATAGGGAGAAGGAGGGAAGAAGGGAGGATTGACTAAGGAGAGCATTTAGTAGGCACACTCCTTCACTCAGTCACTCTCCCCTAGCCAGTGACGTTCACCACTGCAAACATTTGCTGCCTGCCAGGTGAGTGAACCTTCACCTTATGCCTTCTCTTTTTACATCTTGTCATGGTAAAGAAAATGATTTATCATTGCACTTGGTTTCACTGTTGAATTTTTTTCTTTAAAATATTCAGATGCATCTGAGTAATCTGCATGTGTAACAGGTGTCTTAAGGGATTGAGACACTCTTCTCCTCTCAGGATTCTCCATTTTAACCGGATTAAAATCTTAAAATCCAGTCAGCCATGAAACCGCCACAGTTCAAAGATTTGGAGGAAATATTTGTTGTTTTACATTTTACTCTCACGCTGAATTAAACTGATACAGAATGAGGCTTTTTACACTACAAGCTGTGTTTCTCTCACTGTGATTTACTGAGGACAGTCTACGGAGTGTATTTGCTTGTAGTCGGTTTGCTCCTTTATAATTTCATCATGACAGTAGACAAACAGATTTTGTGCGTTTCGTGCTCTGTGATGTCCTGCGGCCTGCGCTGATTTAGTGTCTGTCTCCACTGCTGCGTTCTTGCTGGGCCGTGCCACTTGCGAACCTCCAGTTAAAACCTGCCTCGTGTTTCTGTCTGGTTAGTTTGCCTCGGGGGAATGTTAATTCACGTGAATCGCAATACAAAAACGCGCTGGTGCATCCCAAATTACACGCCTGTGTTTGACATGCATTCATTTGATGAGGTTTTTTTCTTTTCTTTTTTTTAAGGGCTTCCATTGCATCACTTACAGAATGATGCTGCAGCCAGAAATCAAATGTGGGAACATAAAACAAGTTTTTATCTCTGTGATTGTGAACAGATACGCTATAACTGTCTCAGCACACCATGTATTTACTGCTCCCAGCACAGAGCGCTCTGCATCCTTCCTGCCATGAGCAGACTACCTGGACGGTTTTGTCCAGAGGATGTCACCGTTGGGCCGTTACATCCGCAGCTCGTTAACTTGCGCGAGAGCGGAATTAAAGCTTACGTCTTAAATCTCAAGATGTGTCTAAAACTGATGATAGATGCTGCTCATTACGGGGAAATTAGCCTGACGCTTTAAAATTACTGACTACTTAATGGGCGAGCTGGTGAAGTGGCTCCACGGGTCAATTAAACTCGAGTGAACATAAAAAACGAGCAACGTTGAGCGCTTGAACCAAAACAACTTTGTGTTTTACCCTCTACCTGCAGACCCCCCCCTTCCTGTCAGTCACGATGACCCGCGCCATCCGCTTCAGCTCCCGCGTTCTCCTCCTCCTCCTCGTGCTGCTGGCCCTCTCCGGTCCCGCGCGCGCCGAACCGCGGCGGGACGCGGCCCCTCCGCGCAGGGCGGCGCGCGCTCCGGCCGCCAAGGTGCGCCTGGCGGGCAGCTACACGCGCGAGCCGCACGAGGGGCGCGTGGAGGTGCTGCACAACAACACCTGGGGGACCGTGTGCGACGACGAGGTGGACATCAAGCTGGCCAACGTGGTGTGCCGCGAGCTGGGCTTCCGGGCCGGCATCACGTGGGCCCACAGCGCCAAGTACGGAGAGGGAGAAGGTGAGAGGACTGAACTGAGAGCGAGACCACAAGCTCCAGAAATTCTTCTTAAGAAAGGTCAATGTCACTTTTTGTCTTTTAGCCCGAAGCCAGACTGACTGGAGGTGAGTAGTAAGGGGATCTGTGATAGGCTGTGACATTTGACACGTCACAGCAGGAAAACTACAGGTGTAGCTAATAATATTGATCAGGGCTGCGGCCCATTTAGCTTTGGCAGTGTTGGCACCCAGCCACTGGGAGGCTTAATGGGCCAGGTAATAGGAACAGAGCCACCATTAATGGTATAATGAACACCTGTGGTTTACCTGTGCTCCTCTTATACCACCCCAGTGATCTGAATAGGCTCGTCATATTCGCTTAGTCGTTAATTAGAGACTTAAGGTGTCCCAGATGGACAGCCATATTTTCTAAGTGCTATAGTGCACTTGCCCCGCAGCAAACTCGGTGGTACTGCCTCTCATAAGGTCCACCAATTAAGACGTCCAAAATAACCGAGATCGTGAAGTGACAAAGATAACTTGTGGTGACATTGGAGGAGTCTACATCTCGTTAAGGTCTCCTGGCAGGCTGGCTGAGCAGATATGAGCCAAAAAAGAAGGGGCATTTGTTTCAGAATAATGACAGCATTCGTTTGCCAGAGTTGCGCAGCACTTCAGTGTGGTTTATGGACATTCTTTACTGCTGCTTTTAAATCCAAATTAAAGAGAAGGTTGAGTGGATTCAAGGAGAGGGATCTACAGCACCCTGCCTTGTAAAATACTGTGTATCTACTGCTAAACACACCGCTAAGGTGCCACCCTAAATCAGTGTGCCAGTAAAAGTCGAGTGTTAGGTGTTTAGGAACTGATTCTGGGCCCGTGTTTAGATGCACTCCACAGTTTGTCTATTGAAAAATCAATGAAAATCACAATGAATGTAGTAATGGATTGTTTATCCTTTCACAAGGCCCGATATGGATGGATAATGTTCGCTGTGACGGCTCAGAGAAGTCCCTGAAGGACTGCAAACACAACGGCTGGGGCGTGAATGACTGTAAACACTCTGAGGACTTGGGGGTAGTGTGCACCCCCGAGCGTAGGCTGGACCAGACGGCCAGCAGAGGCCCCACCACCGCCGCCAGGCCCAGTGGCAGCACCGCACCCCAGTGGCAAAGCCCTGTGGCTGTCCGAAGACACCCAGGATATGGCTATTATGGAAACGGGCATCAACAAGAGACCCCCAGGTTCCAGAGACACCACCACTACCAGGTACTGCAGTCCTGACACACTCTTGTATGTTTCCTAGAGACACAGGCCACTGTTAATGTGATGTGCATCCTTTCTAAGGGTCAGAGCAAGGTGCAGATCGAGGAGGTCCGCCTTCGTCCCATCCTCATGGCCACCAAGAAGAAGACCCTGATCACAGAAGGTGCGGTGGAAGTGAAGCATGCCGGGAGATGGAGGCAGGTTTGTGACCTGGGTTGGAGTCTCAACAGCAGCCGGGTTGTGTGTGGGATGCTCGGCTTTCCAGAGGCTACTAAACACAATGTCAAAATGTACAAGTGAGTATGAATTTTACCTGCCAGCACAATTTTACCTTTGTGAGCCTACGTTGAGATAACAAAGCACTGGGCTGTCAGCTGTAGTTCAGGAGTGCAGCATGCTGTGCCATTCATCCCATTGTTAAGTGAGTAAAAACACATCCTGAAGAATAAAAACCAACAACAATGGCATCCAGTTTAGAGCCACTTTGAGTAAAGGTCTTTTTTTTGGGCTTATCTTCCTCCCCCAGCCACTTCTCCCTTGTGTCCCCCTTTACTCCCCCCTCCTTTCCTCAGCTCCAGGATGATGATAAAGGGATCCCTGTCCCCTCTCGACTGCCCTTTCTCTACACCCCTCTCTAGGCAAATCACCTCTGCTCACCTCATTACCTCTCTCTCACTCTCTCTCCCTGTCTCTCGCCGATGCTATCTTCAGCTTGCCGCTTTCAGACAAACAGCCCTACTTTAACTTTCAGATTCCCCATGCCGAGGTGTAATATCACTGCTGATTGTGCTTTAACTCTCCCATCGATACCATGTGTGAGACAGAGGCATTACAGAGCGGGATGAGGGTCTTTGTGAAACGACTCGTCTTATTGGCAGGGCAGCCTCTGCAGGCTTGAGTCGGTCATGCATCTTTTCCTCACACACACACCAGCAGCGTGTGTGACATGCCGCCTGTGTGTGTGTGTGTGTGTGCGCGGTAGAGCTGGGTATTATGAAATCTTTTTGATAGTGTTCTCAGTATAACACTTTAATCTTGGTACTCATAGCAAAACAATATCTCTTTCAGTACATTACTTCAGGGAGCATAGAAATGTAAAACCAAACTTTTCAAATTCATCAGCGTTTTATGACAAAGCACACACTAATGTGAGGAATAATAAGATTAAAATCTGGAAATAACTCACTAAAGGAAAAGTAAGTAAGAATGGTCACGCATTCATTCTTTAGGACACATTTCGGTGCTACATGAAGGAGTAATTTGACATTTTGGGAAAATAGGTTTCAGCCTTTCATTATGCTAAGCTAACTGGCTAAATGTTCCAGCTACATATACAGATATGAGAGTGGTATTAATGTTATCAAACTCTCAACAGGAAAGTGAAGTAATGTATTTCCCAAATTTTTTTTTGTAGTTTTGAGGTTCCAGCCCCAACATGTGCACGTGACCACTCTCATGCAGACCCTGTTCCAATGACACGTGCATACATGAACTGTATTTAGGCGTCTCCTTTTACCCTTGTGACACACATCTACACCTCCTCTCCTCACGCTGCAAAGACTGGCAGTGTTTTTTTTGGGAAGGCTCTGCTTTTAAACTGCAGGAGGACCACACATTAGCACCGAATTACTCCATTGCTATTATAAGAACGAATAGTGTCTGACCATACGCTTCCTCGGTGGAAGGGGGACCCAGTTGGACCTTGCTCCTGGAGAGCTGCCGGCTGTAGGTGATTCACAGTTTAGCTATTCCTTCTCTCTCTTGGCCGGGGTTATTCTGACTCAACTGGCGACAGACCGCAACATCTGCTCTGTACTGTAGGTGCTAGATTCCTCTTGCTACTGGAAGGCTTTAACTGTTGAAGGGGCAACTTTTTTGTTTTATAGACTTTTCTGACTTTTTATTGACTTTTCAAACTGCCCCCATTGGAGCACACTCGCTCGCTCAGAGCTTTTATGCATTGCCCTTGAATTAAGCTATCAACACTGAACTCTGCGTTATTGGGAACACAGTGACACTATAACTGGATTCTATTGTTGGAGGAGGGCATCATCAGGCATCATATCTTCAGTGATAAAAGGTCCTCAGAATGAGGTGTCGTTGAACAGTCCGGCCCGACTCTGTACACAATCTGTACAGGATCATTTATTAGAGCGCGGCTTCCCCGCATTGCAGGTGTGATGCCTCTGGTGCCTCTCTTCAGTTTCCCATCGCAGCACAGATTCGCCACTTAATGCAAAGAATGGGACACGACAACTACAAGCAGAAGCTCGGGGAGGAGTTAGATGGGTAGATTTGTATGGCTGCAACGTAAGAGACTTGGCTGCTCACCAAGAAGAGATATGACCGACTGCTGTAGCTTGAAGGGCTTGGAGTGAAGCCTGCAGGGAATCTGCTCACCAGCTCTTTCAGGATGTTGTTTTTAAATCTCCCTCTGAGGTCGAGGAAAAGACACTTGAACAATACCACCCCATGAGCTCTTTTAGTCTTTGACCCCAGCCACAACCAAGTAGATAACGCTGTTTATCCAACATCCCTGCTCCTAAATGTACGGTGAAAAGGCGAATGTGTGCCACTGTGTTTCGTTTATTCTGCGTTGAAATTTTAATTCTCTGATATGGAAATGGCCGTGACTTGATACATACAATACATCTTGGTCTGCATGTCCTGGGTATGACCTGGGGTTTTGCCGTAGCCTCAGGCGCTAAACCGGTCTAAACCGCGATGATGTGTTTGTTTCCAAATCCGTACCTGTTTTCTATCTGCACACATGCATATTTGTTCCCTCTCGACATGTGTTTTTCGGACTTCAAACTGGTTCAAGGTTTACACATACCTCTTAGCTGCCAGTGATGCACTCAAGTTATTTTAAAGTATTTGGTTTTTCTAAAATCGGGATGAAACCGTATCATTGTTATTGTTTTGGGATGTTTATATACAACTGGCAGTTACAAACAGATGGATGCTTGAAATACAGGTAATGCTGCTTCAGCCTTGACTTAAGGGTAATTGTAAGGGTTGCATACGCTGTAATTATAATTACAAAATGTTAGCAGAGTCACAGAGAAACAATTGGGTGTGAGACAATATGATGTTCGGTTTTCATGTAACAGCTTCCACTTTAACAATTGCCTGGGAAGCTTAGGATTGTATAGCATGGTTTGACCAAATATAGCCAGCGACAGTCCCCCCACCATTTCTCCACCTTACTCCAAGTCTCTGAGTCCATTCTTAGAAATCCCGGACTGTGCCATGTCTCTGGGCTCTCTGTGTCTCTTGGATGAGACTCTGAAGATGCTGTAATTACAGGTTGGTTAGGACCGAGGCTCTCCAGGGTTTCTGCTGAGAGTGAAAAAACACCCCCAATTATAGCTGTGTATGTGAGAGAGAGTAAGATGGAGTTGGCGAAGGAGGAGGAAAAGAGTAACAAGAGTAGATGAAGAGAAGGAACAAGAGTAGCAGTCGGACGAGCCAGATTTTCGCTTGCTCGTGTGAAATATGTCCAATTACAGCTGCAGTTTGCAGCACGGCCCGCTGCGTCAGCAGCTGTCTGTCTTCTTCGTCTGTCTTCCTCTGTCACTGTAGTGATTTGGGGACTTAACTGGCATTTTATGTTTAATTATGTTCCAGACGAAATTTTCTTATGACGAGGGTATCATTTTCAGGGTTTTGGGTGACATTCTGTGTGACCGAGTCTGGTTTTCCTGTCTGATGTCTGTAGGATTTTCTTCAGTGACATTCTCTGTAATTTATTTGACCATCTTTAAATTTCTGTATGCATGCTGGTGGCAATTTTTGTGGTTTGGAACAGGCTGGAAGCCGGCTTTCCAAACTGAGCAGAAGCATAGTGATTTTTATCAGCTCACTCTGGTCTGCATGGAAATATTTAGCAACTATTTGACATGCAAGATCCTTTTCATAGATACTCAAAGTATGGCAAAATGAAATCTTCTAAAATATTTTACAATGTTTTCAATACGCTGTTTATGTTTTTTCATTTTTCTTTAGCTGAGGAGTCACTTTTAAGATGACTTCTTGACTTGTACTGAAAGCATTTTAGTTTGACCTGATGTGCTGAATAAGCATCTTATAAGTCAAGGTTTTAATTTTAGTTACAATTTTCATGGCAATAAATATTGAAAAAAATGAAAAGTGGCATATTAAACTCAGGTTTTACCCTGGCAAAATGTTCTTAACTACCCAAAAAGTGTGTTTTCTGTCTTTGGTTGTACAAATGGGAAAACTATTCAAATAAAATGCTGACGTGATCGTGATTAAAAATATTAAAAGGGCAATGCAATTATGATGATGACTTTTTCACCCTAATTTTTAATATTTGGATTTTTAATATTTTCATTTCTAATGCAAAACTTCATCTGTTTTGTGTTTAATGTTAAAAACAGTACAGAGGAATAAACTGAGCAGTGTGAGGTTTTGAAATCCAAACAGTGGTGTAATGCTCGTCTTTTAACAGGCGGGTGGGACTCCCTATCATTAGCTTCTGTCCCCTTGGCTCCACAACAAGTGCTGGATACACTGTTGATGAATGCTGTGGAGGTGGAAAACAAACTCATACTGTAGGCCAGTCGGTTCACTGCATCGACACACAGCTTGTAGAGAAATGCTCTTATACTGCTACCTACTACAATTACACACATTTATAACGAAGACAAATGCCTAATTTTAAATTATTTGATTTTATATATTACAAAGGGGACATTTATGTGTTTTATTTTCCTTTTTTAAAGTTCACCATTAACAAACAGTGCTGTTATTCAGTCAGACGAAGGAACTGAAGGTATTGTTTATAGCCTGTGTAGTAGTCCTGTTGGTTTCTGAAGAAGGAAAATGGTTTTCTGATTGGTCTGTGGTGAGGTCACAAACAAGTCACAGACATGTGTGCCTTATAGCAAAATGTGTGTATTTGCATGCTCCCCACTGTCATGACATGTTACTGCAGAGCCACATGGTAGACACATTTAAGATAGTTTACAAGTGTAATTCAAGACTCTGTAAAGAATAAGTGTTAAATCTATACAGTGTGTCAGTCGCAATTTACAGCAGGTCTCCTGACATCACACACGGCTTTATTTTAAGATTTAGAGCCACGCACGGGAAATTATGGGACTTTTCTGCCTCATCGAGTCAAATGTTTGATATAGCTTTGAAAGGTAGCAAGCAAGGCTGTTTAAGCTGTTGAGATTTCCTTTACAGATGTTCATAATTTAGGCACTTCACTGAGCTCCTCAGAGTTGCATTTGTGCTTGAAATGAGCCTGAGAAACGGCCTTAAATCCATTTGAAGAGTGTTATTCAAAAATAGCATCTGTAATTTGCAAAACGGCTCTATTTGCTAAACGATTGCTGAATTGAAAGCATACTTGTTTTCCTCACCAAATACTAATATTTTTGATGAGAGGTCTGTTCTGGTTCATTGACTGCTTACAGCATCAGGAAACAAGTCGTTATGTGATGTTGGAAAATGTTCAGTCAGCAGTCCGTGACTTCACACAGCCATCTACATAGTGTCTTGTCAGAGACAATGCTTCTCTTGATTCCAACGCCCTCGTCTTGTTTTTAAGGTTTTCTGGGGTTTTTTTTCTTTACAGGAAACGTAAGGAGTTCATGTGAGAAATTCAAATATTGACCTGCCTGTGCTTTCATACAAACATCTTGATCTTGCGACATGTTTGTTTCTTTTAAGGGGGATGCTGCTGGAATGAGCACTGGAGGATTTTTAATGACTTTTTTTTTTTTTACTGTGTCAGTAGTCGCAAAAAATGAGAACCATTTAAGCCCCCCACACTTGGGATGCCAAGCTGATGTACAGCTTTGCATAGATTACACTTGAAAAGATGTGTGTGTTTTAATGGAAATTACACCTCACTGACTCATTTTGATGAATGCCAGCTGTAAGTTTTTGCATTTTTGAGCACAATAAACAATATAGGATATATGTTTTTAATGTTGGGTGGACAATGAACATGCTGAAGCACAAAAGATTGAGCCCCAAATTGCTCCTTAACCCTAACCTTGCATCAGGGCTGCTGTCAGGGTGTGAATTGATGATATTCTTGACTTTCCCCTGTGGCTATCAATAAAGGTGTGTCTTGTATACAATATAATGCTAATAATAGACACTTTAGAGTATCAGAATAGGAATTTCTGGCACAACTTCACCTTCTTCTAAGGTGCAAGGAGAAAGGAAATGTCTGCAGAGGTCAAAACTCTGGCAGCAGAAAGCTGAAGAACTTTATCATCAGACTTTTAAAATATCAGTCAGGTTGTAGCGTGTGCATCTCTGAGTGTTTTGGTGTAATTGATGTGAATGTCGGTGATGGTGCATGTGCTTTGCAGTGGTTTGAGGATGTCTTGGCATGGTCTGTGTGGCATGTCTGCTCTGCGTGTCTGCCAAGAGAACAGAAGGCTTTCCTCTCCACCGCTCTCCCGAGTCAGCCAGCCTACTCGGCGCATAAATCTCTATTTGGATCTGGCATTTCTCGGACGTGCAGCACAGCGTAGTGCCAGAGTTTTTGTTTGTATATCGTGCTTGGTCAAACCCTGTTTTCCCAGAAATGTTGTACATCACTGATGTTGAACGTCAGGATTTTTTGGACTGCGTGTGGCTTTGGAGGTTAACAACATAGTTCAAAATATCCTTTTATTTTTTTTCCTATCCTTTTATGTTACATCCTGTAGTTATGTACAAACCTTTATTATATTGAAACAAGAAATGTCAAAGTCTTATATTCAAAGGGTGTACGCCAGTTTAAAGCAAAGGTGGGTAATTTGGATAAAAATGACCTGGCAGCATTCCTGTTAAACACTGTTGCCTTTTAGCTGAGGAACATATGATACGCTGGCCACTACACAAAACAAAAACACAGGAAATAGCAAGAAGCCCACATCCCAGATGGAAATACATGCTACTGGGCCTATAAAGCAAGAAAGAGACACAGAGAACGAAGAGAACAAGAACGCTGCATTCTTCCTTAAACTATGCCAGTCATCAGTATACCTAACTTTACACTCACCGCAAAGCCACATGCACAGCTCATTCTTGTGTTATATTCAGAAATTCTCTTTAGAGCTGTATGATTCTTTTTTTTTTTTCAGTAAAGTCAGCGTCTGAACTGGAACTATTTAAGTTTTTTTTAAGACAAAGTACCCCAGTAAGACTATGTACTTTTTTTCATGCGTTTGTGCCGCTACTCGCTGTGGCAGAGACCCGTCCTGTGTGGCCAGGTTACATATAAAACAAACAGCAGATGCTACAGTATATCCTGCAGTCACTACTGCTTTGCATTGGAATTGGTCACCCAGGTGACTTCACAGGCTGGTGTGTGTGTGTTTGTGTGTGACCTCAGCAAATATACAGATCTGATAGTGCTAACATCCATCTCTGCTATTTGGTTCTCTTACAGGAAAATATGGGATACCAAGGTTGCAGATCCTTCAACAAGGTAATAAAAAGACAACTATTTCTGGTGTTACCATATTTGACGTTATACTGTTGGCAGACCCGATGAGTTGAACTATGTTTAAAGGCGCCAAAGTTTTTCTTTGTGTGTGAATCAGCTTCTTGCTAAGAGCAATAGAGCAAATTTTGAAGAGATTTGGTGATTTCACATGACGAGTTGTTTTTCTGTCCCTTTTCTTGTAACATTTAAATCAAATGTGATGAAAGAGAGCTTGTGGGCTATGTAGCCAGCACAGTTAAAGCACATCAGTTCTGATCAAACATTATTAAAAATAACGAAGTACATTACAGTGATTATCTTAAAATGTTCTCCTCTCTCTAGATTGAGCCTCATGGCAAAGAAGAAGGGATTCTGGGTAGAAAAAGTTCACTGTCGGGGCACTGAGAACAGCCTGTCAGAGTGCCTCGCTCAGCTGTCAATCCCCCGTAGTACCGCCCCTTGTAAGAATGGGAGACATGCGGTGGTCAAGTGTGTACCAGGGCCTCAGTTCGCCCGCATGTCCTCAGGAAGACCTCAGGCCCCTCATCCAGTTGTGGTAAGATTACTCAAGTTGCACCTACACCAGCTCAATCATACAATGTGTTGAGTTACATTTTCTATGCTGCCCTGTACAGCCTGTGCGTCTGAAGGCCGGTCCTAGGCTCGGCGAGGGTCGTGTGGAGGTGCTCCGAGATGGAAAATGGGGGACAATCGTGGACCACATGTGGGACAGACCTGCTGCAAGTGTGGTGTGCAGAGAACTGGGCTTTGGTTCAGCCAAGGATGCCCTGCATGGAGCCTTCATGGGTCAAGGTGAGAGAGCTAGAGAGCAAAACATTTGATCTTGTTGTTTTGAGTCTGCAATTAGGATGTTTGAAAGTGTTTATCTTGCGTCATGGTATTCCAGAGAAGACAGAGACATTTCCAGTGTTTTGCTTATCGTTTGCTTATCTTAGACGCCGCGCCCGTCTGCCCTGACTGATCAGATAATGTATGGGCTTGTGTGTTTGTCTGTCTGTCTGTGTATGTTACCTTGTGAAGCTGCAAATGTGTTGATTGCAGTATCTCCAGCTGTGATTACATGGCTGCTTTGCCAGGGCTACCAGCTGCCCAAACACCGTGCACACATGCACATGCACGCACACACACTTGCAGTCATGCACAAACTGTAATACTGTAAGCCACTGTGGTTTATTTTGGCATTTGGTTACTAAATCCAAAGACATAATCGTGCGTAGCTTCAAGCAGGCTTTTCATTCACTGACTGGGAGCTGTGGTCTTTCGCCTTCGATTTTAAATTTCCAGCTTTGGTGATGCACAGATTGAGTCAGTATCCAGCTGTGCCCTTGGTGTCCCCACCCTTATGAGATGTGAGAACGGCTTCCCTGTGTCTCTGGCTCGGGTATAGTCTCTAATCATGCTGATCGAGATGAAATGTGGGATGACAGTCTGCTGGTTTAGCTGAGCAGCTGATCACACGAAGGATATTTTTGTGTGTGTTTTGGATTAGGCCCTTTTACTTTTTAACCTCTTATTTCGTTTTGTGCAGATGATATCATTTGTACTACCTTCCTTTTTGATGAGTATAACAGAACAAAAATCTGGTTTAGTCGGCTCTTCTAAGGGGACTTTTATTGCACCAGCCTTCACACCGCTTGTTGTCTGGTTTCAATCAGCACCTTTAGCAGTTGGGTCAGGCTTCAGGTTCCAGCAGACTGAGGCAGAGGTGTTTAATTGTCAGGAGGGGCCAAAAAGCCTTCAATTTTCTACCTAAAATAGGTTTTCTCTGATCTTACCACAAAGCTATGGTTGTGTACGGGCAAGCATGTAAGTGGTGGCATACTATATTGCAGTGTGTAGTGTGTGTGTGTCTGTGTGTGTGTGTGTGTGTGTGTGTCTGTGTGTAATAAAATCAGAATTATAACATTTAGATGTGGCTCTTTTAGGTTTGACAAATGGCAGATTTACCTCCTACTTTTTCCTCCTATTACTCCTGTCCTGCTCCTGGAAATGCATGTTTTCTATAACATGCTTCCTGAGTTGGTGATTTACTCACACATTAGGCCCTATTTTCATGCTAGTGCAGTGACCAGTGCTCTGACCAGGCAGTGCTCTGACCATTAGGTAATATCCTGACGTTGATCAGATCGCAGTGCTTAAGTGGGAGGTTCATTCAAATGAGGAGTGATTGGTATTTTGGTGGAAGTGTGTCTTAGATCTTGCACTGACAATATATATCTCAGAAGCTGCTTTGTCTGCTTTGAGTGTAGGAATTTATTTTCAAACTACTAAGTTTATAATACCTAAAATGTAATAAACTGTTTGAATTAAGAACTCTTCAACCACTTCATGCATGTAAATTGTAAATCAACAGAAAAAAGTGTATATATCAATTACGTCTGTTTTTATCCACAGATTAATGTTAGTAATTCTGACAGTATCTATTATCCACACCTGCTCCTCTGTCTGCAGCTCTCTTAGGGCATCAGGACAGATATGAGTAGCACGGTAACACATAACATCAACAGTGTTTACGAGTATTAAATCACATGTAAATGAAACCAGGCTTTTCAAAAGCCCCTGTCACATTTAAAGCTATGATGTGATGATTTACAGTGAAAACGGCAGTAGAGTTGTGACTGAAATACTACCAGATTAATACAAACACATGAACTGCTTCAACTATACTTCAAACATTTTTTATTATTTGTTTTTTCTTTAGTTAACTGTTTAAAAAGCCTGCGCCATCTGCCTCTGACTCCAAATTTGTGGTCCTGTGTGTTGATATCGTACAGACAATAGACAACGTCCAGACAACAATATGATTTCCTGGAAAAGCTTCTTTGCATTTGTTGAGATATTGTTGTGGCCACACCCTCTGATCTATATTCAACTACCCTACCTGGTTGCACTTTGCACTGCTTCATACTCATGAAGCCAGCATAGCAACTGCGCTTGGAGACACCCACACAACGTGCCACTCTACATTTGCTGTTGCGCTTGTGCGATTATAATAGGGCCCAAAATATAAGCACATACTCTCTTTTCTCTCAGACACCCACACACACGTGCATGCACATAGTACAGTGCTCACTTTATGTCTGTCTCTGTCTTAAACCTACATATGCAGTGCCATTGCAGGATGATTTGGACTTCAAAGTCCACTCAAAGCCTCCTTTCTATAACATGCAGTCTGCTAGATATTTTACAGTGACATATAATTTTCCATGTGCTGGAAGACCACATAAACACATGCCTATATGTCGTTGGAAAAGACCAAATTAGACTCTTTGATAGAACAAACCCTCACTAAGAAAGACCGCCTGAAAGAGGGAATTGTTTCAGATGTAGTTGTAGTAAGTTGTGCATAGTTTCTTTTGAAAAAATAATATTTGCAAGAGCAACCAAATGTATAGATAGATAATTGCCAGTACTCTCATCACACTGCATTACACTTCTGTCAGCAAAACCCATTTTTAACCAATCCTTCAATCTCACAATAGGATCTCAATAGGATCTCACAGTATGGCGTTGAATTATTTATGATGATCACACAGGATAATATAATAAAAAATGCTATCAACTGGCTTGTTGACTGGAGAAGGGGGTCTGCTTCTGGCTGTGAATATAGTCTCACTCGTCATATTTGTTGAAACACTTGTCCATATGCACTTACCTGCAAATCTAGTATACAGGCACACAGACACACAAACAAACACAGAGCATCCCCACATTGAGAGTGTACCTTATAACTTGTTAACTAGCTATAAAAATTCTGCTGATGAAGGAAATGTGACTTTGATGCTGGTTGGTTTCGACCATCTAAAAGACCACAGGCAGACAGATCTATTTACAATGTTGCGTGATTTTAGCACTTCACTAAGAAACATCTGTGTGATGACAGAAAGTTTTTGTTTGAGGCATAGAAAGAGACGTTCCATGAAAAGAAAAACACTACACACACTGCATTAATGTGCCTAAAACAGAGTGTAATTTCAGAGAGGAGAAGAGTAGGGTTTCCCTTGCAACCACTAACCAACTATTTGTGCTATTCTCAACAAGAATGTGACCGACTTTCCCGTTTCCATCCCCTATAGTCAATTCTCTAATCTGTCCAAATGATCTGTGGCATCTGCCAATTCTAATTACATGGTAATCAAGCTCCACTTGTTTCTAGTAAATACTGGATTTAAGCTGCTCTGTTTATATTATGCATCAGTGTTGCTCTCATATTGCAGTCTGCTGTCAGTCAAGTTGAATGTGAAGAAAATATTCAGCGCTCTGTTCAGACTCCATCTGCCAACCCTCTAACTCCCTTCATCATTCCATTAATCATCACCATCAGCGAGTTAAATTACAGGGACAACTTTTTCTATATTCTTTCTCGACCAACATTGTTATTTTACTGTGTATTTTTGCCTGTGAACTACATATATATACATGATGGAGTTAAACACCCTGAATGTGTGTGCATGTTAAGTGTGCGTGGCCAGTTCTTGGAATTTATTTTGGGTTTCCGTGGATTTCTGAAACTAAGTTTTAAATACAGCATGCCACTGTTCATTTTGAGGATCCCTTGAGTTGGTCCCATGTTTGTCTTGATAACTTAAACAGTGGGAGTTAGGATCTAGTTTGTGGCCTTTACCATGCAGATAGATCCGGAAGTGGTTGAGCTGTGTCTTTTTCATACATGTGAACCCACGCATGGTGACCAGTATGGAAACAGGCCTACAATCTACCAAACCCAACACAGAGAAAGATTGGGTTGGGCTGCAATCTGGCCCCTACCATTTCAATCATCTTCTTTTTTACCCGTTTTTCTCCCTCCCCCCCCTGTTTTTGTGGTGTTGGTTGTGTTTATTTCAATTCAACCTCATTTCCAAGTGCTGCAGTTTGTGCCTTTTGTTTTAAGAAAACACTGAAGCCATAGATGGTTTTGCTGTCATATGCTACCATCATTGTGGCAGCAGCTGTTTGCCTTTACGAAATCTTGAGCTTCTTTTATCCACCATCTTCTGTGTTGTTTAGAGATTATCTGGTTTTAAACGACAAACGGATTCTAGTGAAAGTCTTATTTTGTTGACACTGATCTGGCCATGTTTGCTCACCCAGGGTGGTAGACTACACACAGTGTTCCAACAGAATAGTGGTAATGAGGTGTGACAGATCCTTAAAGTAGATGTTGGTGGTGCTGTTGCTTGGCGTGCAGGAGCATTTTGTCATGACAGATAGGAACTTTTCATTGTTTGTTTGGCGTTAAAAAAGAGCACATTCATGGGAAAGGATTACAGAGTCTTGTATGTGCGTGTGTCCCTTTGCGTGATAAAGTTTGCTAATGCGATTGTGTCTGCGTTGGGTGGTCTCCATCAGCACACAAGAACGATTCCCCTTTAGTTATCTTCATGCTCCTCTACTTTCCGTATTTCTCTGTTTCATTTTTTTCAGTTCAACCTTTAAATCTACATCCATATCTCCATCTCGCTCTTCAGGCACAGGACCTATCCATATGAACAGCGTTCAGTGTATGGGAACAGAGCGCTCCATCCTGGACTGCTTCTTCCAGGAAGTCCAACCGTGGACATTCAAACACAGCCAGGATGCCTCAGTACGCTGTAATGTCCCAAAGACTGGCATAGAGAACACGGTATGAAAATGACAGCATGACAACACAAACACCAGTGATACCAGTGAATCACCCACTCAGTCCCTTTAATTTCATGGATTTCTAGGTGCGGCTTGCTGGTGGTAGAGTCCCATCAGAAGGCCGCGTGGAGGTCTTGATGGAGGTCGGGGGTCGTAAGCGCTGGGGCTCTGTCTGCAGTGAGAACTGGGGCATCAATGAGGCCATGGTGGTATGCAGGCAGCTCGGCCTGGGATTCGCTGCCAGCGCTCATCAGGTAGATTTCCCCCTGATCAACACAGCATCCATAACTGACAAGGTGGCAGCAAGCATGTCATTTTGTGGTGCCACCCTTTAATCTGGGTAATTTCGAAAGGGCCACAGCATACACCCAGCAACTTTTCAGATCATCAGCGTCTCAAATTATGGGCATGATGTCCTTGATGAACAATGTAGCACTCCCACCTCTAGACCAAGTAGTGTAATTTTGAAAATGTCAGACTAGAGTGGTCGGAAGCATCATTCCTCCAAGATTTGTCAAAATCCCATCAGCAGTGTCTAAGTTATTGATGAAAGAAAAAAACAAACAGATGTCTAAACAAATGAACACATAGAGGCCAATCCATAGTCACAGCCCCTGTATTCACTGTGATAGACAATGAGCTATGATACTGCTCACTGATGGAAAACCTGATGTCCCGTGACCCCACCCCCATGTCCTCCCTTTGACAGGAGACCTGGTACTGGTCTGGTGACCCAAATGCAGCTGATGTTATTCTTAGTGGAGCTCACTGTGTGGGCACAGAACTTTCAATTCAACAGTGTCGCCGCAATAACCACGTCCATTGTCCTCGAGGAGGAGGAACAAAGGCTGCTGGGGTCAGCTGTTCAGACAGTAAGTCGAGCCATCTTCCTGTAAGTCCCCATCTTTTCTGGTGTTTCTGGCACAACAGTTTGAATACTGAGTTAAACTCTCATGTCTAAACTGCTTCAGCGGCCCCTGACCTCGTCCTGGATGCCCAGCTGGTCCAGGAGACAGCCTACCTGGAAGACCGTCCCCTCCACCTTCTGACCTGCGCTCATGAAGAGAACTGTCTGTCCTCGTCAGCTGCCAGGATGAACTGGCCTTATGGCCACCGACGCCTGCTGCGCTTCTCATCCCGCATCATGAACATGGGTCGGTCCGATTTCAGACCCAAAGCAACCAGAGAGAGCTGGACATGGCACCAGTGTCACAGGTAGAGTGTCCCTGAGGAGTTTATGGAGGGGATGGCTTTTAGGTAGCTGCAATGGAAAAAAAATGTTAAAGACTTACTATTTGTGAGATGTTGTGGTTGACCCTGTGGTCATTCTAAGTGTTTTTTGGGAAAACTGTGGTTTGGAGTGTCCTGGATAGGGGTTAGCTGTGTTTTTTTAGAGACTGTCAAAAATATTCTGACAAACACCTGTTCCTTGTACACATTACCCGTACGTGCATTAATGTCCCTCCGTGTTGAGCTATTTGAGTTATATTTAATTGCATTCAGTTGCTTGCAGGAAAGAAAACATGCTAAAGTATGATCTCTGTGCCAGTGCACATAAGGTTTGACAAGAGGTCTGCTGCTAGCACGAAACACACTTAAACATAAGAGCCTTTGTACCTGGGCCTGAGCAGCATTTTGTCCATTAGTTGTAAATAGATGAATTATTGTCCTCATGTGTACACTGAACACATTCCATCCTGCCCCTCAGATTTGCTCCCTTCACTAAGCAAGTTGCTTGTCAGATGACGAGAGCATTTTCAGGCCTGTCGTCATGAGAGAAGAAGGAGCCATTTGAAGCCCACAGTATTGGCTGTGTGAGATGTGTCCCACTAAGTTACGGGTGGCCTGAAACAGTGTTGTCATCCCTCCAGAGTCATTAGCTGCCCGACGGCACGTGTCCATGGAAATGACGGTTGAACCAGTCCAGTTACCACGTCGGGTGTAATACAGAGGACAGGGTGGCCCAAACACAGTCAGGACCGCCTTAGTTTGTTACAACAACACATCAGAGCCATAGATGTGTGTTTCAAAGCCCTCCATTCACTCAGAATGAGTAAACAGCTCAACCAAGCAGGCGCTAAAACAAGCTTCTGTAAGAGGTGTTACGGTGACACCCATGCTCATGTTCAAGCAGTGAGGTCATGAGGCTACAAGCCATAGGGAGCCAGTGTTCAGTTATCCTAAATGCACATACTCACAGACACACGCACACACGTACACACTCTCACCTGGACTTTACCTGCTTTCGTCCCAGGCACTACCACAGCATCGAAGTGTTCACACATTACGACCTGCTGACTCTGAATGGCACGAGGGTTGCAGAGGGACACAAGGCCAGTTTCTGTCTGGAGGACACGTACTGCCCTGATGGTAATGTTCACCAGTATTTATGAGTCCCAGTAAAATATGCTTTCCCATTAGTGACAGGAAATTAATAACAATATTATAGCTTCAGCTATTTAGATTTTTACTTTGTGGTTAATGTATTAGATCACTGCTGTTGTTGTTTGTTCACTCTCCATTTACTTGTTATACCATGGATGAAATAACTCATGAAAAAGACGCGTTCACATGTAGTCTAACGCAATTCAGGAAGCTAAAGGCTCTTAAGAATAACAGGGAGTGCTGAGCATTAAATGAGCTTTGATGTTGTGATTGATAATGGCATTGCTCTGTGTGTATGTGTGTGTGTTAGGACTCCAGAAGCGGTTCTCCTGCTACAACATGGGTGATCAGGGTATCTCTGTGGGTTGCTGGGATACATATCGCCATGATATCGACTGCCAGTGGATTGATGTGACAGATGTGCGGCCGGGAGACTACATCTTCCAGGTCAGAAGTCCTTTTATATATATCTCACTCCTCTCCTTATGCCATTTGGATACATTTCAAAGTCTTAAATGATAAAATGTAAAATGTGTTTTATCTTTTTTTTTTTTTTACTTAGAGTTAGATAGGAAGATCTATACCGCTGTAATGTGTGTACAGTAAATATCAAGTCAGTTGTCTTCGCCTTGCACTAACTTTGCCAGGTGTAACAGCTTCCTGGAATCCCCACTAGTTATGTAGCAGTCTTATGGTGCCAGCAAGAAGTAGATACTGACTGAACTGAGTGAACAGGTGTATTTTCTTCCCTTTGGAGCCAGTTTCCCCTATTTCCAGTTCATTACAATGGTCAGAGAGTGATATCAGTCTTCTTATCTAACTTTGGGCAAAGGACATCAAATCACAAGTTTCCATAAATCTTTGAATATTCCTCTAAAAGAAATGACTTGATGAGAAAAAGGTTCTCAGACTCTAAAGGTGAACTTCCTCATCACTGGTTGGGGGTTTTTGTCTATTTCAGTAAAACTTCCTGACCTACAGTCATCGCCTCAACAGTTGCCCTGTCTGTTATTACTTTGACCCGGGTCAGTCAGTCGAGTCATTGTGGCTCCTCCACTAAAACACATCAAGGACTCCATCTCCCATTATCATCCATTTCCAGTTCAGAACACTGGTCCCGCCATGGTATGCAGTAGTCCTCAGATCTCACGCTGCCAATTACTTCCCAGCTGTGGAAGACCTGGTTAAGACTGGTTACAGGCTAACTCACTGGCTGACAATTACTGCTGCTTCTCAGTTTGTCTGAGAGGTCACACTCAATCTTTGTAATTACACCTCTTTACCCTGTATGGATTTGTTTAATTTACTTGTAATAGACGTGACACGCACATTTATAAATGCATGTGTCGACTGGGTGTATTTTGAGCATGTCGAGTGGGGTGTAATTATAAAGTGGTATGTTGCTACAGCACAATGTGGAGGCGGAAAGACGCAGTGAATGGATGGATGGATGAGTGATGGAAAGAAATTGGAAAGACTACTGAAGGTGAAATGGCCGGGGTCATTTGAGGAGACAAAAAGGACAGGGCTGCAGATTGGTGAAAAATACAAGTAGCCTTTACAGCAGCTCTCCTCTCTGCTGCGTCCTTTCATTTATCTTGTAAAGTGCAGATGAAGTCTGGGCTTTCTGATCCTGGGCTTTACAGAAAGGTTCACCAGGCCTACCCTTGAACCACCCACTGCTAATGAAACACACCAATTACCCAAATTAACTATTGCCTCCCTTTAGTCAAACAGCAGCTAGTCCCCCCATCCATTAGGAACGGCTAATTTGCCACCAAGGAATTCTTCCTGCCCTGTTTTTATTTTTATTGCCACTTTCTCACTGAGCAGCACATTGGCCACTGAACCAGCTCTCTGCGAAAGCCTCACACAATCCGGTCCAACACTGTAATTTACCCAGAAAAATTAACAGAGTTTTTGTGCATTTACGAAGTTTTTTTAAAAAAGAAGTTTTCTCTCCTTTTTTTAGTGTAGTTTGCCTTCTTTCTCCCTGTAGCTGTTTGTAACATGTACTTAAAGTGGGTGTAGCAGTTTACAGAGCAGCTATTAGAGTAAATGGCTTCTCAGTATTATCACCAGACCAGATTAAGAGAATGGTTGTATCAGCAGTTATAGAGCTGCTCTGCAAATGACAGACTATTAGTACAGTATATGGCAGCGCAGATTTCAGACATACAAACATTCCTATGCATAACTACTCGATTGCAACAGACTTCAATTTCAGTCTAATTCAGCCCTTATTATTGCATACCTGCGGCAGTATGTGTGCAGGAGCCGGGGGGCTGTGCTGTAGTACAACCACATTCCACCAACTTCAGCTATAAAGTTGCATAACCTCTTATGCAGCTACTTATCATGTTTTGTGTGGGCAGAAGTGTCTTTGTTACATGTTTTCATACAAGTTGTAAAGTATTTTACGATGGGCTTTCCTGAAACATCTACCCGCAGGTTCCGTGCTTTGCATAAGCAAGTTTTTTTTTTACAGTCCATATGTTTAGATGCAGACTACAGAGTGAACATCATTCCAACATCAAGTGCACGAAAAAATAGCGTACAGTGTATTTATCTTTCCAAATAGGAATACTGTTTGGAAAAGTCATCCAGCTTTTTATAGATGCAATAGAAAGGGATTGACTATAAAAACAATACCAGCCACGAGTGCTGTTTAATAACAGGCCCTCTAAGAGTTTTACATCCAACTGCTCTTTATTTAAATGGCTTTCTCAGTGTCGAGAGAGGAGAGTTATTCCTTGTTTGACCCGTGTGCCTGGCCAGCTGGAGATACAGTATTGGATGAAACTGAGCACAACAAAGTGATAAATCCTCCCCGTATCCTAATAAATGTTTGTCACAATGATGAAGCCCACAGCTGCAAGTCATAAGGTCAGAAACATCTGCTGTGGTGATACTGAATCAGTGCTCCTTGTCATATTTCAGGTGGAAATCAACCCCTCCATGGACATGGCTGAGTCTGACTTTATGAACAACGTCATGAGATGTCGGTGCAAATATGACGGCCACAGAGCTTACATGTATGGATGTCATGCAGGTGGGGACAGAAACTCTTTACATTTTTCTCTCATCATCTGAGATTCTTCTCTCTCCTGTCACTGATGTGGTGTTTTTTTTGGCTTATAGGTGATGCATACAGTGCAGAGATTGAAGATCTGTTTGAGCACCAGAGGCAAATCACCAACAACTTTGTGTAGCCCATCTCAGGGCCCAGTACGAAGGCCTTCCAGTGGGGCCCAGAGACTACTCAGGGTGGGCTGAGGTCGATGGCCCCAGGCCCTTGGGACCTCAGGACTCACAATAACAGAACACACACCAAAAAAATACGACTGTTCACCTCCTGGGCAGATGTGGATAAAATATTCATTAGCACATCATATAACAGCAGTGACCATTGCAGAGACTTTATTGAGAACAAGAGTGGAACAGGAAGCCAGATGGCTCAACATGTTTGTACTCTGGTTATACTGGATATTGATTCACACTATACTGATTTTTGTGAATGGAGAACTACTAACTTAAGTTCCTTATCCAATCATATATTCATGAAAGACCTTAATGTCGCTAAGTAATCCATCACAAAGACAACAGTGAAGCCAGTGTTTTTTGGGAAATATTGAGAAAAACAATATTTTGAGTTTTTGAATAATTTTTGTCACAAAAGGCTATTTAATGCAAATGTTGCCAAAAGTACTACGATTGGCTCTGTTAGCATTATTCTACTCCAAAACTTTACTAACTGAGTCATTTGTAACTGTTACGCTTTAGCATTCAATAATGGTGCTCTTTAACAATACTGTATGTTGTTATATTAACCTCACTACATTTCAGGTGAACAGTGTTGTACAATGCATTTTGGTTAGTTTTCTTCTACAGTTAATTAGGTATTTGATTATTGCTTTGGTTTTAACAAAATCATTGTTTTATAAAACTGTAGTCGTGTTACTAAGTTTTGCTTCTAATCTAGAGTAGGTAAGAAGAGGTCAAATGATTTTTATGGAACAAAGCACTTTATCTGTTAAACAGCAGTATTCTAATCATGCCCTCATGCTTTATTTTAAATTAGCTACTAAATTGACTTTTCGGGGTGTTTATCTAAACACATAAAGTGAAATATAAGGTTTTTGTTAAGTTTTCATATACAATGTACTATTTATGCTGTTACTTTATTTATTCATGAACTTCACACATACACAGCACACTCCATAAAGAGTTTGATAGCTAGCATTTCATTAAAAATACTGAATATTTTGAGTATATCTGACATAATTAACAAGGGAAAGAATGGAGTCATACAGTACTTACAGGACATAGTATTAGAACATTCCCATTGTGCAGATGTATAATTGTCAATTTATTTTATTTTAGTTATTAAATCAACTGTTACTGTACAGTTTTTCTCTTCCAGCCTCCCTGAAGGGAGGGGAAGCCGGCCTGACAAAACCACAGTATTGTGGTCGGCAGGCAGGCTGGGTTTTGAGAGCATATAAAAAGCCTTTTAATTACGTCTGTTTGGGTTAGACTTAAGGTTACGGTTAAGGTTAAGGCTATAGCATGTGCTTTATAAAGAAACACTATGGGATTGTTCCCTATGGATTCAAGGAAAGAGCAAGAAGCTGAATTTCCGCCTTTACGCAAACTACAGGAAATTTTCTGAGACATACAGTGAGGGTGATTGAAAGAATTAGAAAGTATGGTAGAGGGAGGCAGACAGAAAAAGAGAGAGAGAGGAATAAAGTTTGGAGAAAGACTTATACAGACATACAGTTTTTACTACCAGAGCTGCCTTTTTGTAGGCAGGAGGAGACCACAAGCTGGCATTTTCAGCTCCCCAACGAGAACAACATGTTTGTCTGGGAGAAAAAAAATAAACTCCTCAATTCATGCTTCAGCACAGTAAACAGTGGCCTTATTTTTGTTGAAGCTGGGCCTGCTAAAATATACTGTACTATTCTACACTTTTCTAAGCTAACTTTTTAGCTCCACACCAAGCCATGATGTAACTCAATTTGCTTTACAACATGGAACTTGTGTTAATGATGTTGTTTCACCCCATTAATGCGTTAGATGTGTTTGGATTATTGTCTTAGTGGTTAAACCTGTTAAGATGGTTTTGTGATGGACAGCTTCCAGGAAAGGTCACGTCACTCATAAAGACAACAGTAGACTTAATTAATGTCTTTTGCAGATTGTCTTCCTCATCTACTGGGCCTTCATGATTTTGACTTCATCAAGAAGTCTTAGAACAAATTTGTAGCTTTTTAGAAGAACATTATATTATAATGGATGTCTGGCCAAACACAACCGACCCTATTATTAAAAAAATATGTTGGACAAATGTTAGAAATCATCTAAAAATGAGTGTTTGCTGATATGCTTTTGTCTTTTTTTGTGCTTGTGTATAGTTTCTATTGACATATTACCATGGTCTGTTCTCTGTGTTATTTAAAAGGACATAGTATTCCACAGTTTAAGTTGGTTCACATTCACCACTCACATAATATAATAATATTACTGTATTTGTACCCATGCTATAGGCATAGCACTGGGACATAACTGGCCAGTTATGCTTTTATTTTGTCTTTAAAACTGAGAGTGTGAGCTACGTGGTGCTAATCTACAATCACATTCACAGAAAGCGGTGCTCTCAGGGACTTTGACCTCATTTAAAGAGGAGAAATAACATTTCATTTGATGTGATTTAGATTGTTTTTAGCTGTGATGCAAACATGATGACACCAAATGAACTAGACCGTTTTTTTCCTTTTTGTCAGCACTCTTACAGAAAAATAGTCTGTACCCACATGTTTATGTTGCTGGTAAAAGATTTGAAGGTGATAAGCTTTGCTGTGTTTTTTTTTCCTTAAGAAAAGTTAGGGTAACTGTGGGTATACACTGGCTGAGTCCGAGACAAACTTCAGTTAAAGAACGAATCACAATCCATTCATTCATCATTACTGTGAATCAATAAAACTTCATCACATACTAAGCTGTCCTCTGCTTCCTGCCTCCTTCTTGCTGCTCTTTCATGACGCTGCAGAATATTTGCTGGTGAGAAAGTGGCTTGAATTATACGTTTGTTCTGCATCATGATAACAGTAGATGCTCTATTATATGCAGAATTTTCCTTCCACCTGCTCTGGTACATGGAAGCTAATTTGTGGTAAACTCTGATCTGTCCAAACTGGTTACTCAAGCACCTAAAGACACTTAAGAGTCAGTTGAATAGTGGAAATACTGGCTACTTTATTTTACAAGGTTTCCCCTAAAGTGACTCGGCTTCCCAAAAACAACCCTTTCAAGCTGTTAGATTTTCTGTGACTTAATCCTTTGCAAATACTACCCCTCATGGGAGACGAGAAATTGCCTCACCATTTCGGTAACAAAAATACACAAAAGCGTCTAGGAATTAATGACTAAATACAAGCATATCAAATCTGGCAGCGGTGGGTGGAGTAATCAGCTATGTCTGGAGAGGAAATTTACTCTTTAACAAAAGTCTGATTTGATCACAGCTGACACGTTCACCCGGAAAAAAAAAACAAAAAAAACAAGCTGTGAAGTGGTCGCTCGCTGGGATGAAACAGCTGCTGGGCAAACAGGAAAGGAATACTTGAAAGCACCTGGGTTCACAGAGTGTACTTGCACACATTTGGCATCATTTCATGCCCTTTTAGCGCACTTTATTCCTATAAACGCACATGCAAGTGCACACATTCCATAAGCAGGTATAATGGCCTCGCTTATCTTGATCTTGGTTATATTTTAGGGTTTTTTGGGCAGGGCTTCCCTCTGAACTGAGCATCTAGGAATGTGCCTTGACTGTAAGGCACCTCAAGGAAATTTTGGATCCATGAAACTGGGCTATATAAAAAAGAAATGACTTACGGCCTTAAAGCCATTTCTTTTGATTATGTCTGTGAACGTGGCTAATAGAGATAAATCCACTTGCTTCTGCTACAGTTTCACTTGTTGACTGGAAACCGAAAGAGTTAAAATGATCTCATCACGCTGGCAGACAGTAGATACTAGTGTCTGGCACTTGCTTTAAGAGAATATAGTTTTGTAAGTCAGAGCTAGATTACATCTCCGGGATGGTTCATTCCTGGGCAGGGTGGACATGTGTGGACACAAGTTTAACCTCAGCACGCCGAGTCAGTCCATCAAGATGAGCCAGAACAGCAGAGAGAACGCAATTTGAGGTGATGCAAAAAGAGAGCTGATGACATGCCCGAACTCCATTCATAAACACATCGCCGCGCAGTTCTCGTTTTATCCTTACAGGCCCACTTCCTGTTTGCAGCACGTGTTTTTATTCGAGGGGCCCCCTTGCCACCCCACCCTTAGCCGATGTGGACCACAGACGGCTTCACAATGGAGACTGTGTGCACTCTCTGAATGACAGACCTGTCCATGCAAGCTACAAGGAACCCCCTCCGCCCCCCCCACCCACCCACTTCACCCCGTCACACACACATGCACACACACAAACAACTGGACTGCCTAACAGGTTTTCTCTTTTGGATGCAGTGTTGCATGGTTCACACGGCAGACAGAGATGACGGAGGGGTTTTGCGATCAGACTTCAGATTATTGAGCAGGAATGTCTTCGCTGAGAGCCACGTGGCAGCTTTGATAATAGGAACTGCCTGGTTTTGTGCTGCCCTCTTGACGACTTGCTTTTTATCACGTTCAGGGTGATGAGCTGCTACTGTGTAATCTCGCGTGCTGACGAGAGGGCTCATTATTGTTTTCCCTCACTTACAATTGATTTACTATTATTTTGCATGTCTACAGTATGTGAGTGTGTTCCCATGTGCTCATAGATCATAGGCAGACCACCTGACATGCAGGCCCAAACTCATCACCGAGGACTTTAAATATTTACTGATAAGGAGACGCTTTATTGAACGCATTTGCATAATTGTCCCATCCTGTTGAGTGAAAAACACATTAGGAGACACTTTCAATTTCCACGTCTGGCCCGTTGAGAGAGTAAATGAATAGGCACAGAGATATTATGACTTACAGAAGCAAAGAGAATGCTTGCAAATTAGTACAATGCCTTTGCTTAGGTGCTTGTATAATTTTATCTGCTTCTCTATGTGCTTACTGTATTGTTTGAGCATTGTGTTTAAGTGAATGTGTCTTTGTGTGTGTGTAAGCGCTTGTGCACATACATAACACTGCCCCCCCTTGCCCACCCCAATCCTCTCCTCTCCACTCCACTATGAGATTTATTGCAAAACAGCCCTGTGAGAGAGTACACATGCTCTGCCCAGTCTCCGTACTGCACCCTGACAATTACTGCTATATATACCACTCCAAATGAGAGCCATGAACTGGCGTGATTATAGGGTGGAGCAGGAGCAAAGAGGGAGAGGGGGGAAACGAAAGAGTGAGGCGAGTTAAGAGAAGGGGAGAGAGAGAGAGAGAGAGAGAGAGAGAGAGAGAGAGAGAGAGAGAGAGAGAAGAACAGGCGACGGGCAATACAAGTGGAAGTGAATGAAGTCTGCTGTAAATTGTATTTTGCGCTTTTCATAAATCACAGTGTGTGTGACAAGCTATGTTTTAGTCTGAAAAGCTTCCTTTTCAAAAGAGTGAGGACGAGATTAAAGGGATGAGACGCATGCAAGGGGCAAGGAGCATCTTCTGGACTTTTCCTGGAGAAAAAGTGAGGATGATGACCTCTGTCTGCATACCTCTCAATAAATTACACAGCAGAGCTTTACATGCGTATGGCAGAGGTTACAATAACATTTGGTAAAGAAGTGCTGCCCTCTTCTGGAAGTGAGGGACACCAAATAAATGGAGTATAAAAGAGAACTTTATATTTTTAAAAAAACAAAAACAGATTAGATTTAAATTGAAGCACAGGTCCTCCACTTGTATAAATTGTCCACCGCTGGAGTGGAGAAACGCACACTGAGATAACAGAGCAAAGACAGAAAGATTTCTGGAAGCCTGACAAAAAATAGACATAAAAGAGGAGAATGATGTTTGACACGAACACCCTGATAGGTGAGGAAGCCTCCACGGGGTTTAAACAGTCAGTCTCCATACCTCTTTCCCCATCCATCTCTCACTTTCCCGGTGGCTGTGAGCTTGTCAGTTCAACTGAGTGACAGTCAGTCACAGCGCTGCCCCGACCGTGCCGCCACCTCGGCCCGGCTGTCCGATGACAACGAGCTGCCTAAAAACAGGGATCTGAAGAAAGATTAATTACACGGGAACTGATGTCACAGCGAAAAATCCTCACATATGATGTATTGAACCTCAGGATATAATGGATGCAGGTTGTTGCAGAGCTCCGGCCCCGGTGATGAGCCATTTACTAAATAGATCCGTCTACCTTATGGGGTCATGGGACTGTGGGGAAAGTGGTGAACTGGGAAGTGTCGAGATGGTTGTTCTTCTAAACCCCCCCTTTCCCCCTCCATGAGCAGAAATCATCCCTGTAGGGGAAAAAGCAGCAGGATCGCATTACCCATGGACCAGTTTTCATCGTACAGAAACCCACGCTCTGCCTCACTCCAGCGGCTCGCATAATTGGAAGCATCTTGGCATGAAGATAGAGTCAAGGTGGCATATCAATGGGCGCGTACTCCAAGGGCATGCAGATAAGAAAAGGCTGCCTCTCTTAACAGGTCGTGTCCATGATAGGGTCACTGGCCCTCCCTAAAAAGACAGGGGGCTGGGTGCTGACTCACATACAAATCACTGTAGCTGATCAGTGGTGTGGAGCGCTGTAGTTCGATTCGCTCCCAGTGGCGCTCATCCCTAACACCAACAAGAAACTGTGCTGTCACCAAGCCTTGTCTCATTATGTATGCGGGAATAGAGGCAGAGAATCCCTGCAGCTCGGAATAAAGAAACCAGGTAATGAAATTTTTACAGTGATTACATGCAACGTGACTGAAAATCAATTCTTATGAGCAGTAATTTGCCGTGACTTTGATTCTTTCTGTCATTTCATTACATTAATAAGAGATCCGCATGTAAGCACTGTCATGTCAGGAACACTTGTACATTTGTCAGGGGGGTTTTACCAGGTTTGGGTGAGATTTTTTTTAAATCAATATCACAAAATCAAAGGCATATTCTACTAATTTAGATTTGGACTCTATAAGTTTTAGTATTTCTTTTTTTTTCTACAATGGACGGATTTATAAAATGGCCCAAACTGATGGCACAAATTCAGATTGAGATTCAGATTGAGATTTCCTTTATTTTTCCCACAGGGCGGAAATTCACGGCGCAACAGCAGCAAAAACACACAGTGTTAAATAGATAGTAAGAATGCAAGACAGAATAAAGTAAGAATAAGAATAAAATATAGAACATAAAATAAAAATAAGAATGACATAATAATCTTATAATATAAAATAATCCTTACTGCTGGTTTGTTGTACCTGTCAATCTTTAATTTAGGATGAATTTAGGATGATTCCTTTTTTTCGTTTGTGTGTGTGTATGTGTGTGTGTGTGTGTGTAATAATATATAATCTTATATAATATACTAACTAGTATTATATACTAATATAATATTCAAAATGGTATTTCATACAATTATTATATTCCACTGTTTACATAAACTTCACTAAAACTCACATTCCTCATTTAGTTAGTTTTTAATGACAACTTATTAAGTAAAACAATGAAGACAAAAATTAATAATACAATAGCTTCACTTTGGCTCAGCTCATACATTGATTCTGCATAGGACTCTCACCTTCTTGCTCTGTCTCAGCTAAGCATCCTCCATCGCACCACTGCTTTCTGTCCTGCAACAGTATCCACTCTGCTCTACACCTCTCCAGAAAGGGGAGAAGAGCGGGACTTCTCCGCCTCCGCACAAATAAAACTGTGTGCCAAGCCGCATTAACCCTGCATCCTTATCGCCTTTCTGACTTGAGACATTTTATGAGTGGGAGCCGTCAGCCCCCTCAGACTCCAACAACAAGAAGAGGAATACTTTATGCACTGCTGCACCACCGGCATCACTGTTTACTAGACACCGTTATCATTTAACCGCATGTACATTCTGAAAGGTCACATTTGGACTTCAGTTATATATATATAACTATGTATATATGTATATATATATATATATATATATATATATATATATATATATATACATATATGTGTGTGTGTGTGTGTGTGTGTGTTTATAACATACATACATACACACACATGTAACAAAGCTTTAAAGCTGTTCCTGAGCTGTGGGGCAGGTAAAAACTGAGCAAAGCTGTAGTGAATGCACAACACAGTTATGTGCACATACCTAGTTGAGGCAGAGGACCTGCTGTGGCCTCTGCTGCTGGCTTAAACCAGCTCTCTGGACTCTCTTAAAGTTTCTGCCCACACAAACACTGACCACTCCAACCATGGGTGTTTCAGAATTAGGGGTGTATGCTCACTGAGGAGAAAATGAGTCAATACTGTCTCGGGAATGTGTGCACGTTTCCACAAATACCATATTAAAAGTGTAAAATACAGCAAAAGTTTCTAATCTTAAGTTAAACAGCCAGTGGCATGCTCTTTATTGGTCAACATTCACCGCCAGGACAAATTCATTTCATGCTCCTAAGTTTACTGGTTAAATGGTTTGGTCTGATAATTTCTGCTTTTCAGTATGCATCTACTGTTGCTCGAATCAACATCGTTCCGGGTTACACTTGACTACAACATTAGTATATGCAAAACCTCATAATCATGCTGCTTTGGACCCTTGTGGTTTCCATAGCAGTGACTTAATTCTGCTCCACTAATCATAATAATTATAGATATTACAGTAGCCTTGGTAATTACTGTAGAGCACTGGCTCCTATCCTTTAATGGATGCTTAAACAAACAGATTTCAGATAAGTTTGGGAAGAAAACTAATTTATGGCCTCTGAGGGGAGATCAATCAGGTGGCGGGGGCTTCTGTTGGGAGGGTGTAATAAGGTGGGGTTCAGTAATTAATACAGAATGCAGTAAGAGATGGAACCTGGCTCCTCTTTTTTTCCAATTCTGCGTCCCTTTCATCCCTACATCCCTCCTTCTCTCTGTGCCTTTGCCACATTATTTATCTCCGCTGTCACACCATTGTTGTGATTATGGATGTCATGCAGCCGTAAAGCGCTCCACGATCAATAGGCCTGAAATTAAACCAAAAAATGAATTTCCGCAGTGTCGACCGCATGCACTCCTGAGCAGGAATTACCTTGCAGGGGAACGGCTGATTATCCCAGTGAGGAGACAGCAGCAGAAAAACATGAGGCGGGATACTGCCTGACTGGGGCTGGCAGTCTGTGCAAGGACAGTTTTACTGCTTTCTTGCTACTTTTTTTTGTTTCTACATCGACACATCACAGTACACACGTCAGGTTGAAACTTTGTTTAACCAAGCGCTCAAACATCAACTCAACAAAACATCGTCATTCTCAGACCATAAATTGACCTCATATGACCGCGGATAGAGCAAAGAAGCCTCTGTGCCTTGAAAGAAGCACTGAAATGCCTGAAATGCTTTGAAAGTCTGTTGTTCATGATGACATGGGCCAACTGAGGAGATGATGTAGTCATTTCTTCAAGGATGGGATCAATATACTATTACGCATGATGAGATGAAAAAGTCCCCATTACTCTTTTCATGAGGTCATTTGGAGAAGCAGACCTGAGTGACTCTGGTCAAATGGCAAGACCACCAGTGACATAATAGAAATAGAAAGTGTTGAGAGGGTTACAAAAAAAACCAAAAAAACAAAAACCAGAGAGCAGGTTTTTTAATAATGCACAGTAAAAATGTACATCTTCTATTCTGTGAGGTTATAATATGTTGGCTATGTTTTATATGCCACAGGCTTTAAAAGCTGCAGTATTTTGGAAAGCAACAAGCAAAACGTGAAACCTGCAACTCTCTTTGTTTTCGGGACTGTCACTGCATCCACTTTCACTTTATCTTACACTGCCCACGCCAGCGATTACGTTTTATTCTCAGCAACTGACAAAGAGCCAGAAAAAGAGAGAAGATGGGTGTGTGTGTGAATATTTTTGTGCTTCTAAAACACCTTGTGGAGCTCTCTCAAACCAGCCTGCCTTCCAGCACCCTCGCCTCGGCACATCTCTCCGCCGGAGATGGACGCATCCTTTTGCTTCTCGCTTGCTTCCGCTGTCCCTCATTTAGAATCGATTTGCTATTAATGCCAGAGCATCACAGAGGGAGGGTGACAGGGGTCGAGGTGGCTGCAGCTGCTTGACAGGCTTCTTCATCTCCGAACAGGAAGTTTGGTTTACATCAGCCATGGGGCGGGAACTGTCATCAAGAGACCTCAGGGCTAATGGGCTGGATTTATGCGCTCCTCTCCTCCTCTCAGCGTGGACCAAGTTGGAAGAAGCCGAAGTCACCCATCTGAGGTCTTTTTAGTGCTTTCTTACATAGGTTGCAACTGAGGTGTGGACACAGAAAGCTGATGCAAGATCTCACCAGAGAGATTTAAAAGATGATTTGTGAGATGTGAAATGTGGGCTTAAAGTCAAGCATGCTTGAATGCTTTTATATAACATGGTCAAGTAATTCACCTAGGGTAGTTTCTTTCCTTTCCCCTAACTTGACATGTCAAGACAAATTTCTCTCCTCCAAGAGGCCTGGTACCGGGCAATAACCACTGTTTGGGTTTCAAATCAATTTGACAAATCCTTCGAGAATTATAAAACAGTCTCAGAGTAAATTATGGCCTGACACTTCGCATTAGCAGAAAAGATGTGATTCAGGACTGATGTCTAAGCGTGTGGCTTCTGGGTTTTTCCGAGAAACATCATGTTCTGTCACTTTTGACATTGTTGTAAGATGTCAATAAAGGTTAGCGCTTTGGACGGACAAGATACCTGGAAGCAACGTGTATTATAGCTCAACACGGCCACCAGAACGATCTCAGCCTTCAGCTCTGTCCCAGCTTCATCTAAAAAGTGACGCAAACACCTTGTGACTCGTGCCCTGGTTTCACAGCTAAACTCAAAGGAGATAGAAGTGAAAAGTTATATCTTGAAATGAATTCCGTCTGACTAAAGAGCTGAGGAAACAACCTGTGAAATCTTCATTTGACAACATGCACACGATGATGCTGACTGTTTTTCCTGCTGTATCACTCTTTTCCTCTCGCTTTCCGTTTCTGCCATCTCTCTCCCGTCCTCGCACGCCTTGCAGTGACTGAACTCATTCTCAACTATTTATTTGCTTTATTTCCTGAGATCAGCTATAAAGAACAAACACTATTAAGCCAGCCAATCAATACGGGAACATCAGCGCTCTTACACCCCCACCCCCCCCCACCCCCCCACCCCATCCCTCTGCAAAATAGATTTATATCTTCGGCCTGAGCAACATAAATCACATATTCATACATTAAATTAAAAATGTGATTGATAGCAATGCGAAGAGTGTGTACAAAGCCTTGTGATGTAAAAAAACAAATATTAGTTGGGGACTGTGGAGGGTGAAGAGAAAGCAAACATTTTCAAGTGTAATTTTTCACAGTTGTGCGAGGAGACGTCCGCGTTCAGGAGATGAGTTGCTGTTTCTGGAAAAGGGGGAAAAAAAAACTGACACTTGGTAAAATTGTGGCTACAGAGGTAGATCATGTGAATAATCATCAGCATCAGCAGAACTCAAATATAAAGTAAGTGTTAGCGAACATTTTACACAATAGAAACACTGGCTGGAATCCATTTGTTTTGTCTTTAAAGGAGCTGGTCAGCTTCCAGCCTCTATCCCCTGCTCGTCATTCTGCGAGGCGAAGTGTGTGTATAGAAACAGGTTCATTCACAAAGTGACACTTAATGGGATATATACAGATTGTGTCATGCATTACAGGGCCCAGTGGTTATGGGAGCATTCCAGAGGAGAGAGGCAGAGAAAATATGGCAGCATCCATCAGAGGCTCGGCCAGAGAGAAAAAAGTGCGGGAACAGAGAGGGAACGAAAGCTGGGGGTTGGGGGGCTGCCAAGGACATTTAAGAGAGCTGTCAGGGGAGGCTGATCTATGAAGGACCCTGTTGGCTAAACCTATATCCCTGCATGTGGAGCGTGTGTATGCGCTGGGGAAAGACACAAGTGCAGTCACACCAATGCAGGCAGTGACACATGCGCTCACGCTCCGAAGGCTGAAGAATAGCGGAGTAGTCCCAGTGCACGAGTTCAAAGATCAGAGCACGAGCTCATCCACACAGAAAATCAAATGTTTCCAAATGTGTATTCTGAGCATGAAATGAAAGAGAACAAAAAGCAGTAGGGGGGTAAACAACAAGCGAGAAACTGTTCAACTGTAAAAAAGTGTTTTCTGGAAAAAGTGTATATGTAATAAAAGGCTGCAGTTTAGTTCGAAGTCATAAGTATGTATGACACAATAGTCAAACAATGGGGCTATCAATTCAAGTACATCAATTACATAACTCACATTTTCAGACAGTCATGTCTACAACAAAACTCTCAAATGAATAGAAATGCATAATTATAACTATCAAACCTCATTTAAAAGCCAATTATAGTTTCTTTTGAGAAAAAATTAGACTTAAATTGAGGAAAAATAGAAAATTCACTTTCCACTCCCCTCGACCAAAAACAGTTCACACAATCTGTTAAGTTTTTGAATATTTTTCAAAATGCCTCAATAGCTACCTGGAGAAAGACAGCTTCTTTGAAGTGCTCACTATATATTAAAGGGAAATTCCACCAATTTTACATGTAGCATTTCACAATGACGCTAAGACAGATGCAGAACTCTAAGATGAGGAGTTTTCTCTTTTCTGACTAATAACCCTAAGTAAGAAAAATGTTCAAGCTAGGTATAAATGTATGTATATACATATACATGTATGTTTGCAGATGAGCATACGCCCACCATATGGACTGCATGCACTTTCATGTTTTCCATGTGAGACACAACCATGTGCCACCTGAGGACACAGTTCCTTTCTGGTGAAATAAATATGAATGTAGTCACAGGCGGTTCTACTCAGCCTGGGAATGCCAAGTTACACAATATCTGTCAACTCTGCCTGGAAATGTCTCAAGTGGCATTACTGGAGAAACAGAAACAGAAAACCTGTTTACAAACTGGGGATGTGAAAAATAAAAGTGTTTGTATCTATCAGCATATGGTATCAAGTTTCACTATACCATAGTGAAACTTGATATGTGGCTTTAAAAAGCTTGAAACTTACTTGGGACTGAAAGTAAAAAAAAACTTTCATTTTGTGCCAATTGATAGTGTAGAAGTGTGTATTGTCTTAAAAGTAACAAGCATGTAATCAGGGAATTAAAATGTATAAACTGATGAGAATACATTTGGGATCTAGCAGTTTCTCTAAACATTGCCCCAAGCTGACTCTCCTTTCGCTGTATCTGCTGTATCCCAGCAGCAGCAGCCCTGAAGCAGCAGCAGTGAAGCTGTGGGTCTCTGTAGGTAGCCTGCAGGCCTGTTAGCCAGAGGAATGAACGCCAGGCAACCCTGCCAGAGGGGACGAGGCATCGGGACCATTACTAAAGCTTAATGATATGAGAAGTGTTCTCCTATCCACCGCGGAGGGGATTCATCACGATGCTGTAGCACTATACATCTTTCAACAGCCCTTAAAGAGGGAAGGGGACATTTCTTCATGCTGTAGTAAAAGCCCCTCCCTTCCCCATTCTTCCCTTGAGCTTTCTACATTCCTCATCTTCACTTAAAGAAGCTCTATTTTAAGATCATTGCGTCTACGGAGGAAGGGAGAGAGGGAGGGAGAGAGTGGGGGGCGGGGGGCACGACCTTGGCGACAAGTGAGGGTGAAGTAAGGTGGTGAGAAGTGCTGGGATGAGTGTGTGCAACTGATGGAGTCAGTGGCAAACCACAACATCTTGTCTGGGATTTGTCCCAGGGTGCCCCTGGGGAAGGAATACAATTCACTCTCCGCCTCAAAGTCACACTATACACTGTCACTGGCTTCAGCTGAGTGCTGATAGATGTCTCTTTGTCCCCTCATAAATAAAAACACTCTGGTCTCCGCTGTGAGAGACTGTAGATCAGGGGAGTAAATAGCTGAAGGTATCATGCGCTGCAGTACGTCAAGCCTGGAGGATTTTTTTCTTTCGCTAACCCCTCACATTTTGTGACCATGTCAGAGAACTCTGCAGCCTGTAAATCAAATGGGGCAGATAAACTGCAACACAAGAGCAATCAGAATAAGTAAAAGCAGTGTTTACTTTGGGTCTTTCATCTAATTTTATAGCCTGGAGCCAATATGCAGTAATCACAGCATGGAGAAGCTTAACGTTTCTGTCCTGGTATTTGCATTGTTTGAGTCACAGCCACCTGCCTGCAGATTTACACCAGCAGATCACGGACAATAACAGTAAAGACAGAAGTGCACTGGTTTATGACTTCAGCACTTTCAGTTTGAAGTCTTCCAGCACCAGTGAGTTTAAATTATGGTGGGAGACGTCCTTGGGATGTGAACATCTCATTTCACCAGTCTGTGCGTAACCACACGCACGCACACACACACTCATTCACACACACACACACACACACAACTCATTTCATTGGGGGTCTCTGGGAGGCTGGACTCAGTGGAGCATGACATAAGAATTATACATCTGGCAGCAGTAAACCTGCAAACTCTCTCTCTCCCCCTCTCTCTCTCTTTCTCACACACACTCTTGTGACTGTTATGAGACAGAACACTAACTTTTTGCTCATCACTCTGAGTTATTTATTATTTTTGAGGATCATTGTTGCTCTCCTCTATGCAAATGTGATGCTGCTGTATTCGTTTTTATTCCTCAAAGAGAGCTGAAACAGCTCCCTGGTACTTCTTAGATAACGTTAAAGAGGCAATTTAAGAACACAGTTTCATTTGTAAGTCTGCATTTAATTACTGTAATCACTTGTTTTTCTTCACTATTGAGTCATCAAACTCAAAATCTTAAGTGCTAATAATCTGTTTTTTTCCTACATCTATATAAATAAGAATACTTGAAGCTGAAACTGAGAATTTGACTTTTTGGACCTGTTGTGTTTTTACCCCGTTTTTAATGAAAATGCTGTTCTGTTTAAAGCTTTGTTTACAACCTGCTGTGTTTATAGGGCAGGGCCAGAGTTCACCAGAGAAAAGCGAAGATTATGTGCCTATCTGACTATTATTAATGATATAAACAACACAGGTTGCCAAACATGTTGGCGTCAGTGATGCCCTAAATTCAGGTTGAGACTGCACAACTGCACATGCATCAAGATTTCACCTGAACCTAATAAAAGCAGAAGTGAGAATGGGGCTATAAATTATCTTAATTTACAACTAATTATTTCTCACATCATTGACACCTATTGCTTAGACTGCTTTCATTCAAGATGCCTACTGTCGCTACTGATGCCTACTAATACTTTTTTCATCAAAAAATCAAAAAAGGATAAAAAAAAATCGAAAAAGGATTAAAAAAAATCAAATCAGGATTAATCAATTTGTGGGCATCACTGAAGTTATAAGATATAATGAATATTTGGATGGAGATAGTAGGTTAAACTAAAGAGACCACATGAAGAATATGACAATTTTACAAAAGAAACACACACAGGAATGTGTGGTCGTCCGT
>JAOXYL010000039.1:11621015-11632842 GCA_028564955.1 Terapon puta
GTGTGTGTGTGTGTGTGTGTGTGTAAAAGAGAGGGAGAGAGTGTGTGTGTAGGAGTGCGGTGACCTACAGCTGTGATGTGGATCACCAGCATCCACTGCTGTGAATGAGAAGGATAAATAATCCAAGGTGCTCTCTGTTAGCTGTTTGATATTGAAGCCAAATGCATGTGAACAGAGCATAGGACCAAGTGGTCCCACAGCAGGCCCAATTTGCCAGCATTCAAAGCAGCCTGACCCCAACCACCTGACATGAATGCAGTCATTCAGCGAAACCGGGGGAACATTGGGTCTCCCAGGCGGCTGGTAGTTTTCGGTCTGTGTAGAGGCTCTGAAACCTGAAAGGAGGAAAACTATGCTGCCAATGCGCCGACAGAGAGACGTAGTGACAGTGACCTCCCTACAGAAAACAATCAAGCATTGACGTCCGGTCTAATCAAGGGTAAGCCTGCTGAATCAGCTAGATGACAGAGATGGTGTGACTCATGGAAACAGACGTGACAGAATGAGAGAAAATGCAAATGGAAAAATCGGAACAAAAGAAATTATGATTATTTTGGTTTGGATAGCTGCTGGAGAGTGAAGGATATTCCCTCCCAGACACTCTGGATGTTGGCTCGCACACGTGTCTGCCGTCTATGTGTGGGTTCTGTTGCGCTTGTGTTTATTCTGTTGCATATCCAGTGTGTTTGTGTAAGCCAGCTCCTGTTCTCGAGGTGGCACGGGAGAGTGTGAATGCTGTGGATCACCTCCTCGCCTTTTTCTCTCTGCTTGTCTTAGAACCTGGTGCTCTCATGTTTCAGCATGCGGATGTTGGTAAGAGTGCCGCTGCCCCTGTGGTGGTACCCGTAAGCCTGGCGCTGGCCCTCCAGTCACCGGGCACTGCTGCCTGCCGAAGACATGCTGCTGCTGGGACTGGAGCTGCCCGAGCCCCGGTCTTCAAACACGCTGATCTCCAGCTGAGGACATGAAGATTGTCAAGGGTCACTATGATTGAGGGGAGTATTAAAATACTGGGCTGAAGAAGTGTTGGAAGCTAAAAGCCTTTAAAAAATTTGCTCACGCTGCATCTTTCTTCGAGTGTTGTAATGTTAATGTGGGGGTGCATAATCTAAACAGCTGATCTCAGATGAAGAGTACTCGTGAGGTTTTTCTGCTTAGAGATTTGACTGGCGTGATTTCCTCCTTCCCCTCCCCAGTTTGCCTTCTCATTGGATACTGTTCATTTCCCATCTCAGACCTGTCTCCAAGGTGCTCTGAAGACAATCGCATCTTGTTTTTGGCTTTGATAAAATCAAGCACATTTGAAAAAGGGCTGTAGCATCTGGAACAGCTCACGACAAGGTCGAGAAATGTCTCAATATCCCTCAAACTACATGTGCGGATTAGCTTGCTCAAGGGTGTAGTCTGGGACAGGCAAATCAATGCAAAAGTAACTTTGGTGGGCCATCGGCCCTAGCCTGATGGGCTCCTATAAAACAGTTTCACAGCAAAGTTTCATTTACTTAAATGGGTCTTTAATAATAAAAAACCTAATATGTTGGTTCAGGATAGGAGATGTAGACAGGAAAAGAGTGATATAAGTGATACTTACTATGTCGTTCTTTGAGAATGAGGTCTCTAACTAGCCTTCACAAACAGAGACCATATTGTATAGGAGTCTATTGACTAATAAGTGCTGGTAATAAGTTGGCCCTGTGACTTGGAGCCTGTTCTGTGAGCCTGCCTGGGCCAGGCCTGTGTGATGGTCTACTGGATACATTCTCTCTCTCTCTTCCTGCCTTTTGACTACATGAGGAACTGAGCTGGGATCCAGCCGACTGACAAAAAGAGACACTCTCGCCACCTCTGAAAACGTAGCAACTCAGCTAAGAAAGAACATGCAGTGAGAGACGTCAAGAGATAGAAAAATCTGTAACGATGATAGAACATCATTTTGGGCAAACAAAGTGCCCACATACCTCAGGCTGCTGATTCATCACATTGCCCCTTTTTTTTCACCTTTTGTTTTCAAAGGACATTTGACAGAGCATGCATGCTTTTTTCAGCCCGTGCCCTGCTTCAAATTTGCTCATGGGAATGATAGTTGGCCGTTTAACAGCTCCTCTGCAGCAGCTGGAATTGGAGTGCCTTGTTCAAGGACGGCCTGATGGTAATTTATGAAGAAGAAGAAGAAGAGGTGTTTCTTATTGATTTATCCAGCCCAGATGTTTCTAGCAGTTCCAGTGATTCTAACTGGCTTTTCCTGCCTTCTCCTATCAGTCTCCTATATGCCTGACTGATCTGTTGGGCATTTATCACACTTTGTTTTACAGAGAACAGCAGCAGATGAGCAAAGGATACAACCCTCATTCCTCTCTCTATGGGGTCTGTGAGCAGCAGACCTCTAGGAGCGTAGATCTTCTCATTCTGCTCCTGGATATAGCATGATATCTTCTTCAGCACCTGGAATAAAACAAGAAGGTGGAGAGGGGTTAGAAAAAGACATGTAATCCAGATTTGATGAGAACCATTGAAGGCATGATGAAACCCTAAAAAGGAAATAATGTGAAGAGACATTCCAACAGGAGAGCCATTACCTGCATATTACTTTTCATTATCCACTTTGTATAAGTACCATGAACCTGAAAGAGCCTAAACATGGGCAGAACCATAGAAACTAACCTTCCTCGATGCATTCTTGGGTGGAAAAAATGAAAAATGGAAGAAATTAGTTTGCAGCCCTTCTGCACATAGTTAGCATACGGCATATGATACTGACTCTTTCGAGTCATTGCCTGTCTTTATTTTTCCTGAACATTATAATCTAAACTCAAAGTAATTCCATTATGCTAAGTACGGCAGTTATTTTTATACATATTTCCAAGCCACTCATGTCAAGCACTGCTGTATGAATTGAATTAGTATAACTGACGAGCCTGAGCTTTTCTCTTCTTGAAGTTTTCCATTTGGAAGCTTTAGTTCCTGATTCCAAAGATGGCTCTCTCAGGCTAGATGTCATGCCTTGGTTAACTGTCGGGGCAATTTGGGAACACTCTAAAGGTGGGCAGTTTATTTAGATTGCACTGGCACTGAGACCTGTTTCTCAGTTTTGCAAGTGAGTATTGCATCAACTGTGCAAAAACCACAGAGCAGCAGCGGAGTGAAGCTGAGCACTAAGTTCAGACCATGGCTTAGCACACAGATTCAAACACGTATGCCTGTATATATTCTCCTACGCATTACAACTGCACACACAGCTTGCCCCGGAGACTCCAAAAAGTTAAGCATGTTAGATGTAGTTCCAGGGAGCTGCTGATAGCAAACAAATGACTGCTGACAGATAACGAGTGTTGCTAAATGGACAGACATTAGCTTAAGTGGCATCATTAGAGCAGCTTATACAGCCTGAGCCATGCCTCTGTGGACATCAACAATGCTGATGTGCCATGCTTCTTCTAAACTCTGCCTAGCCATATCAATCAGCTGAAGCATGCTCCACTGGCACTCATCTACGCTGACAAAGCTGTCACCACGGGAGGTCTAATCTTTAGCACATCTGTGTGTTTAAAACAACACACATTTGCATCACTTAGACAGACAGACAAGACAAACACTACAGCATTGAATGTTGTTTAGCAGACTGTATATTTAATGTATTACTTTTGTAGCTTTAACATTCATTAGATTTGGAAATGGGTTGAAATTGTTAAGATTAAGTCCAACAGGGCGTAAAACATGAGATGGGCAAAGAGTTTACCCACATTAGTCTGACTAACATAGGATTTTGTCTAAAATCTGCATGATGTGTGTCTTTCTCATTCAGACATCTTTTAACTATGTTTATTCATTGAAGTTGTTAATCTATGTAAATGTGATTCAAGATACAAGCTACAACTGTACTTTGAAGCAAGCTTTATTGGACTGTAAAAGCTTTTGTACATATTACTGAACTGACTGATTCAATATGTCAGATTCGCATCCTCTTTTGTAAGTTAACTAAAGGTCAGTGCGGCACTCTCAGCCTTGAGAGATTAAAACAATAGAGACTGAGCAACACACTGAGCAGCGCTCCTCTGGGATGTCAAAGGCCTGTTACAGCTGCAGGCACAGCTGCTAATATAGTGACCCCTGCTAGCGGAGACTAAACCATGGAAGAATACTTCTTTCTGTTTCCCCACTGGACGAGGAAGAAGAGACTTTTGCAATGAAATGTCTGGATAATGTTACAATCGGGGAGCAAACGAGACATGAAGATTCCTCAGTGGAAAGCCATTTTAGAAGCCATCAAAAGGCAGTGGTTTGCTCCATTGCGCTGCTTGAAAATCAGTCAGATCTATGTCAAGTATTCCTAAGCAGAAAGCAATCAATATTTGGCTTGGAATGATGACAGTGTATCCACAAATTTCTTAACACAATGCAAACTGTGTCTTTTGTTAAAAACCCCATCAAAGAGAATCAAATATCACAGAGAGGAAGCAGAGACACACAGAGCGGAGCCCCGGCTAATAGGTTTATTGTGGTGCAGGGAAAAGGCCAATCCTTTCACTGCTAGTGAGCTCTCAGGGCAGCTCAATCCTCCTCAGCGTAACAATATGACAGTCAAGTATACAAGCTGTGCCTCTGTTGTACTGGCATGTGTGTGACAGCCCTTCTGGGAAAAGCTTTGGGAGCGCTGTGTGTGTGTGTATCGCCTAAGAAGCAAAGGTGTCAGAGTCTGTTTCACATGCATGTCACGAGTGTGTGTATTCTTCTGCCCAAATGAAAGTTGTCTATGTGCAGTTTTAAGGAACTTGTGTGAGAATACATTTGTCTAAGTGAATCCCATATGTGCAGCCACATTCTTGTGAATAATAGAGGAAGAAATATAAGAGATGGCGGGCATACACGATGTGTGAGAGAAGCTTTATGAATGCTTGTACGCACATGTATCTGTTCTGACATGCTGGGAGCAATCAGTGTCCTTTGACAGGATGAGATATAAGCATCAAGGGCTCTGGGTGCTCCAGTGAATCTGAACGCCGACGCACGCTCACTGGTGTGTGGCCTCTTTATCAGCATGCGTACGCGCACGCACGGCATCAACTTGGGTGGGTATATTTGATTATCGTCAGTCATAACGTCATTCATCCAAGATGATTAAGTTAAACAAGTAAATAAACAGCTCCCCTGTGGGGTTGATACCATCTCAGCATCTAAATGGAGCGGTATCCAGCTGACAGAGAGATGAAAGGAGTCTAAGACCAGACCATTTCTGCATGGCTTCAATTCAGCAATAAGTCTTTTGGTGCTTCTTGGTCAAGCTCCCAGTACCTCTGTGCTGCTTTGATAGAGAAATGTTTACAAAATGACATGGCAACAAAACGAGGGAGGTGAATGTTGTGGGTGGCCGACATCAGAACAGAGAGGCATGCTGAGACTTCATGCCACTCTGCTTTCATCTAAAACACAGACAGGTACCTACAGAGACACAAGAGGATTAATCAAACTCTGTGTGTGTGTGTGTGTCTATGTAATTGTGTTATGTATGTTCTTGTTCCATTTCACAGAACGACAAACGACAACAGAGCCCTGCAGAGGTTCAATCACCTGCCCTTTCATAAGATGGACATTTTGCTTGCACTGAAGGTAAATGGCATGTTGCAGTTTGCATGCTGTGCCTTGGCTGCCGGCACACAGGTGCAGGCTTTAGAGTGGATTTTAAATGCTAGTGGCTGGAGAGGAACATTATACAAGAAAGAGAATTAGATTATATCTTCTTTTTTTTGGTTCAACTGCCCTGCTTGTTCTGACCTCAGAGGGCCACAGTGCATCATAACGCACGTGAAGGCTTTTGTTTGTCCAGAAATATGGACAAATATGTCTTGTGGATGGGCAGTGGAGTTTATAATAACCAGCTGTAAATAGGGAATTACTCATACAAACACAATTCTGCACACTAACAGGATCCAGATCCCTTCAAATACCTTCATATCATTAAAACTGTATTTATTTGAATGATTTAATGTTTGACTACTTATAAGAAGACCATGAACCTGCTTTTTATGTGGATTCTGCATGTTCCTGAGTGGGTTTCCTCTGGGGGCAACAGTTTCCTTTCAAAAACATGCAGGATATCTGAAATGGTGGGATTGGTAAAAGCCTGTGGCTGTGAATGGTTGTCTGTCTAACTGCTGATATGTCCAAGGTGTACTCTTGCCACATGCCAAATATAAACTATGATAGACTTCATGCTAGACCACCTGCAGAACTCAGCAGGACACGCAGGTTATAAGAAGCATTAATTGATATTTATTACTTTTTTTTTTTTTTGCTTTGCATAGTATGTGAAAATTGTCCCAACCATAATGAGTTTTCCAAAAAAAAAATCAAACATGATTTTACCTGTGGAAAAAACAAAATGATGTCACCACGCTACCAAAAAGTAAAGCTTGTTGTGCTCTAATGAAATATTAAGGCCGCTTTAAGGGAATAATTAAACATTTTGGGAAACAAAGCTATTTGTTCTCTTTCAGTGAAATGATAAAAAAAGATCGATACCACTCTAATCTGTGCCAGTAAGTCACGACAATGAGATGGTGAGCCAGCATGCACAATACCAGGACTGAGAAATTTAGTTAAATGGAATTTAGCCATCACTAATTGCATTAGACCCATTAAGTCTTTCATCAGACCTATCTTATATAGACTAAATATAACAGCTAGCCTGGTTAATTTCATAATTCATAATCATACAATAGAAAATGCATCTCTGCACAGAAACAGCCTCTCCATACAGGTAAATGCTCTTTCTAGTATGACCATTGTGTGGTAGCGTTTAGATGTGCACAGTTTTATTACCTTCTCATAGCGGGTCTCCATGCAGAGGAAGATGATATACGCTGTCGCACAAGCCAGACATCCCTCCAGGTACGACTGACCTCCAATTTTTTCGGCCTCGACATAATAAGAGTTCAGGGTCTTCACCGTCTCCTCGAGCAAGGTTCGCTCAATCTACTTACAGACACAAGCAAACATCCAGGTAGAGACATGGAGTCATGCGCACACACAACCATAAGGAATGTGAAAGTGAAAAGTGTTCCGACAAAACTGTGGGAGCAAGCTGTTCAGCTATAAAACAGCTTGCCAAACATACCAGCTGCATTCTGCTCAACCCAAAATACCCTGACTACTTTGTCAAACACTTTATAAAGACACCTCACTTACGGAACATGAAGTAACATGAGGCTACGATGAAAAAAACGAACTCAGTGTGACCTGAGCACCTGAAGGAGAACATTTAGAGTAAAATGATTTTAAAAATATTCTATAACGGTCCTTTCATACCTGTGAATCTTCCCATGTTGCTTTGTGAGCACTGACTGTCTGCTTCAAATGCTAATTAAAGATAAATCTAAGATAATGCCCTCACGCGACACCATTCACAGATGCTGATGCAGCGAGGAAAACACCCTTTCTCACACACACACTCTCTCCGAGTGCCCAAAGTAAGTGTAAAGTGTCAAAGTATTAGGGCCTCTGAGCACACACGGAACTGATTTAATACAGCTGTCAGACTTTTATTCTGTCTGTCCGTTGAGTTAAAGCTGCAGGGTAGTAGAGTTCACGCTGCAAAAGTCTGTATCCATTTGTGGATGGGGTTGACGAGGCATCTTGTACTGTCATCGTACTTTTCTATTATGCGCTCTACCAAGTGCTTTGATTTCATTCATCTTGATCCTTTTGTGATTTTAAGGAGTAACATTGCAGGATTAGTTGGTAGAAATATAATCTAACTTCCAAGCATAAGTTAAACTTGTGTCACACGTGTGTTCTGTCACCCAGGAAGGATCGTTGCAGTGATCTTAGACAGCCATATCGAAGCATCACTCTTTCTGCGTTGGAGAGTGTGGGTGTTGTTTCAGGTGAGCTGGGATTTTGCCAACGTATTCAATTTGCCTGGAAGCGTATACAGAGTGTGCAAGCGTGTGTTTGTGTTTGTGCTCACCCTGTTGTCAAGCTCCGAGGGGAACTTTGTCTGGAAGCGGCAGACGGTTCCTTCGCTGTAGTCTCTCTGTACAAACACCTTTGTTACCAGCGACGCGTTGTGCCTCAGCTCCTGAAGGTTATGGAACTAAGCACACAAGAGGGGAAAAAGCTCAGTTGTTATATTTGCTGTGGCCCAAAATACACACCAGAAGTTCTCTCACTGACTGTACTTAAACTTTTGTTTCACTTTCTCAACAGATGGTGGTGATTTACTGGCAGTATCCAAAAATGGTAGGTGTGTAAAAAAGCTTCTGCTGTAGAGTTCATCTTAAGTTTAGACCTTTCAAATGATCAAAAACTTTAAAATTTTCTTGTCAACAGAGGTTCTAAATATCAAGGCCGCAATAATATAGTGAAGTTTTCCCAAGTTATGATGCCAGTTTTGAGTTGATTCTTTGCCTGGCAACACAGGTGCAACAGGGCTACACAGCCAGGGAGAGGGTATTGTGTTAGTACATCAACAGCAGTGGAGGCTTAGTTAGCACTCACTGCATTGCTGCTGCATCAATAGGACCAATTGCAGTAATAACAGACACTTTAAAAGACTCCCCTTTACAGCACTCTGGCGCTGAGTGGTGTGTTTTACACCCAAACAGTCAATCCCACGAGAAGCACAGAGCAGCGAGCAAGTGGGCCAGTGTAACTTGTCCCCTGCTGATCTAAATTACTCCTCTCAAAAGGATGGTAATTAGAGATACAGTAGGAGTGTGGATGGAGGGAGAGAGAGAGAGAGAGAGGGAGAGAGATATGAACAAAAAGGGGGTGAGAAGACGAGAGTGATAAATAGTGGGAAGGGCAGGGGGTTTGTATTCATTTCAGAGCTTCAAATAATTTTCTAAAAACTCCATATTTCACAGAATATGTGCCACTTTTGCCTTTCACCTGCAATATTTACTCAATTTGATTCTTTGGATATCACAACCAAAGTTTGGCTCACTGCTGCCGTGTTGTTATTATTGCAAGCAAGCTCAGCAGAGTCTCTGTTTATGAGGTTACCTTCACGTATCAGCCTAAGAGAGTCATTTCCATGTAAGCAGACATGGTACACTGCCAGTCTTTCATCTCTATATAGGGTATATCACTCACAACCAGGAATAGCATCCAAGCTGCTATTTTCGTCTGCTAGCAGCCAAAATCATCTTGCAGCCACTAGATCTTTCTGTCTGCCAGAGCTTTTAATATCTCTCTTTTTGCCTTCCCTGTCTTTCTAACACTGCCCCCACCCCCCTCCTCCTCCTCCTCCCTGCGCTATCTTCAGGCCATCATGATGAACAACAAGTCGCTATTAATAGAAGCAATTATCAGCACATGATTGAGCATCATTTATCCAAGTTAAAATCGCTTGGCCGAGAGTCAGGTTCATTAAGATTACACAGGTCCTCTGCCTGTAAGAATGTATGTGTGTGTGTGTATGGAGAAATGTGCGATGCAGCAATGGAAAAGTACTTTCTGTCTCTTTTATGTAAGTTGTAATATCAAAAAAGGGAAAATGTTATATATAGTTTATTTACTTCAAATATATCAAAAATACAAAGTACCCAAGCATCCCATGGAAGAGACTGCTGTGAATTTTCATGACTTTCATGGAAGTAAGACGTGGAAGTAAAGAGGGAAATGAATTTAATGGATAAGACATGAAAGAAAGAAAGAAAGAAAGAAAGAAAGAAAGAAAGAAAGAAAGAAAGAAAGAGCAGTAAAGGCAATAAATCCTGAAAAAAGTAAAGTGAGATACAGATGACGACAAAAATGAAAGGAGGAAGGAGAGGAAACGAGATGGATGGTGATATTTTTGCTGACTTTGGTCCAGAGGCGCATGAGTTAAACTTGTCAGTTCGCCTTGTTCTGTCACATGCTCTGCACTCAGGCCAGTGGGGCGCCACGGTGTGTTTTGGCCCGTTTCTGACCTACTGACCTTTGCCTTACATCTCTGTGCTACATGTAGCTCGCAGCTGAACAAAGCAGGCAGGAGTCATCTGTCTCTGAGGCCGCCAATCAAACACTGAGTCCATGTATCTGTCCAAACACAGGATCTCTCTCCAATAACTTTCCTGATCTGAAATAACTTGAATAAGAGTTTTTGAGTTTAAGACCGGCTGGACTGCTGGAGAAGACTAATGGAGATTAAAAGGTCAAAACTGACAGCAGAGGTTCTTTTTTTTTTTTTTTTTTACCAACAGAGCACTTATGCTTTGTGCCACATTTGAAAAAATAACTGAAATAAACAATTAAATAAAAATGTCATATTCTGATTAAAATGCATGGTATATGTGGAGCATATCGGCAGCCGTTATAGTGAGAGTTTGGTCCTAACTTTCTGAAATTTTTTGTATTTTTTTATTTTCAGTTTTTAGTTACTTCAGCTCCAAATCACCTGTAGTTATGATCTACCAGAGATTTTACTGCATTTCTCACCTTTTTCTTTAGACAGGCCAAAAATAGCACAGTCTAGTGAATTGGGCTCCTTCAATTTATGGTATTAGGGCTGCAACTAACCATTGCAGTGATCTCTTCAAATGTCTTGTTTTTTCCAAAACCCCAAAATACCCAAAGTTTATTGACACGGAGGACTAAAGAATCAAGAGAATATTCACTTTCCAGAAGCTGAAATGAGAGAAATTGGATACTTTTTCTTTAAAAATGACTCAAAGCAATGAATTGATTATCATAAATAGGTTATTAATGTAACAGTTGACAACTAATTGATTAATTGACTAGTCACTGCAGCTCTAAACACAATCACACCCACACACAATACATCTACATATGTTATGTGTAAATCTGTGTGTGAATACCTACAATGAATTTCTCATCAGCAAATCCCTCTGTCAAACTCTGTGCCCCCTTGCGAGTTACTTTAAACCAAGCTCCTCCAGCGGCTATTCTGCTTTGATGCTAAACGACGTCATAAAATATCTCTGTAGTCATGTGTTGATGTTACTGGCAGACTGGCCTTGTCTGTGTCCATTTAAGTCTTTAAGATAAATGTTTTCTGTTGGCAGAGCGCTGATGTTTACTTTCCTGAGTGGGAGATCAGAGTTCAAATCCAGTCTATTACTGTGCCTAAATATAGCGCACAAGCAAGCAGCAATGTTAAAGTGTCATGCTGATCACACAGGACTCTATTAAGAAGCTCGACATAATGCTGCAGTATCTGACTTCTCCCTCCACCCCCACATCTATTACTTTTTGTCAAATTTATACATGTTTGCACAGAGGTGAAATAAAGAGTTAGAATAGGTTATGGGAAGAGGACTTATCACCTGTTAAGAGGCTCATAAAACATGCTGCAGCAAGTACACAAACAAAAGAGACACACAGACAAAAGAGCAACAAGTACAAAGTCACTGAACATAGAAGTCTTGTTCTAAAAGGGTCATAATGCAGAAATGTATGACAACAACACAGATCAATCTATTCACAGTATATCAAAATGCCTTATTACGGTTTTCTTAGGGAAAGCCACTGGTATATGAATTAGTCATTTCAAATGCTGAAGAACCAATCTACTAAATGTCAATTTAAAGCATCAATGACTTCTTATGACCGCGAATGTTGCTGGAAAGAAAACAATTTGAAACACATTTGCCTTGTCATTTCCTTTTACTTCCAATCTGAAACAACTCCTCCTATTTACTGTATGTCCTCCAGCTTGGATCTGTGGGTCTGTGTGACTCTCATTGCCTTGACATGTTTCCTAGTTTAGTCACTCCGACTCAAGGAACACATAGCGACAGCATGGGCGAGTGCTGCCAGTGGGCAGACACTGCAAAGGGCAGACACACACACACACACACACACACACACACACACACACACACACACA
>JAOXYL010000039.1:11636435-11647800 GCA_028564955.1 Terapon puta
GCCACGAAATTGAAATTAGGCCCTCTCTCTTTCACTACACTGCACGTTCCCTGAGGTATGTTCAGATCACATTTCTGTGCACACACAGGCCTGTAAACACACACAAATACAAATCCAACTCTTGTGAATGGAAGCAGAGTTCAAAAATATGATGGGGGATCTTTAACAAAATGGGAATTATGCAGAACTAAGATTATTTGCCAGGATCCCGCTGGGTGCTCCAGATTGCTTGAAAAGATGCGTATCTAATCACACGCTGGCAAAGACTCCTCGGGGATGTGTGCGCTTATATTCACATTTACGTGCCTTTGTATGCATATGAATGTGTGTCCCTTTGTCCATGTCAGTGTGGGTCTCCCATTTAGCATTCTCCAGTGTATTTTCTCCTCAGGCTTCTAGGCAGTTTCTCGCTCTCGCACACACACACATACAGTACACACAACATAAACATAAGCCTGACCAACATATTAAGAGGATAGAAATCAGGATGTGGAATGTGGAACACAATACAATGAAATGCAAGGAAAGAAAAACACAAAACAGCAAAGCATGCTATATGTCTTTTCTTTCCCAGTGTTAATATTTTCTGCCACAAAAGGCTGTCACAAAAATATTTTATATTAGCATTTTCTTTTTTGGTACCACTATAGTAGGTTGGGTTTTGGTTATGTTTAGGTAGAAAAGCAACATGGGAGAACAGAGGTCATAGTTTGGGGTAAAACAACAGAAACACTTGGTTATGGTTAAAAAAAAAAACTTTGTCATCGTGGTTAAAAGTACTTGGTCTAAGTGTGGGAATGATCATGACCAAAGTTAAAAGAAACCCACTTTCACTGTTGGTCAGAACCTGGATGGGTGTAAAAGTCACAACCAGGTTTTTCCATGGTATGACATTGTGCTACATCTACCTTTGCACTAATAGACTAATAATTCACACTGTCACTACGGACCATATCCACTAAATGGAAACATTTGGTGAATCATATTGGGCATTGGCACAAAATATAAAATAGTCATTTTTCTTGGGAGTCAGTCTTAGGAAAAACTGAAGAACTTTAGGCAAGGGCAAAGGAAACTATGTTGTTATCTAAATCAGAAGGGTTTATCAAATCCAACTATAAGTCTGTAAGACTTTTACTTTCTTACTTTTATCTTAATTTTTACTTTGCATTATTTTATGAAGCTTTTGCAAGGTCTTTGTTGAGCTTTGCTAGCAGTAATGTCAAAGCGGTCAGATCTGACAAGGGTGCAAGCGTTTATTTTGTAGGTATCCTGTCCTTTACTAAAGACTGTAAGAATACATGACTCAGTCCAATTGTTGTTGAGATATGTTATTCTGGACATAAGTGCTGAGGTGACAGACTGTGATCACCATCCCTGAAACCACACTGCTAGCAAGGAAATGTTTTGGTGGAGAGAAATATGACTGCTGGTGTCTGTTTTGGCACACAGCTTTGTGTCAGCTTGTTAGTGTGGATATGTGTGTGTGTGTGTGTGTGTGCAAAGCTTTGTCACAGATGTTTATATTTGGTCATAGGGCTGACACAGAAATGTATATTTGGTTATTCAGTGTGTTGACGAAGATGGGAGAGATACTGGGTCTTGGTTGTCTCTTGGGTTATGAGCGGATGCAAGAAGAGTGAAGAAAATTACTGGGTTGTTACATTCAAACTTCCATCATGGCTCAACATATGCATTCCTATTCCTATTGAGAATGTAATGAAAGATGAAGCCTTCGTATTACGTTCTGGTCTGTCTTCCAGTGTGTCTGAATCTGCACTTCAGCAGAAAATAATAACTTCGCCACAGCCTTAAATTATCATAATGACCCAACCCCCCACCCCCCAACACACACACACACACCGCACAAAAATATTGCCTTTTTCACATTTCATTCTTCATGAAATATTTATTTCAGCAAAACATTCTTGGTTTCCGCTTCACTCCAAAACTGCCAGCTTCTATTTGAAGCTTGCGCTGTGAAATGTTGAAGATGGTGATACTGACCCCGCAATGAAAAGGAAAAGAGATCTAAAGAAAACACTAACTATTACTGCGGTTTCTCTGCTCTCATGTCCTCAGACTTGCAGCGTTAAGGTAGAATTAAGCACTTTGTCAGGGTTTCTTGGTTAATGTGGTTTCGGCTTGTCAGGTTAATCAAATCATCACCTGCGCTGTGGAAGAGTTCACCTGACCAGTCCTCGCATTTCATACTGTATTTCAGACTTTAGTCTTGCTGCCATCTTTTGTCAGCATGGACAAAAATAAAAAATGACAACTTGGATGGCGCTGCTGATAGCTTTTTGCATTTTTTTTCTCGTCCTTTCATTAAATGGCTAATAAATACAGCCATGAATGACCTTTTTTTCCCCAGATTTGAGGACTTTGGTTTGTGCTTTTTTGTATGTGCAAATACACTTGCAAATCCTGTAGCTGTTCAAAACCAATAAAGCAAATAAATCCTCATGAGCTCATAAACATATGGGGCTATTATATGTCTGTTCACCGTCAGTATCAGTTTTGCTCTAGTTGTTTGTGACCGTGCCGAACAACTGATCTCAGATATTTTGGCCCTTGGACGGCTGGCAGTCACTCACAGTTCGAATGACCCTGCACCTATGGTATGTCTGTGTAAATGTGTCTGTGTGTGTTTGGTCACATGTGCATAAGAGGGTCACATTTTTCAAGATGAGACACTCTGGAAATTACATGCAACATGATCCAAATCTCCCCACAACCACACAGATCTGTTCAGTTGCGTGTTTGGTTGCCGTCATGAAAAATCTTGTCTTTATTTGTATTTGCGTATGTGTGTGACAGTGCCGTCCTGGTATGCTGACCTGTTCCCCTTCTTGGCAATCAAATCAGAGCTCAAAAAAAAAAAGGCAGAGCAGATTGTATTTCCTGGGCGGTTTGCATTCCTAAAGCAGACAGTCTAAATTATCCTCTGCTGGTGAGATCTGAGCACTGGAGCTGATTTGTTTATGTACCGCGGCTTATATGTGTCATACAGCGTCATCAGCCTCGAATTTGGCGTTCACATGTTACCTGTACAAGAGAGTGATGCATGGGATTTGTCTTCATGCGCGTCGTGTTTTCTATCTCCAAGTCGTCTGGGCACTGTGCCATAGCAAACACCCTTCCTCTATTGACTTAACCACAAGTTGAGAATCTCTCTCACACACAAATACGCAGATACTGTCGGAGGAGCACATTGAAAGAGATCTTGTTCTCCTCCGACATGACAGGAAATGAGAACTCTCAAACCAAAAAAATATATTAACTTGGAGTCTTTAAAAGCAAATAAACATCTCCTCAAATGCCTTCTAACATTTTGGATACCAAAGTCAGGCTAAATAAAACCCCGCAAGTCATCTTTTTTAGCATGTCTGCGTTTGGTCTGCCACACATCCTCCATCCTCTCATAAGCGCCGGATGGATTATTTGGTGTGTGTGTGTGTGTGTGTTTGTCTGTCGGCGTGGCCTGTCAGCCGCTGGCCTGGCCCTGCAGGAATGCTGATCTGTCCCCCTCGCTGGCGATCAAACCGAACACTTTTCATTTCAGAGCCAGCGGATGTTCTCGTATCTGATATCAACGCTGGCGAGTTAAGCGCTGCATACCGGCTGGGGATATTGGTCTGGTTCACGCAGGACACTGTAAGAGCAGCTTTTACCATCTCGATTCACACGTCATTACAGGAACAGACCTCTGAGAAGAGACGAGAGGAAGTCATTTGGGGGAAGATACTGTGCTCATGCTGACTGAAGAGACACATGCACATTGCACATTCACAGCTGCAAAGATTTTTTTTTAAAAAGGAGCTTATGGAAAGCATGAATAAATGGCAAGAAAAAAGAGGCTTATTATAGAATTTATGATGTAGGACACCCGCAGAAAGAAGGAGGACATTTGTTTAAGACTTACATAAAAGCAAAACAGTGAGCGTCTGAGCGCTTTTTTGGTTCTCACTGAGGAATAAAATGGTAGAACTTGCTGTGGCCAAAGCAGACAGATAAACTGAAGATGCCGCCATCTCTGTACGTTCTCCATCTTGTCTTGCATGGGCCAAAACACAATCAGAAGTAATGAAAAACTTCCTCTTTGTAATTAGACACATATGATTCCTTGATTGCAGTAACAGTAATAGAAATATGTATTAATCCCAAGCCAGGCAAAGAATATTACAATGCAACTGAATGGGACAGCTGGAAAGGCAGAGTGACACGCCGGAGGCAAAACAGATCTTCCTCTAATAAATTTCAGATCAAGGAAGAGTCATCAGCAGGATTTAGTTCCTCTGAGCTATAACAGGGGGTTGCAAAGGGAGAAAAAAAAAGGAGGGGGGATGGGGTGGTAAGACGGAGATAAAAAGCGAAATATAGGAAGACTGAGGGGATGCGATTCCTGTGCGTGTAATCCCCTTGTGAGCGACAGGACTGCTAATTTAGTAGCGAGGAAGATAATAACATGCAACAAATGAAATTCCCCTGCCAGTTAGAGGCAGTTTGCAGCTCCAGATGGGAGTGATGTTGTGCACATTTAGTGACAATAAATAGAGTAGATTAGTAGCAAAAGTTGTTTTTTTGTCAGGAATTGACCTCAATGATTAGCACAGAAATATTACTGCAGCATCTGAAGCGCACTACACCGTGAAGGCATGATTTATACGCTTGGCATTCTAGCTTTAATAATGACAAATGACAAGCAACGGTTATGACTCTATATTTTTGATAGAGACTGACACCAACACTTCATCTTGTTCCCATTTTAAAATGCCACCCTTTGTATTCTCGCAAAAAAAAATGGTTTGCAGGCTTTTCACTGTCTTGACGAATAATAATATTCTGACTGTGTGCTGTGGTGACAACCGTGGTCCTTCAGTATACTCTCTGCCAGAGGGAAGAGCAAGAGAGAAATGAGATGAACCAACAGATTCCTGCCTCAGTGGTTCATATGCACCACTGCTGTGCTGCCATATAAAGCCATATCCAGCTTTGTTTAGAGAGGCACACAAAGAGGACGGCTGTCCCTCCCTGCTGTAACACACAGCAACAATATCAACGTGCAAGTCTTGGCTTGCCGGCGTTCAGTGCCTATGTTTATCCAGCTTTAATCTAGAGCTTTGTGAAATGATGAAGCCCCATTTGTAAACAAGCACGCAGTACAGAGAATCCATAGGGCTCATTTTTCTCACTTTAGGTTCCAATTAAATGATGACTCGCTATGACTGCAGAGATAAGACTCTGTTCAGGAATCAGCTCAGGAAAAACGGTCGGCAGGTCACTTTGCTCCTGCAGGTTTCAGATGACATATGTGGAAAGGCTTTTATAGCTGAGGAAACATCCCAGGCTGCTGGTACACTGAGACACACATAGCTTCCCTCTGAACGAGTGGAACTCACAGCTCGCTTACCTACGTACATGTCTGGTTGGTTGCCATGGTTTCGCTCACCTTAGTGCCTGCTACTGTGTCTTGTTAAAAAATAAAATAAAATCCTTAAAATAAAACTTATTGCCAAGGCATGAAGGATTTTTTCTTTTTAAAAATAGTTCCTATTGCAGTGGAAATATATTTATGAATAATCAATGAGTTAACTTTCCAGAAACACAATGTTGCTCTGAGCCTTTACAGTACTCAGTGGTCCTGTCTTGCTGCTTGTTAAGTTGCACTATTTTCAGAGCAGTTCAATTTAAAATAAAGGCTTTGTGTCTGCGCCATCTTCACTTGTGCTGTGCTGCTTGATCAAAAGCAACACCGACATCCCCCAGAGCCAAGCATCAAAGCTGCCGTGTGTGATTATTAAACAGCAGCCATGGGCTCACAAAAAGCCACATTAATGGCTATAATGCAATGATGTGATTTCATGCTTTGGTTGGGGGATCCTTAAGCTTTTCAGTGCTAATTGAGGCTTCAGCTACATTTTCTTTAAGCTTTCTACACAGATGATGCTAAATCTGCTTCTATTTACAAAGCTGTGCAATCCAAAGAGGCTGTTGCATTCAAATTAGTCAGGTTGGATCCTGGATTCTGTGAATTTCAGTGCTGCTTGTTCTGGATCGGAGAACGGACACTGTGAATGGCTAGGTTCAAGAAACAAAAGAAATAATATGAGTATATGCAGACAAGGACAGAGAAAGAAACACACGCCAACAAAATGCAAACAAACACTGTTACTGCAATAATTTGGATGGTTTTCTTGTTATCTTTTTTATTTTTTTTGACTGACCGGATAACATATGAATAACTTCAAAAGAGCTAAAACTGGATTTCCATGAATATTACATCAACAATTTTCTACCTGCTGGTTTTAACCCAGATTATGCTTAGCAGTATTGATTATGATGAGAGGAAATGAGTAAATAATGCAGACACACACACAAACACTCCACTCACAGTGATGTGAAAACATGACAGTGAAATAGGGCCTTATGCCCATAATGAAGAGAGAGGGTCCTGCCAGGAGGCAGATGACGCTGCATTAGTCTTCACTGCCAGGAAGCAGAGATGGTGGAGAGAGGGGGGAGGGAGAAAAAGAGAGAAGACTTTGTTCTTCTTACATAATAGGTGAGAGTCCTGAGACTCCCGTGTCCACTCCATCTTGAATGAATGCTGGGGTGAGCAGAGGACACCAAAACTGAAATAAAAGAGTTCTCACTTGATGACAGTCTTGGTTCTTAAGTATTTTGTGTACATAGAGCTTCTGTCCTGGTATGGTGCTCTGAAAATATTGGCAGCACACAGCAGGACACCAGACACAAAAGGTTGACTTGTTAAACATACAGAATTTATGAGCTTTCAGGACTTTGCACCTCAAAGCCCTGTCAGTGATACTGACAGCAACGAGCGTGAAAGCTGTTGGATTGAGCCCCATGACAGAGTGCTCTGTAATGTAGTGGAGTGTAATGATACCACCACCAGCAGCCGTCCTACTGAGAAAAGAAAAATGAGCCTGTCAGGGGAAAGAAAAGAAAAAGACAAGAAGAAGAAAAAAAATCCCCCCTCAAAGTTCTGATGTGCTGTTTGGCCCTAGATCTGCTTTTCGCAGCCAAGTCTCTGCGCAGATTAAAATGCACTTATTCCATCAAACATCCAGCAAAGCAGTCTGCCAGATATCTGGCTGCTGTTTGTTTACAGGGCTTACAGGATCCCGTTCTTTCTGAATGAGGACTGAGAGCAGGTCAGTGCTGCTCTGCTGACGAGGAGCTACGTGCAACACCAAACACCACAAGCGCACAGCTGCTGGACCTGAAGACATTTTTATTATCACTGTCACGGTAATGTTCCTTTCACAAAACTGAGCCTCATAATGGCGAGTAATCAGGTTCCAGAGAAATAGAATAATGTGTGTCTCCCGCATTAAATCAGACAGTAACACCGCTCTCGCTCTTGCCGTATGAAAATGACTGTAATCATAAATGAAAGTGAGGGTTCAGGCCGGACGCCAAGTGTGCCTTGTTGTAGCCCACAGTGAGAGCAGAATTTCAGGCTGTTGGGAAGCTTATTTCTCGCCATGGCTGAAGTACAGAACAGGCTGGTGGAGTGTATAGTAGAAGGTAAGATGAAGCCAGCCAGTTTTCTGCCTTCAGATGGCAGAGCAGATGGCGGAGTCCTGAGGGCCGATGCTTCAAACCGTCATCCAAAGCTCCATCAGCAGCACTCACTTCCTCATCACTTTGTGCCGGTACACATGAGTTAGCACTGCTTATGTATGGTGCAATGTGTTTTCCGATATTAAATATACGTGTGCAAACAGTTTAGGTTATGTAAATCCTTTCCACTATTGTGGTATTTAGTTAATTACATAGTTAGAGAAGGAAGGTGGTGTCTGAGGTCCAGGTTCCAGGGCAGCCAAGGGCCAAAGATCAACTGTGTCCATTGCCCCCTCTAGTGGTCGCCCTCCCAGATAAAGACAGGGCAATGAAAATAAGCAAGAGTTGGGGGGAAAAAAGAGGGGACAAGAGGAGATTTACAATGAAAGCAAGTTTATCCCTTTTCCTCAGAGCAACATCAATATTTAGAGTTGCGTTTTTGGGTGTTTGTTAGAAAAACAGATCAGAAAAAGAGAAACTTGATAAGTGATTGATTATCTGATACACAATATCTGTAATTCTTTTTCCATGCATCAGCGTTTGGGAAATGAGCAACATGAAAAGAGCAGAACTTGAGACTAATAACGGAAAGAACAGAAGGGCTCATATTACTCTATCATCTGGGCAAAAATGCTGAAGGAACTTAATATATCCAACAGGATTGTTTTCGCCTGTTTTCAATAAATCGCCATCTTCTGTTTCAGTGCCACAGTTAATGTTTTAATGATTTAATCAAAACATACATTTTGAGTGATTAAGGGGGAGCAGTGCCTCAGCTTTGAGAAGGCATGTGGCCCAAGGATACTGAATATTTTGTATGACAAGTCAAAGGTACGCTGAAAGGAACCTGGAGTGGTAGATTTCAAGTTTTGTTCACTTGTACACCTGCGTGGAGAGCTGCTGCCAAGGAGGCTCTTTTCAAACCAGCGGGAGAAAAAAAACAAAAACAAAACAACAACAACAATAAATAAAGTCTCAACTATGCCTCATCTAAGGAGACAGGAAAAAAAGTAAAGTATGACCCAAAGATGACAAGCACAATAGCAACAACTCCTCAATGGCTTGTGGGCTTTTACAAACAAAATAATGAACAATAGCTGCTTCCACTGTGGTGAGGTGAATGTCAGGCCTCATTACACACACACACACAGCAAAGAAAAAATGAATGAATAAGAGTGCACAGATGCATGATAATTAACATGTGAACACCCGCAAAGCCTCACATGCACATAGGGTTCGTATTATCACAGGTACTTGGAAGCAGCCGCTCGGAGCTGAACATTGCCCACTTCTTCCCAGAACTGCTGGCTACTTTATTGGAGCTTAATCAGAGCTGAAGTGTGCAGGAGTGCGTGTGTGCGTGTGTGTATGAGAGTGAGAGAGAGAGAGACAGAAGGACAGACATGCACGTTAACATTTACGGTAATTTCAGTGCTTTATTTTTTTCCTTTTTATGATTAAAAATCTCTCCATCCACAAGAATAATTTTGCAGAAAGCTTTCCCCAATCATACGCACATCAATTCTCACAAATGTGAAGACGCGAGATGCAGTGAGACAGACAGAAAGAGTGAAAAAGTGAAAGAGTCAAAGATAATAACTTCAGCATGCATGCAGTCCATTTTCCTCCCTTTTTCTGTCTCCTCTCCTGACTGCCTCCTCTCCTTTCCCTCCCTGGGGTGTGATTTGGAGAGATATTGCTCTTCCCTTGTTTCTCTACATGTGCTGCCTCTTCCTCTTTATCTCCCCGGCCATCTTGCCGTCTTTGCCAGTCTTCTGTCGCTTTGAAGTGCTTTGTGCTTGCCTCGCTCAGACAGCCTTCTTGCCCTGCGCCGAGCTCGGGCCCAGGGAAGGGCTCGATGCAGAAGTGTTGCTAATTACGGTGGACTGTGTGTATGTGGGTTAAGCTGCACGTCGGTTCCCCAGCCTCGCTATATGTAATTACACCATGTCATGTCTTCTCATGTCGCTCCCGGCTCCTTACAATTCCCTGACCATCCTAGAAATGTATTTTAATGTTCTTATTGTGCTATATTTATGGGTTTTTCTCCCTACCATGATGCTACATAAACCTGGCAGGTTTACACCGAGCTGCACATAGTGGCCTCAGACCAGATCACAGAATTTCTTGGCTCAGGTAGCTTCAATCAGACAGTCATTTTCCAAACTGTAAGCACGAGCCCAGATTATTTTTAGAGCCCACCTGGGTCTTAGACTCAGGAAATCGCACCTTCTCCTGTTCTCCGACTCAAAGGAACATGAGCTCTAACTGTCCTTCCAAATGTCCCATCACCTCCGGATGGCAATGGAGGCAAACTAGCGTGCATGTCAGCCATCAGCAGAAATCTATTTGACATTTTTTGGGAAGGGGCTGGGCAAAGGAAGGGAACGAGAGGTGAGACCACAGCGGGAGTGAGAGGGCGAGAGTAGAGAAGAAAGGGAAACTGTAGCGAGGAGGAGACAGATCTGTGCAATAACGTTTTGGCAGTGCGGCGTCTGCGTCCACATGTTGGAAAGCTGGTTTGCATTTTACGGACAGGAGTAGAGGGGATAACGCATAGAAACTGTGATGGTTCGAGTGTCAGAACCAAGCCATTTCATCTGGAAGCTCAAACGCTCGCAGACACCTTAATAAATTTGTCTGGGATCTTGAGGAATATGAAAATCGGTTATTGAACGTGTGGTTCTGTAGCTGTGCAGGGGTTCACGCTCTGCCAAGGTTCCTGTTTAAAAAGGCCTGCATTGAAAGAGCTGATCGATCTAATCAATGAAGTTTTCCAGAAAGCTGTCAGTATCAAAGAGTCTTTTTGAGTTTGTGTGACTGTAAACCAAGCCAGTAAAAAAAACATATTAAAATGTATTTATGCTTTATTTCCAGGGAAAGACATTTTCAATTTATTAATGGGTGTGTGTGGTTCTGAACATATGAAATTTAGTTTGAAAAAAAAAAAAAACAGGACAAAGTGGTTATTGTATGTTCATAGCTCCACAGCACCGTGGCTAATGTATGATATACCGTATCCAATGGAAACAAGTAGTCCCATAAAATAACCATACATACAGGATGACAGCAGTTAGCTACAGTGAAGAAAGGGAGGGGGGAAATTATGACTGTCAGATGGCACAAAGTGTAACCAGACTGCGACAGTAATCAGAACAGTGACCCAAGAAAGGCACGCGGAGACGGAGACAATCACAGACGGATGGGGTCAGGGATGAAGCAGAGGAGAGAGATCAAGAGAGCTCTTCAGCACCTGCCAAAAAGAAAATGACATACAGAAGGACAGAGAGAGTATCTGTCAGCACCCAGTGCGGACCTGAATAAATGGAGGGAGGAGAACAGCTGTCCTGTGACTCAGAGCCTGTCCTCAAATCTACTGTCACGAGAAGGACACTTGTACTATCACCAAAGAGAAAGAAACAATGGGAGAAACACCCAAAGGATACAGCATCTAATAGCACTTCCTTGTAGTTGATGAAACTGAAACCGCTCCCCATCTGGATGGATTTAGATTCATTACAGTAAGTACCGAGTTTAGCCTACTAATCTGAAATGACACAGCACAGAGAGGCAGAGAGGGGGAGAGAGAAATTCTTAAACTTTTGTCTGAGAAATGTCAGCAGAGACACAATATTAGCTGTATTGTAATCCCATCCAAAAACAGCTAATACTGAGTGATCTTTGGCGCTTTGGGGAGTCTTTTCTACTCTTGAGGGAACCACAGCGGCTCAGGCTGTTTTCTCACCTCGCTGAGGCAGGTCTGCTTACGGCACTG
>JAOXYL010000039.1:11662183-11678085 GCA_028564955.1 Terapon puta
TTTACATGGAACGTTCCTTCCATAAAAGTCGCCGTGATGCTCAGACTGCAGGGAATGAGGTACGACACACGTCAGGGAATCGGATGACGGTATCGTTGAATCTGACGGTATTGTTGAATCCTTTTGTGCGGCTGGATGAGATGAGAAAGAGAGAGAAAAAAATTAGCAGAGGCATGTCACTTTTGCACATACTGCAGCCAAGATTTTTCCCCCAGCTTGTATGGACTGATTTTAAGCCAGTTGCAGGGATGTTGCAACATAAAATGTGATTTACAGAGTTTTTGTTTTTAACAGAATGTTTGAAGTGAATGAGGAGGATTCTTGAATGTCATGTCATGACAAATGGAGTCTTTTTGGACTAAATGCACATAACAGGTTCCTACTGTAGCAACACATAAAAAAGTATGATGTCATCATTGTATTTGTGGAGGTCCAAGCAGACAAACATTTCAGCAACTTTCACAAAGGTGTGCAATGACACCTCTTTTCCAAAATGATGTTATTGTTCTACAAATGACTTCTAAACTAGAGCAAAAAGACATCAATCAAAAGTGCAAACTAAAGCTTAAAGCACTTCAAACCAGGTTGTGTCAAAGAGAAGAACAAGATTGTGAGAGAGGGCAAAAGACAAACGATAGAGCCTGGGGTGGAAGCCAAAATGTAGAAAGCGAAATTAACTTCAGAGCGATGACTAAGTGAAGTTGTGCAGTTAAAATACTGGACTCTTGCCGTATGTCATTTCCACTCTTGCTTGCTTTTTGAAGATTAACAGCAGGGCTTTCCAATAGACCACCTTCCAACTCACCCTGCTCCCATCATCCCTTTCCTCTTGTCCTCAATCATCGACTCCCAGCCTCCTCGTTCCCCACAGCATCAGCAGCGAGAGACAATATTGTAACATTCATCATCATGATTGGGAACATTAAAGTTTCTAAAAATTAAACCCATAACCCAGCATGCAAATGACCAAAAGCGGCACACAAGAGGTCATCAAGTCCAAAGTCAACCAAAGCAAGAACATAACTCTCACATTTTAATCATATGGCACAGTGAAAAATTCCTAAACTGCTTTGAGATGATGGCAAAATACATGAATGACCTAATGTCAAAATATTTGCTGAGTAGAAATGTGTCCAGGAAAAAAAAAAAAAAACACGAGGCATTCGGCAGCGATTCCCATCAGAACATGACGGTGATTCCCCCAGCAGAGACCAGACCGTGATGAGGGCAGTCGTCGCTTAATTGATTTCTCAGCGGCATCCAAATGGTGTTTTTTTCGTTCCAAGCTCAACTAAGTTTCATGGTGCGGCTGCTTTCTCCTGACACATGCTCTGGCATCCACACAACTGGGCCCTCTGCCAACATACCACCCCTGTGAAACCAGAATGAATTACCGTGGAGTCTGAACAAGACGTAACTGCTTCAAGGGAATCATTCAAAACAGACAAATCCAGAGTTTTGGCGTCTCTTGATCTGCGTGTGTGTGCGTGCGTTTCCGTGCTCCTCGTCCCAGCCCTCATGTCAGCACCAGACTATTAGAGGCCTGACCCCGCAGGCCTTGCAGGTCCCCCCCCTGCCTGTGGAAGCATGGGAACCCTCAGGAGGAGGAAAAACTGGCAGCCACTCCACAAGAACATGGTTCAGCTCCCTCTGACACACACACACAAGCGTGTACGCACATACATACGCTTAGCGCTGGTTAGGGGGTTCACCTCCCCACGACCCAAGCAAGGAAGCTTGCTAAACTTTGACCCTCCTCATTATCTGCCAAGACGCTGAGGTTTGGGCTGGGGTGATAACCTTTGAACCCTGACTTCTAACCCAGGTGCCTGGGCTGGACTGTGCTAATCTTGTGCGTGTTTGCACGAGTGTGTGTTTGCAAGCGTGAGAGGCACAGGAAAAGAGAGATCTGAACATTTTTTGGATACTGCGGTGAGTGAATGACAGAAAAATTTAGCTCCCCTATAAGCAGTCATCCCTAAAAAGCCTGCTTACTCAGCAGTAGGTCTGCACTGTTTTCTCTAATGATACTTCTCTGCCCTGTAGGTATATATATGTGTTTTTCTATACCACATCCTTCTCTCCTAACCCTCTCTAATATTACACCCCGTTCTGTCGATTGGCCTGGGGCCATGTTTTGTGGACGAGTGGGCTGATATTAGATGTGTACAGCTACATCCAACCCCTCTGGGATTACATGGAGTTTATGTGGTAATTGTCATAACAGAAATTTAGATTGAGGAGACTTTGGAGAAAATTGCAAGGTACTATGAAGCATGTTTGTGTGTTTGGGTGTCTGAGAAAGAACAGATTGCAGTCTCTGAAGGTTTTTTAAGTGGGACATGTAATAGAGGTGAGAGATAAAAATATCTGATTAAGTCCAAGCATATTTTTGTTGTCTGTTGTATACATAAGTGGCAAAGCATAAAAGCTCATTTTAAACTCCATGTAAAGCCTGTATTGTCTCATGTTGCATCTCTGTGTGGGTGCAACAACAACAACAACAATCGCAAAGTCTCAAATCAAAGTTAGTGAGGCTAAACCTGCTTTTGAGCAAAGCAGGCATGACCATAAATTTGGAGTTAAAAATAAACTGAACTTGTTGCTTTGGTTTCCCCTTAGTGTTTCACAATGTGTGGTTACTGTGTGGCCTAAGTGCCGGCTGCATGCGTGTGTGTGTGTGTGTGTGTGTGTGTCTACTGAATCACTTTTCACCATGTTCAGCTGCTCCTGCTGCAGAGTTTACCTTTCTGCACAGCCAAGACCACGCCTGCACCACCAAAATATACAAGGGGCAGAATAAAAACATTTTGTCCGGTGTAATTGCAGGGCAAACATCAGTCAGCCTGCTGGACTATATATTTGCTACACAGCAAATAGCCTCTGACAAGAGGTGGTGGACTGCAAATAAGTGCCTCAAAAGTGCTCAGGGCTTAACGATTTTATACTGACAGGGCTTTGGTTTTGCTGACTGCGCTTGACTAACAATGACCTCAACTCAGCCATTAAGATATTAGCTAATCTGGCCTTAATAAAATCCATATGAAATGTGACTCGGTGTAGCCGTTAATGACTAATAAATGAAATGTTATTTTTCTGTCCCCACAGTGCCGAAGGTGTGCCCTCCGTGCGACAATGAGCTGAAAACTGAAAACATCATGGAGCATTACTGTGCCAGTGACTTTGGTAAGTACCAGCAATTAAAAAGAGTGAGGCCTGCGTACCGACACACATACAGTGTACAGTACAGAAGAGGAGGGGCAATTTAACTCACAGCAGGGCCGACTTGTCTTTGTGTGGCCCTAACCAGAAGAAACATGGTTAAGTTTGTCACAAGTTCACAAATGAATGATAAAATAAAAAAATGAAGGAAAGGAAAGTATTTGAAAGCCCCAGGTATGTGAACATTTTATTAAATTTATTTGGGCTTCAAATTTGTTTTGGGTGTTCTATTAACCATGTGTTTGCAGAAATGGTCAAAATGAGCCCAGCCATAAAGAAGCTGAACCCTTAATTTTGCAGTCTCCCCTCTGCTGGTATAACCCTTTTCCTCTCCTAAATTGATTAATTTAATAGTGTTCGGTCCCCCCAGTGCCCATTCAACACCCCTTTCAAAACTTTCTACTTTTCAGCCTTCCAGTTTCACCACAGTAATGACCTGCACATGAAGCCAGAACATAATTATTCCATTATTTCTGCTCACTGAGGCTTCTTGCCCATCATACTCCACAGCAGCTGAATTTCTGCTCGCATGGACTATTGCCCCAGTCTTTAGAGTTAATGACATACTGCTGTCTATTTTTTCTGGTCATAAGGATCTAAGCACTGAACTAGAAATGGCGACAAAAACTCATAACCTTGAGAGACTCGTGAAGTACATGGCTTATGTTTCTGAACAGATTAGTGAGACTGGTGTAATTGAAAATTAAATGTGGCCAGACTGGTGCTGAAAACCATATTTCAATGCCGTAGTGTCCCACAGAGGAAACGTCTGCCATTTAAAAAGGGAGAGTTTTGTAATCTATTGCCCTGGAAAAAAATTCCCACACCTACAAAATGGTCCGAATATAAAGACCATGTCCTGTTATAAATCAAAAATTAATAAACACCCAACAGATCACATCCAGAAACAACAACAAAATATGTCTTTGTTCACATTAGTTACATGGAGCTGAAGCCAAAACACACGCCCGTCCCAATAATTAATTGCAACAAACCACAGATCTTTATTTGTTCTGATTAATTTAAGGATTACATATCCCAGCCTTCCAACATGCGTGTGCTTTGGGGATCAGAAAGCAACAAAGAAATTGTTATTGGTCATTAGAGTGAAACATGACACACACATTTTATCAGTTATTATAAACGTATAACGTATGTGAAATGAGGATGAGTAGAGAAGTCAAGATAACCATGATGTATGGATTTGGAGATCAAGGCAAAAAATGACTCCATGATGTTATTCTATAGGGCGATAGCAGATTACAGCTTGATGTCATGCCTCATGAATCCTGTTACCTATTCATCTTCGGACACTGTTCGCCCTCAGAGCATTTTGTACTTCGTGTTTTATTACAGTCTACTTTTGATGTCTGATCTCTCTGCATTCCTTATTGCGCCATTCGACAGCACGCACAAGTGACAAGCGCAAAAATAGAAAGGGGGGGAAGGAGGTGAGTCTGGGGTGAGGCCGGGTGTGGACACCTGGTTGGTTGGGGGGAGGTTGCTCGCTTTAGCTTAAAGAAAACCTGCTTCTCCTCAAAATGACGACACTCTTCTCTCTCCCTCTCATTCTACCTCCACTCCGCCTCTGCTCACTTTGAAGAAAGTGAGTTTGTATAAAGACGTGGGCGCAGCCTGTCACGAGGATACAGGCCAGGCTGCATGGTGGGCCCCACTGCATCTGCATCACTTCTGACTGAATATGAGTGGGCATTCAAAGCGGAGCAGGGAGGGAAATTAGTTTATCCTCCCTATCTTTACTGAGCTCACACATATACATGAATGCAGTCATTCACAAAAGTGTCCACACACTCGGGGCGCGCAGGCACGCACATGAACACACGCCCTCAGTGAAGGAGCTGGATGTGAGTCAGGATGCGAACGAGGGGCAGCTCAGCGCACACATTCCTCCCCAAACATGCTATCACTTCGCATGTGCCGTGTGCGTATCAGAGTGTACCGAGGGATGTTTATGTAACCCATAGGCGAGCAGGCGAGAAGTGAAATGGCGATCTTCCAAGAGGGCCTGGGCACATAGCGATGCTTCATACCGACCCCGCGGCTTTGCCTGGCCCATGATTAATTTCACCTGTCAAAATGTTCACCAAGAGAATTCCTCTCTAAAATGCTCGGCAGTTCAATTTTAATCCCTTGCATGTTAAAATATGGACGTATAAACACGAGGCTCGACAGGAGACTCAAGTGAATCCTTCATTAGGTTGATAATTCTGAGTTTTCTGTAACTCCACGTGCACAGAAAACAGTGTGCAGAGGTAATCGGATGTGTTGTTTTTGTTTTCAAAATACAAGACTGTAAGCTTTTTTTTTTGCAATATCGCAACAGAGGAGCATGAGAGATAAACATGTTTTACTTGTGACTACAAAGTGCCTAAGTGATTGTTGCATATAACATTTGAAACCTAAAGAATGAGACAACTCAGTATGAACAAAACAAATGTGAATAAAGTGATCCTATCATGTATTAAAATTACTGATGTTGTGGCTGAAGTGTTACACTTCAGAGTTCAGACTTTGACTTGAGTCTGAGTTAGATCACAAAATGAGGACCTGAGACTCGACTACTATGAGACTTGGCCTCAATCCCTAAAGGCTTGAATGCAACAGTAAAAAAAAGAAGAAGATGACGGCACCAGGCCTCATATAGACATACAGCTTGTGAATCCTGCACTGAAAAAGCCAGGTCTCAGTTATGTAACAGAAAAAATTTAATCCAGTTGTGAAAGGAACTCATCATTCATTTAATGTCAGTCATTTAATCTTTAGCACTCAGAGATTTGAATCTCAGAGCATCTTGACTCACAACTTGCTTACGACTTGTTACTCTCACTCAAGGAAAACTTGAACTTGCTTCAGAAATACTTTGATTTTTACTCCAAAAACATGTCCTCTCTTTTTTTTATTTATGGACCCCCACCCTTCTAAGTCACACGCACAAACATACACACAGGATACAGTTTTTGTACGCTGCAGGAGCGGTTAAATGATGATACTCAGGAGAGGTGTAAAATAGCTTCTTCTCTGGCACCGTGCAGACTCAGTGAAGAAAGAGGAAATGTCATGGCTCCTCAAAGTAGAAGCAAACAGGGGAATCAGCTGACACATTACCAGCTTCTGGCTTTGAATATCTGTTTTATAGAATAAAAGCTGAACAGAATTAAAACCCCTCTCCCTCTCCTCTCCCTCAGCCCTCAAGATGAAAATCAAGGAGGTAAAGAAGGAGAAGGGTGACCGGAAGCTGATTGCAGCCCAAAAGAAGAAGAAAGTGCTGAAGCAGGGTGTGCTACGGAAAAAGGACCTGAAGAAACTGACCCTATATATCAAGAACGGCGCCAACTGCCCGTGCTCGCAGCTGGACAGCCTGGGCTCCAACTTCCTCATCATGGGCCGCAAAGTGGACCAGCAGCTGCTGCTCATGTCCATTCACAAGTGGGACAAGAAGAGCAAGGAACTCAAGTTCGCCATCAAGTACATGAAATCCCATCAGTGTCCCACCTACCACACAGTCTTCCAGTGATGTGACGCGCTGTTGCTGTCCGCAGACTCGGATCGCTCCCCACATTACACCCTATTCCCTGTAGATCCCGCGTAGATTCTGGTTTCAATAACGCGAACGTCGCATCCCTGCAAAATCTGTTACCAGCCCATTAGTCCCACAAGGAATCGCAGGACGGTCACGCATTTTATGTTCTCAGCTTTAACGTGAATCAGGAAGTCACAGGGGGCGTCTCAATCTGCTCAGATGAATCGGATGTATAAACATTAGCTGCACATGCCACAGCTCCCTCCAAATAATATAGTAGCCCCAAAGAAACCACAGATTTTATAACAATTTATAACAACTTGTATTTAGGTGATTCAATTTTATTCCCCAAAGAAAAGCAGAAATTTTGATCCACAATCTGCAATTTAAGAGAATTTTCCTTCACAATACTACTTTCCTCTTCTGATATAGTAGAACCAGTCACTTGTATGATATCTTACAGTAACTTTATCAATTAGACAGTGGCATAAGGAAACAGGAACCTTAATATCTATAATAATGTTATGGTTATAGACAAGACAGAATGGAGAGGGAATCGAGTGGGAAAGCAGGCTTTGTTTCAGTGTAAAAGGTGCAGAGGGGAATGACACACTACAGTATATGTGGGCTGTGCACACACTGGCACAGAGCTCCCAGGAAAAACATCAAAGCAGAGAAATGTAGATGATCCATTTAACTGTATGGTTTAATAATGTAAAAAGTAGGTAATTCAGATGAATACTAGAGGATTAGAGGCTTTTTTCTTTTACCCCTGCCGGGAAAGAAGACAGACGGAACGAGACAGACTGACGGACTGGATGATGCTTCCACTGACTTTGTACAGCACCATTTTTTGTGGCCTGAAAGAGGGAAACTTGAATTTTTTTTTTTGCTTTTTTTTCCAATTGAAGAGAGGAGGAGGTTAAGGCAGAGGCGACATCTTCCTGTAAACAAGTGGAGAATAAAAGAGAAAGAAAGAGAGAGAAAGAGACTCTGGACAGAACCAACAGTGTTGGGCTGATAAGTCTCTGGTACTTGTTTTTTTCACTATCAAATGTTTCTTTTATTTGTACTTAAATCTTTGAATTTGCTTCAGTTAAACTCCCATTGTATGAAAGCAGAAATCATACATACAGACATAGCACCTGAATTCACTGTTGTCGTAGCAATAAAAGATGAAAATTTAACTTTGACAATATTTTCTAATCAGTTAACCTGTAAGTAGTTCTGTTACTGAAATACATCTTTGTTTTACAAGAAAGTAAATGAATAAAATATATTTGAAATTTTTATAAAGAACCTTTCTTTGAAATGTGCTATTTCTTTATTGCTCTAAGTAAACCATGAAGTGTACACTCATTTTCTAGCTTCATCGCCAGGACAACATGTGTAGTTAAGGAAACACATCACACATGTTTACATTTTGTTTTAATATGATTCCACACGGAGCTTCTCCTGGGCCAGTGTAATGCTTAAACTTTCATTTTAGATTTGGAGAAAGAAAATTAACAAAATATTTTCTGCATTTTTTGAGTTTGACAGATTGAATTTCAGGTCTAGTCAACCCATGGCATGGAAATGAAGGAAATAATACTATGCAGATTACAATTTTCCATTTATCACACATATAACATTAAAAACAAGACCAAAATCTTAACATTTACATTGATTTACTTGACAACAATAAATACAGCTTAGACATGTTAATTTAATTTTAAGGGGGAAATTAAACTGTGCAAAGCGTCAAACAAATCTAATCTGGGTTGCCGTTTTTTCCTGAAACATTGGGGAATGTAAAAGGATTGTGAGAGTGCACACGGCCTGCCCACTACCTTGCATTTTTTCTTTCAAAGGCAAAAAGAGGTGAAACCTCAGTTATGCTCTGTGCAATGCCAAAATCTTCCAGATCCTCACTGGGCCCTCAGTTTTACACAAAGCCTGGCTGCAGAACCAGCAGCATTTACTGTTAAAAGAGTGAAAGGGTGATGCAGGCAGACAGCAGGCTGCAATGTAACAGACCAACTTTATCAAAACCACACAGAGCTTAATCACTTAGGACGTGCACCGAACTAATTCACAGCAGTGAGAAAGATTTGGCACTCACGTTCTCCAAAATGCACGATGAATCAATTTTGACACTGTACAATGTTTATTGTCTTCCGCCCATATTTCCCGAAATGTGGAGACTTTTGGAGGCTGTTTGAAGCATGAACGCCAGTGGAGTGGTGACCTATTTCCAGCTGATTGTGGAGATAATGCACATTGTCCCGAGGCTGTGGAATGACAGACACAGGAGGGGACGGGGATAGCACGTTTGACAGCACTGCCTTTATTGGAGAGTTCAAATTCTCTCCAATAAAGGCAAATTCTCTGTGAGCGATGAAACGGGATCAACTGCACTAAAAATTTTTATTCCATACAGGACGAGTGGAGAAGTCTTACCTGGAAAGCGTTGAACCTCTCTTTCAGGCTTGAGCTAACACTCATGCAGTAGATGTAACTTACAGGAAAATGATGAGTAGCTTTCATGAAAGAGGGAAGGTGAAAATGGAGACGGGGGAGAAGCTTGGCTGGATCCCACAGACACCCATCAGCACCTCCTCAAAGGTCACTTAGCGTACGTAGTTAATAAGGGCCTGATGAGGGACCAGCGACACACACACCCACACATGCACAGAAACACACACACAGAATCACACACGCACAAACAAAAGATACACGTTGGGGAAAAAATGACTACAGGCTCCCATTGTCTCACTTTCCTCCAGCGAGACCTCAGTTCACATAAACATCAGTTCCATCAAACATATGGACTTAAACACTGATTGGTTACATAAAGGTGGTACAAAAAGGGCATCGCCACCTCCACACATACACGGACACACACAAATAGATATGTCTTTCTCTCTCTTACACAGACACACACACACACACACACGGACAGTAGAAGAATGGCCACATTGTCTATTTTTATTGCAGTGCGCTGATAAGCAGCACCTTTTTCACAGTTGAATAGGGGCCGTCTGTCGGGCTGTCATCTGTGCACACACACACGCTCACACAGTATAGAAATTATTAATTAAGTCATACATTATCGTACATTGCAGAGGTTTTTCATTTAATATACTTTTGCCTCACACACCCACTTGCTGTTCTTGGGTTGGTGACTTTCTACATTTTTCATAATTTCTTTTGATTAAACCCAGAGAGGTGGGTGTGATCGACTCACGACAGCTTTTTGCAATGTTTGAGATAATACTTTCCTTGTGCGATGAAGTTTGGCAAGTGAGCAAATGAAGCCTGGATGAATGCACAATAAATCAGAGATACAGTATGTTTACAGACATGCCGACACTGAAACCAGTGGCTTTAAAATGCCGATCTGGTGCAGTAATCTTAAATCTCTTCATCATACAGGCTTTATTTCATCTTTTACAAGTTACAGATAATGACAGAGCACATTTCCAGTCATCAAAAATTTTATTTTTTTTAAAGTTCCCTTCATTTTTCAGGATGGGTGGAAGGAGTTTATAGAGAAAATAAATCTGGAAGGAAGCCTTTTCTCTTTGATTCTGGGCAAATGACAAAACAACTGCTGATGTTTTGAACTTGACTGCCTTTGGACTACGCATTGTCAACTGGCAACACATTACAGTTTTATTAAAAGAAGTAAAAAGCTTTTAAATGACAATTTGCTGCAATTCAAAAAGATAATTTTACTGTGTTACTTTTTCTGGACAAGTCAGTTTTTTGATTTGATAGTTTAATAATCGTTTAACTAAAATATGAGCACGTACTTGCACACCATTGAGTACCAGAACACACACGTGCTCTTATGCACGTTAATCAGATTTGACTTGTCTACCTCAACAGAAAGAGTGCGTTATATAACGTTCTGGAGAGTCTGAAGAATTTCTATTAGTTGCAGCATGCCTCTCTCTACCCTGCACACAAGGTACCATTAAAGCAGCATTAGACGGTAAGCCAACATCCCTCTAGTCTGAACCGGCAGACCACCTGTCTGCAGAGAGAGTTGTACATTCATTTAGAGCAAGAGAGAGAGAGTGGAAACAGCGGCACATAGACAGAAGGAGTGCACTGGCTCAGCGACTCAGAAAAATGCATTAAAGATGTTCTGTTTTGTTTTGTGTATGTGTGTGTGTGTATTTGTCGACATGCGTATGTGTGCCATGTACACTCTCTTTTAAAAAGGCCTAGCGCAAGCCAGGGAATCATTTTCTCCCAGTCATAAAGTCAGAGAAACTTTCTACATGTGGTGAGCACACACTGAGACGGCTGCCTTCCACAACGCTGCTCTCATTTACATGCATACTTTGCTTGGGCTAAAAAGCCAGTTCCAGCTAGCGGAGTAATTTTCGGAGTCGTGATGAATATGAATGATAAAGCGGGATTGTTTTAGTAATGTCATTTCTGAACCGCTGCAACGTGGAGTCTGGATACTTTAACAATGCATGTGGAATATGAAATCCCTGCTCTTCGAGTCAGAGGGATAATTTGCTGTTCTCTGTGACAGACTCACATTTATACTAATGTGTCATTTTACATCATGTAAAGTGATTTCATACTGAGGAGTGTGTGTGTGTGTGTGTGTGTGTGTGTGTGTGTGTGTGAGTGCATTATTTGTAATACTAAAATACTAATGCAATACACATCTCTCCTTCGTATCTTTGTTGGGAGGAGCAAAGCTGTGAGGAAGAGGAAAGTGAGGTGCCACGTTAAACAAAACACAGTCAGTGACTGAATTATATCACAGTTTCCAAATCTAATGACATTGTATATTACTATCATCATTCATTTTGGCAAATTGTTCCTGTGTGTGGTCACAATAGTCATTTAAGTTGTGTTATGTTAAGACAAAATGAGGGTTTTATTACACTTTTGGTTACATTTAGCCATACATGCATCTTTGTTATCACTCTAAATTAATTTGTATCTGAAATGGTAATTCAGCTGACGGTGTGTGGTATAACTCCAAAAAAAAAAAAAAAAAAGACAAAAGAAAAAAAAGAAAAAAGGAAATGTACCGCAAACTCTTGTCTCATCTTAACATCAGTCTCTACAAACACATGTGGACAGACCAGACCACAGTTGCATCGATCATGTTTTAGATAAACTCTCTTATGACCGCAAGTGTTAAAATCATGGGAGTTGCTCTCTCCTTGTCACTGTAATGTGACTGAGAGGATGGCTAATATCAGTGTCACTCCATGTCAGTACCACATGGGCTGAACCTTAGGAACAACTACTTCAACAGAGCACTTAATGATGTAGTTACACTTGGGATATGCAAATATCGTATTTGGCTGCATGTGGAGAGTAGATGAATTTCATCTGAAACTGCTTCCAGAGGTAAAGATGGATTGTAAATAAGGGTGGAGATGAATTACAATCTGATCGCTCCAGCTATCTGAAAGCAAGTGTAGAAAGCTCTTTCATCTGAGAAGAAAAATAAGTGATAGTCAAACTGTACTGTGGCCATCTTGGTATTCCTCAGTGACCCACACTGACTCAGTGAAAGAATGACGCTGTGGTTATTACATTCAGCTAGCCTGTTGCATAGTGGTGATAATGTTAGATCCACTCAACGCGTGCACACACACACGCACACACACACACACACACACACACACAAAGACAAACACCAGAACACTAACCTGGGGAAAAGAAGGCAGGAGGACAGAGGAGGCTAAAGGAAAGAATGAGGGGGAGAAGGGACTGCATAAGAAAACACCCGAGCTGCTCTCAAGGGACTTTGGCTCTCGGAAACAATCACATTGGCCTCAGTGTCTCCTCTGCAGTGGAAAATGAATAAATTAATAGGTGGAGTAGAAGGCCTCCCATGGGCAGGGTCCTGAAGCCATCTGTGAAGGCCATCAGTGTGTCCCAAACCTGCTGTTTCCCCACTGAACCAACATGTCAGTTTTGAGATTTACAGCCGCACGGAAAGCACACGCGCACACGCAAACACACGCCCATGCAGCAACACCCTCCCACACACAAACATCAAAGGGGATATACTCTTAGACTCAGCCAAACACGCATCCGCGTGTATTTATACAAAAGTGTGCCAGGATGCAAAGGCACAGACAAAACAAATATTGGCAAAAACACATAAGCAGAAACTAAATTTCATACTCTTCACACGCCCACGTGAGCGAACAAACACTTGGCTGGCGTGGAGATTTACACCCGCTTGGAAAGACAAGCATCAGCCAATAAATAAATCCGTTTCCCTGGAGACCTGTTGACCTCCCTCTGTCTCTTTTTGTCACACACGCAAAGGCAAGGGTCAAGGTCAGGCAGGGATGAGCGGAAGGTCAGAGGGAGGTGAAAGTGTTCTGTTACGCGCAGTTTTATCAGCCTGCACACACGCACATGCACACACCCACACACACAGAGTCTAAGGCCGTCTCAGTGGCTGGAGGTTAGGAGCCTCCATGTTTTGGCAGCCAGGTCGTGAACTCTGACCCCATCAGACCAAGAAAGACGAGGTGGTCTCACCAAATGGGACAGTGGTCACTAATTGACATAATCTTCAATCTCCTTCTTCTTGTCAGTCTCTTTTCATGCAGACCACAATAATCTGTGTGGCTCAGGGAGGGTGTGTTGTGTTGTTGGGTGGTATTCTGCTATTGTTCACTGGAAACAATCCCTGTGCCAATGCCAAGTGCTGATAGCTGAACGCAACTGGTTCTTAAAAGATCCACAGATCCACTGTTTAGGGTCTTAAATAATTTTTACTCTGATTTTTATTGAGGTAAATCTGTTGGTCAGGGACAAATTGCGCATGCAGATTATCCTGCAGTTGGAAAACAAAAGACCTTAGCAGCTCTGGAACAGTTGTCAAAAATGTTTTCATTGTGTTGGATCTGCTCAGGCCAACTGGGGAGAGGCTTGTGTAGTGTGGTGTGATCCAAGACTTACCAAAACTGGAATGTGTGGTGGCAAAAACTAACAGGGGTTTAGCTCAAAGCGGAAGAAAAAAGATGAGCTGGGAGAGAAGTTGCTTTGAAAAATAAAAATGAATTAAATAAATATTTTGTATCTGAACTTGTAAGTTTGTTTTGTCTGTCAGTAAGCTAAATTCTCTTTTTCCTCCCTTCTGAACATGATTGACAGACATCACGTCGATGACTTGCTTCAATAAAGTTTTTACAATAAAATGGTGGCAGCTTCTTAGCCAACTTTATTAGTTGTTGTTTGTCCAGCTTTCACTGAGAGACTCAGCAAAATTATCAAAGCTACATTACCTGGATGAATAGATTAACAGTGAATAAAATAGACCTGTGTCGAGTTGTGAGTGATGCTCCACTTCCTACAGCTGTATGACCCCAAAAATACACAGATGACTGAATTGTTATAAAAAAGATAAAAAGGATGCCGAAATAACTACATCATGATGAGAATTATTAAAAACTCAAATTTCATGCTTTGTGATATCCATTTGCAGAAAAACAAGCACACAACTGTTTAATTGTTTTTGTTTTGTGAATGGAGTTTGGATCAGCTAAGCTAGCATTATATCTGCCCCATCAACATAAAAAATTTTAAAAAACTATTTAAAGTATGTATAAACATGAAGTTGTATCCAAACTAACTAACTAGTCTTAGCACGCCAGCAAGATCTACTCAATAAAATCTACTCAAACATTGGCAACAAACAATGCTTAAAAATGATTAATACATAATTGAATGTAAATTATTACAAAGAGCCCCTTTAATTGAAGCAATGTTAATACTGATTGATCCACCAATTGTTTAAGCATTATGTGCTATTTTTACAAAAAAAAAAAAAAAAGCTGGATTTCCTTACGTAAGTTCTGTTTTCATCTCAATCGGCCTTGTTGGGCATTCTTTAAGCAGCATTAAAGCTCTGCTTGAGCCTGTTTTTACCTTCTTCTCAACCTTTCAATCCTCTGCACATCTTAAGCCGGAGGTCAGCCTCTCACGCTTCTCATCTTTTTCTGTCTTGTTAACTCTGCTCATTGCCTCCCTATGAATGACTGAGAGGTCACACGCGCTCTGAAGATACTCCTCACAGCTGAATACATATCTACAGCCTTGAAAAATAATATGCTTGTTTGTTACAGAAGCTGAAATGATGTGATTACTTCTCTCTTTCAGGTTGACAAAACAAGAGAAATGAGATTGTAATGATTTGTTGTAAGCACAGCTCAATATTTCCGGTGATGAGGCAGGATATCCTCATTATACAATTGAGACACTGAATTTTACAATAATGCCTACTGCAATGAATTTTCAAACAATTCTGCTATAACCAAAGTCCTTAAATGTTCCCCGCTGGTATTTGTCCTTGGTGTGAATACAGACTGCAAAGACTTAATCATCTCATTCCTTTCCATGAGCAGATTGCTCGCCCAAAAAACGGTCTGTACTTTCCCCCGCTGCCTAAAACAATAACCCCACCAAACGCAGCTCCACCGAGCCAGCCTCAGAGCGATCGCTCTTCAGCGTTTGAAGTGTTTATGGACATTAATGATCCAACATTTCAAAAGAGCTGCACATGTTTGGCATAGCAGAGCACTTGGGCAACAGGAGAAAGCGTGTTTCAATGGAAAAATGTTTCATCAGAAGAGTTGTGTTGTGCTATAGTGTGGGATGTGAGCGTTATGTGGTCTAAGTCGGGCGAGTGCTCCCGGGATGTCAAAACATCAACTGTCTGACCACAGAGACACCAAAGACATGCAATGAAAAACAGGTGTTTAAGTAGAAGTAAGAGCATCTTGGCAGCCAGCACAGATGTCAGATATACAGATGTCACGCAATGCTCCTGTCAGACCTGACACACGTCTGCTCTTCAGGTGATGTATAGTGTATGGCCGCAACTAACAATTACTGTATGTTCTTTATCACTCTGTCTGCTTCCTTTTTATTAAACAGTTTAGCCTATGAAATGTATTCTTATGCAGATGAAAGCTTCATAGTCCCAAAACTGCTTCCAATTGCTTGTTTCGTCCAGTCAACACAACAAACCCAAAGATATTCAACATATACAAATATATATATACATATACATATACATATATATATATATATATATATATATATATATATATATATATATATATACACACACACACACACACACACACACACA
>JAOXYL010000039.1:11678103-11692525 GCA_028564955.1 Terapon puta
ACATACACACACACACACACACACATATATAAAAAAGAGAAAAAACAAGTTCTCATATTTCAGAAGCTGAAATCAGTACGTGCTCTCCTGAAACAATGACTAAAAGGATTAACTGGTTATTAAAACAGTTGCCAAGGAATTTTCTGTCTGATCGACTGATCAATTAATCTGCTAATCTTCTCAGCTCTAACACTTTGAAATGTAATAAAAAATAAGCACAAAATTCCACAAACACATTTATTATTCAACAATATCAGGTTTAAGTCATTGCTCTAGCAAAAATGCCTAAATGTCTTTTATTCCATCTTTTAAGATGTGTGGATTTGTGAATTTTGTGTATATCATTGTGAGATTAATACCTTTGGAACTGTTGGTTGGACAAAAAGAACCATTTGAAGTTGGGCTAAATTGAGATTAGAATTTAGCATTACTTTTACTTTAAAATGTTAGTTTATACTTTATTTCAAAATCAAACAACTGAGAACAAAATCAACAGATTAATCAATGATGGGGAGAATTATTTACAGCCTAAACCTCTTAGTAGGAAGTACTGAGAGCAAGCAAATATATAAAAACAACACAGGGCATGGAGAGAAGACAGCTCAATACTCCACCAGAGAGTTGTTGTGGGTGTCTGGCAGCTCAGAGCCAGATGTAAATGACCTATGCTGCTTTTTTGTTGTCCGCTCAGCTTACAAGATTTTGGAAAGCTGTGATCCTCCTGAACATACACTGAATTAAGGGGATGAACCGTGCTCACTATCTGCCATAGATGGAGCGTTCTCTCACATGTTCTGCTCACTGATCTCTGGCCAAGACAAGCACAAGGTCAGTCAGTTCAGTGGACTGGTTCTTTGACCATCCAAGCTCTCTTTTTACTTTATCGTTGTCTCCGTCCAGGTTTTTATTTACATTTCTTCCTCGCTCACTCTCCTTTTGTCTCATCTCAACTTCTCACTGCAATCTGTTTATCTCTACATCGCTCCCTGCATCTGCGTCTCAGTTTCAGGGATCAGGCTTTAAGAGATGACGGACACAAAGCAGAGCTTCACCGAGACCTTTAGCTGAGGACACAAGAACAAGTTTTCACCACTCATCAGTCAGCCTCTGTGAGTCCATAGTGAAACTATGTGAGATCTGAAGCTTGTGTTTCAAACGTGCAAAAGTCACGCAACTGTCTGTTAAGGATGTAGCACCGTAGCTAGGAGTCTTTTTTGGACATAAATATAAATGGGACATAAAAGACAAAAAACATAAACAAAAGAAGATGAGAGGATACATCATGACCTCTAGATTTGTCATGTATTCTGTCCAAGAATGACTCAGTGATGACACACATTAGCAGGCTACACACCCCATCAGAGTGCTACTTCATTTTAAAAAAAAAACAACAACTTTTTATACATTTAACAGGGAAATTGTGTGAAAATCGGATTTTCTGTGTTAACAACTAATAATCCAACAAACGGGCAAAAACACACCAGCTAAAGAAATTATGATGGAACAGATTCACAGAATGTCCCACGTTTCATGTGTAGGTACAGCGAAGGCAAGTGCAGCTGAAAGCACTTACATCCGTCATACAGTGATGAAGTCATTGCTCTGTGGATTGCTTAAATAAATTCAATGATAAGCAACTGAAATCGGTACATGGTGACAGAGTTAGTTTAGACTACATCAGAGTAAGGAAAAGCTTCTCAAAGGTCATCACAGACACTTCATCTTATTTCAATTTCCCAAATAGTAATAAAAATATAAATCACAGAAGGCTTAAACTACCATACAGCACTTAAACGCCTGAATTTTCCGGTGTGAGATCATGTAGTTGTGTCTTTTAGTGAGTCAGGATGAAGCTAAATGAACAACAAGGATATACTCTATATGGATGGGTTTTTGTTTGATGACCGTGTCTCCGTTTTTTCTCCTCTAATACATATTTCATTATTCTGCATGGTACAGATTTCTCTCCCTTTCACTCCCAGTGTCTACAACTCCTCCCTCCTCATCCTCCTCCTTCTGAGAGGGATGAAGTATTTGTTTAGGCAGACTCAGTGAGATCACAGTCACTGAGAGGGAGCGGGTGCAGCTATCCAAACCGCATAGTGGGACATTACACTGCTTTTTAATTAAACTGCACCAAGCAGCGCACATTACGATGGATCCAAACATGCACCATTACCTGCATTACATGTGCTGTGGCTGCAGGGGTTTTGAGGAGCAGAGAGGGAGAGAGAGAGAGAGAGAGAGAGAGAGAGAGAGAGAGAGAGAGAGAGAGAGAGAGAGAGAGCTAAAAGCAGGCACAAAACAACTTCCAACATAAAGAAACTTTCCATAAAGTGGAATCTAAGTGAGAGCACTACTAGAGGATACACACGCATAAGTATGTGGTAACTACATATGAATTCTTATGTCACATATTATCACTATACAGTTGTTATATGTTGATTTTTCTGTAATAAGAGAAATAGCCTTGCTTTCAGTTGGACCACCATGTATCTTTGTGGTTTATTAATATTAATGGTCTAAAGGGTGTTAAGAGCTAACAGGATCATAGGATCAACATAATCAAGTGATCTTTTTCAAAAGCCACACAATAAGCTATATAATCCCTCTACTTGCATAATGTATATGTACATAAGTAGGTTCTGCTCCCTCTTTACAAATGTTATGTTAGAGCTGTAGAAAGGCTCTCCAGAGCAATACTTCGCAACCTATTCTTTGACAAAATGTCATACGTGCACCAATCAAAATTGAGTGCAATGAATTTGTAAGGATGCCAGCAGCTCACACACTTTCATGCCTGCACTCTTGCAGCATCTTCATGGTAAAAATGATTTAGCCACATGATTCTTGACAAGTCAAAGAAAGGAGCGAGGTTTTACTGTATCATCTAGCACCAACGCAAGAATTTGAGCTTGCCTCAGAACTTGATTCGCGACTGAAAATGTCGTCATATTTGTGGGTTTTTTTTGTGTTTTTGTTTCTGTGTCAAATTAATTAAAAAAAGAGTAATAAATATCTGGGATTTTGTTGTTTTGTATGCCTGTTTCAGAGTGTATATGACATATCTACATGTGAGGAAGAGCACTGTCATCTTCTAGTCAGTGAAGTTGATGTGTGAGTGATGATGAAACCCTTGGTAGTTTTGACCTTCAGCTATCTGAAAGAGCTCCCCTGGCTCCTTCATTGCACTCCACACAACCTCTGTCTCTGCCTGTCAGCACCAGCCTATTAAGACAGAGCCATCACTTGCCGACAGGGCACACAAACGCGCACACATTTGCAGACCTGCACAGTAGCACCTCACAGTGCGAGACACAAGCAGCCAGCTCAGCAGTTGCGGAGTGCATATCTGTAGCAACAGCTGAATGGTGCCATTTTTCATGTAGTTCACTCACTTTGATAAATAATGGCTGCTTGAAACAAAAGGGAGATTCCTGAGCTATGAATGTGTGCTGAGAGTAAGAGAACTGTGTTAATCTGTTCTGACTGCTGAGCCCACATGTACCACCTCACCGCTTCATCCCCTCTTGGGCTGTATTGTCCCTTAGACCTTTTCCTGGAAGCATGTCCCGTTCACTGGCTTGCCCCCTCCATCCACTTTTCTTTCATCTCTCTGACCACCGGGCACTGACCAGAAAGTCCCTGTTTACTCACCACCCAGTGCCCTGTATGAGCTGTTCTTGCTGGATGTGTCATTGGCGCTACCCAGGGGACCAACCCTTTGCCTGGAAGGCATGGCGTCAGGTTTTGATCCACACGAACACTCACCACCCAAAATATTCAGATGCAGTGACCTGCTTTTTTTTTTTTTTATAAATAATGTCACAGCCATGAGAAGACTCTTTCATGTGTTTTTGTTCTTTGAATACAGAATTCTTTGTGAGTAACAGTTTTACTTTATTTGATTTGAATGTATGAAAAAGCTCTAGCAGTTACTATAAAGAAATACAGCACAAGCAAACAATAGATAAATATGATGTGTAATGTAAATATCTGTAAGTAACAATCTGTTAACATTGGCGCAGTTTTTCCCATCAGATATCTTTGATTTGTGTTATTTATTGATCACACACAGAGATAAGTCATTTTAGGTTGTTACTTTGTGCTCAAAGCTGTGGTGGGCTATTTTTGCAAACTGAATGGTCCACCACAAATGGATGTTTAATTGTTTATGTCAACAGTTTGACCTTTGTCCTTGCTGGGGCCAGTGTATGTGTGAGAACATGATCAGAAGGAGCCAGATCAAATCTGTAGCCCAGCCCAGCCTCGACGCCCCCTCACCTTCCCCTCTCCTCTCTCTCCCTGCCATTTCACTGGCTGGAGACCTACTGCTGGCAGCTCTGTTGATGTAGAGGGACAAGTCAACAAATCAGCGGCTTCCTATGCCAAACTCATCAAACAACGCTCAAACTGTGCTGCACTGGCTCATCCACACATAGACAGATATAGACAGGAGCTTGCACACATACATGTACTGCAAATCAAACATGTATGTACACTTGTACACGCCTGTAATTAACCTCACAGTTACACTTGAAGCACACAGGTTCATCAGAGATGTTTGTGTTTTATCTGTGTTTACCAGGCGCTAACATGACACAGTCACTCAGTTCACAGCCAGCAGCTTGGCGGCTGCCTGATTTAATTTTTCAAGGGCTAAGAATAGATTTTTACAGGTTTCCCCCACGCCAAAGCAAACACCAACACATATTCACAACAACAACAGGGGCTCTGAGAGTCAGTCAGATCAGCCGGAGACGGCGCCCCAGAAGAGGCCAGAGCTAAGTGAATCAGTTTGTAGCAGTAAGCAGGGAGATTCATTCAAGACAAATAAAATGTACTTCTCTTCATCGTCTCTGGATTTCTGAAATGTAAAATGTAGAATGGTGTGACAAAACCTAGAGCTGGGGAACAGCAACAAATCTGTAATGCGGCATGTAAATGTCTGATGTATTTAATCAGTGGGCAGCATATGTAACCACTCATGTTTTATTAGCCAAGCCAAATCTTTAAAGAGAGCTCCCAAGTACATTTTTTTCCAAGGATTAAAAATACTTACATAAGAGTATTTGAAAAGGAAAAGTAAGCTTGCAGTGTCTGTTAAAAGGGTGGAGGGGATATGCATGTACCATAAAAAACAGCAATGATAAAGGCCTTGAGGGTACAAAACTGGGTCATGTCTTTGTCAAAGTAACTATAGGGGAGACTGATGTGTGTATTCAGTGAGACAGAGACAGAATGGTTGCAATAATTCATCCTGTCACTCCAGAAAATGATGGTTTTATTGGCTAACTGTCAGCAAGCAATGCCTTTGGAGAAGATATCGTATCAGAAAGGGCCGTTTGTGGATGTATGTGTGTGTTTGTGTGTGTTACAACCGGTCATGGTCAATGACAAATGGCAATCAATAAGGGCGTGTGCGGCAGTTTCTGGGTAAAGGTTCTTCCTCCTTGACAAGGTCAAAAACATAAGACAACACACAAGGCGGGTGCCACAATTTATTTGATTACAATCAACTGTCCAAAAAATAAACGAGTAAAAGATGAAATGCGTCTTCTTCCCTGAAAGTTGTGGCTGAGATATCATCAGAAGACGCTCATGTGGTGAAGCATTTAGGCCTAACCTTGAAGAATAGCCTGTGCTGCGTCAACTATGTGAGTGTGTGTGTGTGTGTGTGTGTGTGTGTATGTGTGTGTGTGCACGTGTCTGTTTGTGTGTGTGGCTGAGTAAGAGCAGGGGCCCCCTCAGAGCACTAATGACAGCTGATGATAGGCTGAGAAGAACAGCTCTATGACTGATGAAAGGTGCTGCGACGCAGAGGCAGAGAGGGAGAGAGAGAGAGAGAGGGGTCAGACTGTGGTGGAGTGCACCACGGCACACAACAGATAACGCTCATGACACAGCCATTTCAGCATTTAACACTTGCTTTGCCAATGCTGTGACAATGAGGGCAGGTGCTAAAATAATAGTCGCACCTGACCAAATTTAATTTTAAAGACCACGAAAACCTCTTTGTAGTAATACCTTCTTAGTAGTACTAGGATACCGCCTGATGACCTACTGTAGGCAACTTTGTGGTTTATTTAGTTATGAATATTCAATGTTCCAGTGAAATACCAGTCTTCAATGTCATTAAAGGATATTTAAACAACTTTCTTGCAGTGTAGGCATACTTTACATCCACTGACTTGCTACAGGTCATGGGAAATAAATGCAAAGGCAATCTGGGTGATCCCTCTCATCCCATGAGCTGACGGGAGTGGTTGCTTGCAAGATGACATTGGCCGTATCCATTGGGCCCTGGTGGTCACTAAAACATTTTGATGAGCGCGGAGATGATGTGAACCATATGCCACGGCCGTGTCACTCACATCTTGACACTTATTAAATGGGACAATCTGGATCGATGCCTGAAGCGGTGCTTTCCACCGGCGACCAGCAGCAATTAAAAACCAAATCATGTAATCTCTCATGGAAGAACGCTGTCATATCCTTCCAGCAGGGTTGCAGACACTCGTAGAATGAGATGCCAGAGCTGAAATGTTCTGATGGCTCAAGCGAGATCCAACACACTAATAAAGCTTAATATTTGTTCTACTTTGTGTTTTGGCTACCTGCGTAGCACTAGGTTTTAATAGTGTAGCTTATAAAAATATTTATTTGAGGGCCCAAATTAGTTGGACCTACAACTATAAGCCAGAAAATACTTAAACTCTCGAGGCATGATGTAGGACAGCTGAAACAAGGCTGTGACTGACGACGGCTGACTTCATCAACAAAGAACTTCAAAGGCCGGCCGAGTCTCTACTGTATAGCCTCAGGCAGACTGCTCATCAATCTGGAGACAGCACTGAGGTGGTGCTATACATCCAGAAGATAGCATCGCACATCAAACAAACCCTGGAAATACTATCCTGCTCTTTTTGTGGCTGTGGCAAAAAACGATCTGGTTTGAGCCCACACATGGTCTCACATGGAAAACATACATGTGGAATGCTTAAATACACTAACAAGTTGGTGTTTTTTTAAACTGTGGACTTTCCGTATCAAAATCAGTGTTACAATCAACACACTGAACTCTGAATATTGGTTTTAACTCGTATTACAGGGGTAGAATAATATGTGATAGTTGATCCTTTTTTAAATTCAAGGGTCAAATGTGCACCTGGTGCTGCCGGACTGCGAATAACATGTGAAACATTCAATACTCCCCTATCTTGATATGTATTTATCTACTCATTCCATTGCTGAATAGTTGGAGAGTGTGTTAGGAGGGAGTAGGTGCTACACCCACAAAGTGGGTTTGAGCTGTGGTGGTCATCCTCTTACTCAATTACACCTGATAAGAACCGGTAGGAGCTGATTTGTCAGATCTTATCGGATATTAAAGGAAACCTAAACTTCTGCAGTGGGTGGTTTTCTGTATATGCGTGTGTGCCTGAGAAAGAGAGATAGAAAGTGTGTGTGGTGGTGGAGGGCAGAGATCTGTACACATGATCAGGTATAGATAGAAGAGGCACAGAGTTGAGTGGAGACACAGGGCTGTACACTTCAACCACACTAATCTCTCTTCAAACTCATTACTAAGTAAAATACAGCCCAGCTATACAGTCCGTACAGAGAGCACTGTGTACAGTAGGTGACAGCATACAGATGCTCTGTTGATACAGTATACACAGACAGCAGACACATCCTGTGTGTATTATAGAGGACATGGCACCAGGGAGCCCACACACCACACACAGAGTCCTCAGCCTTCAGGCTGGGAGCACAAGAAGCCTCCATGGTGAAATGATGTAATTGCAGCTTAACTGTCCAGCACAAACACAAACAATTTGATCATCCTGTTCAGATGCAAACAAACAAAGGAAAGGGAAGAGCAATACAAGAGAAACATTAAATATCAGATGCTGCAATCACAACCACGTCTTTCTGGTGGCAGTATTACACCAGTCCACTTGCGCTTTCACAGACATTTACAGAAGGTTAAATAAGTGAAAAAAGTCAGAGATAGCTGACAGAATGATGAACTGATACACTGTAGCAGCAAGCAAAAGAACAAAAGTGGACAAAATATGTAGAGAGGTGAGGAAGAAAGAGTAGGGGGTGAGAGACCAAACAGAAGAAAAACGGGAGGGAGAAGGGCAACGTCTGAGTGTAGGAGACCCAGGAATGTTAATCCTCTTTGTATGTCTCCCAGCAATGATTAAACTTTTCTAATATCAGGCATGACGAGAAAAAAAAAAAGGGTCATAAATGGGTCAGCTGCGGGAGAAGAGGAAAAAACAAGACCAAAGCCAGCGGTTATGCTTACAGCAGCACAGCTTTAAAAATCACACAATGCAAAGCCACAAACAAGCCTGCAGGCATTCGTGTACAGCGCCGACGCCTGGTGTTAGTTAGTCTGTCTCGGCGACACAGGGGCTGGGTGTGCATCAGTGGTGAAGTGGACATGCATATTTACACCTTCAATGAAACTGAGCTATACTAAACTGCAACACGCGGGCCTGGTTATTCATTAACTACAATAGCCGGGGCCACGTGACATATGAAATACATCATGCCTGCCGCTACTGTGTGAAAATGGCCCGAGAAACTGGCAGACTGAGTGGAGGAGTCGCAGAGAACCACTTAGCGGCTACGCTAGGCTAATCAGAGGTGAGAGGTCAGTGCCAAACGGTGTGTGCTTAACCCCTGCGCTTCCTGGAAACTGCGCTCTCTGGAGGAGGATGAAGAGACGACGAGCGCACATTTTCCACAGCTCGGGAATCCCTGTGGCTCAGGGGACTGGACACATCCCTATTTTCCTCTTCATTTTTTTTCCCCCCTCCAAGCCTCTCTTTTCCCCTGCTCTCACCACTTTCAATGAGCTGCATCATTACCAGCAGATTTAAAGACAGGGCAGGCGTAGAGCAGCACGGGTGAAAGTGAGGCAGGGGGGGTGCGGGTGGGTTAAGGGAGGGGGGCATGTTTGTGTCTGTTACGCACTGGTGTCAGCAGTGAGACAGATTGGAGAAGTATTTCCTTGCCTGTCAGAGGAAAGGCCCTCTCACAGGAGGGCTCAGACATCATAAATCCTCCGTGATTCTTTCCATGCCCCACTCACTACGTCTCTCTCTCCCTCTCCCTCTCTCTCCTCCCTGAGCCCAAATTCAAGTTGTAGTGTCGAAAACAATCCGATTCATAATTTCCCCTGAGTGGCTCTGTAAATTAGCCCCTCGCACAGCTTAGCAGGCCTCACTTTCACACGGTCCCTATTCATCAGCGTCTGCGGTCAAATGCTCTAAACCTCCGAGCCCGTCCGGCACCCAGTGCGGCTGCCCTGGACTGTCTCCGCTGATACTTCATTAAGCTCTAGCGGTGCCATTAATCTCTCTGATCCTGTCATGTATTACTATGTTGAGTATTTTGTTCAAGTGCTGTTTTATGGGGCCTTTATTGTGAAATACCATAGACACCCATACACCCACTTAGGCTCTTTCACACGCTCTCACTTGGCTCTATATATATTCCTCCATCAAAAGCAGCGCAGCCCCAATCATTAACATTCTTACATTGAGGGGCAGTTTTATCACTCTGACCACACGAAGGAGCCGCTCGCTTTGAAGTCAAGTTATGGTCGGCATCGGCCGTGTGTTCGTGTTAACTGCGCGTCTATCTGCAGGATGTCTAACTACCGCTAATCTAATGAGAACCTCGTTGCTGTGTGAAGTAGCAACACATCTGTCTCATACCAAGCCGCACGATGGACTCGGTCCAAAGAGGATGAGCAAAAAATAGTTGGTTCAGGTGGTTTGAGAGCGAGAAAGAGCCACTGTGTATGCCAAGTATCTGACGGAGGGATTTACACCCTCACCTCTGGACCAGTTCGCTCATCAAGCCATAGACGTTCCTCGGATTCTTTGCTGGATGGGGAAAACCCGAAGCACGATCCTCCTCCCACAACTGATATAATGTGCACATACATTAAGAAAAAAATAAGCGTCTATCTATCTAAAGAGAGACATGGGTGCTTGCCAATATTTATTTATACTGCGCATGACTGCCCTCTTCTGGTCTTAGGTCTCTAGACTAAGCTTATGGTTGATATGACCAGTTATGATTTAATGTGTCCTAATTTTTTATCATAGGAAGGAAGAAATTTATATGTTATTATCACTGTTATTTATTGTTATCTAATGTATCTGAATGCTTCAGTCCTGATCAGTGTTTCAGTCCTTTTGCATTAGAATTTCTTTATTTGACAGTTTAGATGCAGATAAAGGAATGAATGAATATTTTGTTTGTCCAGTTGTGATCTCGTTGTTTCTTGCTTTGGTGTAATGAAGTTGTTACGAGGACTTGAGAGGGAAGGGTTTCATGAGAGGGAAGAGGAAAGCTGAGTTTATCTTGACCTGAAACTGCAGCCCAATGTCTCCTACGGGCCCCCAGCTCTTAACACTCTAACAGGGAACAACAGCCTCTGCTGTGACTGCAGGGGATCCAGTCAAGCAGTCCTTTACACACCAGTTCATAAATGTGCTGGCATCTTAAAAATCGTACTTTTCACTGCAGCCATGGTACGCTGCTGATGCTCTGCAAATCTGTGCAGTTGCTGCACTCCCAACAGGAAATGTTTTGAATTTTAAAATAGTGTCCTCCTCCATGCCGTCAGAGGGTACAGACCAGATTTGGCTGATGATTATTCACAAAAATCACTAGAGTTTTATTACAATAACACAACTCAGCTGTTGGCTACAGAGCTTTGGAGCACATAAATAAGAAAAAAAAACAGTGCAGCTGTGGTGTTACACGGGGCAAAGAAACATTTGGGAATGATGCAGGCCGATAACCTCTGTATGTCACACATCAGTGACACATAAAAGGTCAGGTGCTATGAAAAAGTTCTGGATTTCTGCTTGTGGACTGACTGGCCTTTAGTTTCCTCCTGAACCCCCCCCAACCCCTCCTCTGACTTCCTCCCCTCTCAGGTGCCTGCAGAAACAGAGAGGGTCCCATGTGTTCGCTCATCTGTCCCTTGACTCACATTCCCTAAACAAGCACTCTCCAAAACACTACTGGTTGCCATGGCAGTGCTACTGGCCTGAGTAAATAAGAGAGAGGGGAAATAATGTCCTTAGAGGAAGCGAGTGTTGAATGTGGTGGGGGGCAGCTGTGTGTGTGTGTGTGTGTGTGTGTGTGTGTGTGTGTGTGTCTTTGCCACTGTAGGGCCGCCATGGGAGAGCTGCCTGGCAGAATCATTATGGACTGTGCAAACACATACTGACATCTCAACTTTAGTCAGCCCTGCCACACACGAACACGCACTTACAGATATGCATCAACATGTACCACACACACTTTGCCCGCGTCAGCCACAAACGTTCAGTAAGGTGATGTCAGTGCCCTGCAGATGCTCACCACGGGCCACTGCAGCTGAGCCACATGTGTTCATTGTTCTAATTGCATATTTCCTCGTGTTTGTTTACAGGATGGCTACTTGTAGTTCTGAAAATAAACCACATGTAGATGTGTCTCGTCGTCTTGTTTAGTCTGACATGCACAGGTAAAACATGTTTAGTCTGGTTAATTATTTTACCTTTACATCTGTTGGAATAAAAAGGAGCTTGGAGCATCCGGTTGCCCAAAAACAGTCAACGACTCAATGAGTCAACATCAGGTAATGAAAAATTTGAATGCATTTAAACTAAGATGCACGCAGGCCAGCACACCGAGGACATTAACGCAATGCTAGTCTTAGGCACTGATACTGTACATTTCAAACAACTGACCGCATTTCCTGTGAGGGTGGAGAGGTGAAGTAGTGTAGCAGTGCACATTCAGAGGCATCAGGCATACATAAACTCACACATTTGTACTTTTATATTTGTGAGGTCTCTCATTAAGAGAAGGACACGTTAAATCTTGCGAGGATGGGCTCACATTCCAAAAATATCCCCACTCTCAAGGCCTATAACTCAAGCTAGTCCTCACAAAGATAGATTAATGATCAAGCACGTATTCTCTCTCTCTCTCTCTTGCTCTCTCTCTCTCTCTCTCTCTCTCTCACACACACACACACACACAAAGCACCACTGAAGCAGCTAAATGCCAATTAGACACCGATGAGAGACATGAATGGAGGAATGTAGGACTAAGTGAAAATTTAGTCCTTACTTGTCTAAAGTCCACTGTGGGTTCCATTTTTCAGTCTCAGACTTGGAGGGGAAACGGTAACCTGCGGACCTTCCTGCTACCCCTCAGCCCCACCGGTTGCATATCACACGGTGCAGCAGTAAATCTCACTGAGGTTTCTTGATGTGTCCCTGTTTTAGTTGGCATTGCTCTTTGTGTATAAATGTGCGTGCATGTGCACTTATATATTTATGTGTACAAGTGTGAGTACAGTAAGGTACTGTGTGTGTGTGGTGCATACTTCCCATAAGCATACTGTATGTGCACTCAAGGCTTTGTTATTGCATTTGTAAACCAGTGATTAATGGAACTGAGCGCTACACATGAAAATAAAAATGTCTCTGGTCTTTTAGGGATTTAGCTCATTTGTGATGTTGCAGCATAAAAGCATTCTGCCAAATGCTAAGGTTTCATCTGAAATAATCTTTCACTCAACTTGGTCTGCTTTACAAACTTTTCATTTTACTTCTCTTAATCTCCTCAATTTTCTAAAGCCCCATTTCTTATGCCAGCTGTCTTTAAACTTATATGAATATCACATGATTTAATAGCATAAGATACATCAAAGTATAGGAATGATGATGAAGAACACCTTTAGAGAAATCTACAGCTCGTGCAGCACATGTTAGCTGTCTCTATGGTTTTCTTTCCATTAGGAATGCAAATGATAACAGAAGGAAAAAAACAGACATGAAGTTAACTAGTTCCTTGGTAACCACTAGGTAGCTTAAAAACAATCCATAAAACACACCTCAGTGCACTTTACAGACACATAAAGCATGGTTGGAACACCCATCGGACCAATTCACTTGCATGGCAGAACTGCCCATTGCATCATCAAAAAACAATGACAACCCGGTCTATCAAAATCACACGACCCTGCCCAGCCCTCATTTCAGGCCCAGTGGGGGCCCCCGGGCAGACGCTAGCCAAGTCCATTTTGGCCCTCCTTTACCTACCTAATCATCCGGGGTCCAAAGACCACATCTGGAGCTAACCAAAAATCTGCAGGCCTGAGGCGAGCCAGAGTGCAGCCCGTCATGGTCAACACATGCTGTGGCAGAACAGCTAAAGCACCTGGGCCACCTCTGGATACCAGAGCCCGAAGCCTGCAGGGGCAGGACGCAGTACAGGGTGATGTTTCATTCTGTATCCTAACTGTTCTGGTCAGGTTGGTAACAATTTCATTGCCCATCTGCAGCTAATAAATGAATAAAATATAAAATATATTTCAACCCACCCTCTCCCAGTCTGTTAATTTAGAATGTGTTAGTGTTGTGTAGACAGAAGAATGGCAAGGCTGGCCCCTTTAAGTAGTTGGGAAAAAAAAACATATTAGTCATATTAGAGTGTGTGAAAGCTCTATTTGTATAATATGCATGTGTACAGTGTGTATGTATTGGCCTGTGTACTCTGTGTGTGTTGGGAGGTTCTTGGCTGTAAGTGTTTATGATTATTCTTTATCTCCAAGCCTACATGAGCATTAGCAACATGAGTAAGGCTTGTGTCAGTCTCAGCACCCCATAAATCTTCTCTCCACCCTGTCCCTGGCTGATGACACACGTCTCTGTCTTGCTAAACATCTTGTTCCAAAACGTTCTTTCTCCCAAATGCCACGTCAGTAAGGGACGTATTTTCATTAGCAGACCAGAACACACACATAGCACTTCGCTCATATATACAGTGTACCCACACCGGAGACACACACACACGTCCGTGTGCTCATGCATATCCATCCAGTCCATGAGAACACACACACACGCACACAATGCAGGGAAACAAAGCATAATAGGCACAATCCGAAAATCCCTCCTTTATGTAATCAACTTTTTACACAAGTTGTTCAACAGTAGTTCCACAGTTAGAGGAAACTGGGGAAAAATTAGGCTTTCTGCTACATTATACAAAACACCCTCAGAGCAGCTTCAGAGAGTGCAAATTTGAAGCAACAGGACACACGGCAGCAGCCAAACAGAAAGAGCTCACATGTGGTCTGTGTCTAACCCATGATATATCTCTAGGTACAATTAAGAACAACAGCAACAGCTTGTTATCAGCAGCAATGATGCATGGAGAGCAGAGTAGCAGGAAGACACTCTTTTCCTCATGAAACCTTAGATACATTCTTACCTAAGAGACATCACTGAAGCATAACACACACACACACACACACACACGCACACACACACACACACACACACACACGCACACACACACACACACACACACACACACACACACACAC
>JAOXYL010000039.1:11692625-11705210 GCA_028564955.1 Terapon puta
ACACACACACACACACACACACACACACGCACACACACACACACACACACACACACACACACACACACACACACATTACACTGCTGATCTCTGTATCATCTAGCATTTTCCCCAGAATGTTTCACTGTGCGTCCACCTGAAAGACATAAATCACCGACATGGAGTTATTGAGTCAGGGCCAAACACACAAACTCACATCAGAGAGAGCCGCCTTGGCACAGCTGTCAATCATGCCTTGGCAAAACACACCAGAAGTGGAGGAGAAAACTCTGGGAAATGATGGATATTGAATTAGCAGAATAGCAGTCTTTGCAGTCACACAAATGGACATGAACACGTGCGTCACACAAAGTACACACAGTGCGAGGTTAGCATAACCCTGACAGGTAATTCTGTTTGATGGCTTTAACAAGCAACCACTTCCATTTCTCTTAGACTGTCTGTTTAAACACTTGCAGTGTAATATTAAATTTTCTGTTTGGTCAGGCCAAATTGACCATTTGGCTAACCCATAGGAACAAAATAAGAAGTATGCACCGCAGATCCCAGTTTGCACAGCAGGGTGGAGTACTCCTCAAACGTGATATTGTCACATTTACAGTATGAATTCTTGAGGAGTGATGGACGAAGACAGACTGACTGTTTGCCTGCATGGAACACATTTTGGTTTTGACACGGCAGTTCCTTTAGCACCTTCAATTCAGAGTTCATTTCAGCTGGCCCTTTGGCCAACACATTTTTACATATCAAATTCCTTCCATTTTTCCTGAGGTTCCTTCGGTCAGGATAAGTTTAAGAGTAATTCAGCAAGAACAAGTTTGTGCTTCTTGTCCCAGGGAAATTCACCAAGTCTTAGCGTACTGAATGCATACAGTAGATTTTTTTTTACTTAGATGTATATCCAAATAATTAATCTATGACATGCAAAGGAATTGGCAGAAAAATTGCAAAAACAGAAAAAATAGTTATTTCTTTGCCTGATTAATTTTGGAACAGAGATGCTGATTTTCAGCCAACAACGCACACAGATGCCTGACACCCCTGTGTCTTCATAAGAATCAAAATGCAAGTAAATACTTAATAATAATAATCAAATCAATCAGTCTCATTTCCTTTTGAAGTTTGTTATAACCGATCTCCTGAGCCAGCTGTGCATTGCTGGAAGAAGCACACTGTGCCTTCTCCAAAATCAATAAGCTCGTTCACCCATAAACACAAACCCATGTGCACATCTAATTCCTGTAATATTGTTTCAGAGTCCAACATAACGTTTTGACTGTAACTCTTGAACCTTTTCACAATGCAACACTTTTTCCTCCATTAATTCATTGATTCCAAATGTTGTTTTTCTTCATTTTTGTCATAAAGAATTAATTAAATCTACTCCAGATGTGAACAGCAACATCATATTCATGCAGCTTAGTGGCGCTATTTTGATACTTTAAAGTGTTTTGCAACAATGCACATATTAATTTGACACTACAACAGAATCAGGAACTAATCTAATACAGGTAGGTGAAGAAAAGCAATTTTTATAACTGTGTGCACTGTGGCCTCCTTGACGCCCTTTGCCTAAATTTTATCAATATGCTGCTGCTGGTTTTGCATGTACGAAGTGGGTGGGTGGTTTTGTAACATGAATTTATTGACTTTTTCCATTGTATTGTTCTGATTTAGATTATACAAGTCCCCCCCCCACACACACACACATATACGTACACACACTTACACACACATGCAGACAATATTTATACAAACACTCTCAGAACCCTGGTGTTTGCCCCAGGTAGACCCTAAAACCACCACTGTAATCTTATCATCTACTGGACCAAAGAACTGCCAGAGGGGAAATATTGAGCGCTGGTCAAAACCTCAAAAAACACTCTCACACACACATAAACACACATCCATACAGTCTTCCACACATGCACACACACGGCTGTGACAGACCCTGCAGTGTACAGTCCCTGTAAATGTTTTCGTTCGGCTCTAACCGCAAAACCATGAGTTCAGTCTCGTTAGCTGGAAAACCGAGTCCCTTTTGTTTTGAAGAAAGAGAATAATGGCTGGTTGGAAAGGGTCACCCTGCTTTACTTTCATGCCGGTGGTTGTTACGGATTTCTGGGGATTTAGAATAAAGCCATTTGGGGATCATGTCATTGTTCGAAGCGGCATGGATACACAGGGAATGGAAATTCACAGAACTTAGGTAGAGCCCGCAGTTCAAGATGTTTGGAAATGATGATGGAGAGATTAATGTGTACAGTCAACTGTAGAAATGATTATGTACATACTGTACCATTCAAACACATATGAAATGTATTTCAATGTGTGTGTGTGCGTGAATCTTCATAATCTGATGCTTGTGGGAAAATGCATAACCTCAGTACAGTATTCTTGCTTAAATATACCAAGGAGATCTAGATAAGATCCTCTGGAGCGAAGGGAAAAGTTGGAATGATTCAGGGAGTGGATGGCTGAGATGTGATGAGGTAGAAAGCACAGTTTTCAAGGAACCCCACCTCCCATTAAGAGTCAGAGAGGAGCTCAACTATGTCACACAGGCTGTTGGCCAGGGAGCAAAGTACTATAGATGGACATTAGTAGAGACATTCCACAATGCACACAGAGTGTAAATGCATGTATGTACTTTAACATAATTAAATTCCTACTGGCACACACAAACACATGCACACACAGGCAGATGCACAGCAAGTGTTTAAATTCCAAGGAGACATCCATAATGAGGACTGAATCATTTGGATCTAATTATGGGCAGCCAAGTGGAAAAGGTGGAGTAAATCAACTCAAAGTGATTTCAGTAAAGAAAACTCAATTCCAGTATGTAAACTCAATTTGCCATAAATCTAATTAATGTTGGTTTAAATGGAAGCACTCAGCTGATTGTGTGTCATAAAACACTGCTGAGGTTTCGACTTCACTCTGTCTCTCTTTTGCATTCTGTCATTCGTCAGCCCTCGCTACACCGCAAGTGAGGAGTGAAGCAGCAGTGCTATAGTGCCATCTTGTGTCATCTTACACATCATACAGCACATGCGACTGTCCTCTTGTGTTGAACAGAAATTTAAGGTGCTGAGATTATGATAACAAAGTATGTTAGGTAGGTTTCCAACCTGGGGCAGTTACTTGCTGTAACAGCAGTTGGTGGTTTCCACCTTGAAGGTCGGGATCCCTTTGAGGGTTACGTTGATAAATTTAAGGGGTTAGAAGATGATTACCTAACAGAAAGACTTCTTTTATGTTCAAGTATTTTTCTTACTAATCTTTAATCTTTGTTTTTTTGTGTAAGTTAATGGATACTTTGCCTTTTCCAGGCATCAAAAAATATTAAAATAGAACAGTTTTTGAGGCAAGAATCGCATTATGTATCACAACTTGTAGAAATATAAAACTTGTAAAAGAGAAGAATACATCACTTTCTTTCAGGGGTCATAAGTTTATGGAATTTGAGTACCACTGGTATGAGGCATACTGATGGAAACTGAATTCACCCATGCACTGTGTTAATTTTTCCTCTAGATGGCCATAGTTACTAAGTGCAGAGGAGAGTATCACAGAGGAGGACAGTATTGGCGGCACAGCGGGTTATATCAAAAATGCTTACAGGCTAACAAACAAATCACTCTGAAAAAGCAGCGGTCTACTGATCATTTACCAATGAGAGCTGTTTGGCATTTGAGTTGTGTTTACTGCAAACACTGAAAAATAAAATAGAAATGATATATTAAAAAATAAGATCCACTTAATGTTGCAAAGACACACTACATGTTTTAAGCATGTCTGATTTAAAATCGAGCAGCAGCTGAATTATAATGAAGTTACAGTGTAAGTAGAATACAATATTCTTTCACACCTATCCAAATTATTTGTTTCTCACACTTGAAGCAGACAGACCCTCATGCATATTCCAATTCTGCAGGTGTTGTTAGTGTAAAAATACAGCTCCAGACATCTGATGACAAGTATCATGTTTGTACAGTGGGGCTGACGTAGATCTGTCTGCCGGTTCACCATAAATCATGTTCACAGTTGAAGCTGTTTGAGGTCACACCAAGTCACTTTTGTCCTTGATTTCTTGATTTGTCATAAGGTTTAAAAGCTAAAGACAAATGTAGTACTGTCAGGGTTTGAACAAAAAAAATATAGCTGCGCATGCATTAAAAAAAGTCCCATCATTTTGCTTATGTAAGTCACGAGGCGCATACACATCTTGCCATCTTTGCAATAAAAAAAGTCAGAGCAGAGGCTTTATGTTCGCATTGCTTTCCTAAGTTCTATATAATAAAGAAGACATTAATCATGAGGGAGAATTTCTGTTGGAGTTGACGCTGCAGATATCAATTACTCTTCTGTCCTCGCTCTTTCTTCCTCGTCTGGTGTTCGGAGTGGTGACATGATCACGTTAATTTTGATTTAGCTCCTTCTGTGCGCTCTCAGTGTCAGCTGTCCTCTATATATGGCTGTTTGTAAGTGATCTGAGCTGTAAGCGTAAGAGTTGCTGATGCTCCTGAAATCAAATCTCTTTTGGTGGATTATCCCTCACCTGTTACCAATAAACACTTTATTGGAAAGAACACGGACCCGCATTTGTCTGTATCCTCATGGATCTGCTCTCCTCACTCATTACACGTACATGCACTTTGCACATTCAAGCACTCTTCCACTGTCTATTTCTGCATCTCTGACCTGTGGTGGACAAACAAAGGCATATCAGTTTTGTAAATACTTTGGGGACCATGATTCTTGGAGCTCGCAATCCTGCTTTTTTTTTTTTTCCTCCACCAACTATAATGGGCAACCCACCCCGCCCGGGCCTGCCACCAACTGGCGGTGCCAGCAGGCTGCCCCCGGACCTTGGAGCGGTGTCAAGCAGACCGGGCCAGTATCCCAGCAGCCACAACCCAACAGATGCACTGCGCTGAAGCCGACATCGCAAAATCAGGGGACTAACATTTGAAATGTTCTCCCTCGTGCATAAACACAGACATATTCACATCTAAATATAAACACTCTCTCAGCGAGGGTGTTGGCAGACGAGTGGAAATAAAAACTGGTGCATCAGTTTAATCTCCACTGATTTCTCTTTGCCCTTGTAGTGTCTGTTTCCACATGGCTTTACTTTTCCACCAAAAGTTTAATTTGCAGCGGAGTAGAAGAGGGTCCTGCCAGTGCCGCACATGTGCTGCTGATAGTAATATTACAATTTACTGATATTATAGTCGTATTTTCAGGCTGTACTGGCAAACGGCTTATGTTTTATACTGGTATTGAAAAAGTAGGCTTTGTGTTTTAATAATTTAGTGCATCCTCAAGATTTTTTTTCTTCTCAGCATGTGTAGATCTGACACATTTAAGCCACTATAGTACACTTAAACTACCCACTAAGACCATCATAAAGAATTAACTTCACGTGGATGGGCAGCTCAAGCCACTGTGATTCCATTGTGTTGCACAGAAGTTATCAACTTAAAATTACCATAAAAATCAATTGCAAAAGGAGCGAATGAAATGTCCAAAGACAGTAAAATGTCACTGCATACTGTTTTTCTGTTGACTGTCTTCAACAAAGAGCCTCTATCGTGTCAATATCCAATATTTCAGCCAACATGAGTTTGGGCTCGTAAAAGCTCGACAACATCGACTTTGCAGTTTAATGAGAAATAACATGAGAGAGTTATCTTTTGCTCTCCATCTCTTCCTGACACACACACACACACACTCTTCTTCACACCAAAGCACCTGACAATCACAAGAACTACGAATTCTCCTGTTGTGCAGCCACATCAGCCAGCATCAGCGTGAAAAGGTGATGCATTTTATTTGGGAGAATTGCCCAAAAGGGAAACGTGCAAGTTATGTAGGGAAGGACGATTTCACTGTCAAGGCAAAAATAAATAAATAAATAAAGAGAAATCACACAAGTTACAGACACACATACACATGCAGGCACATCCTGCCCTCTTTCTCCAGACCAATGCTGGCACTATACATCCTCAGGCCTGCCTTGGCTGGTGGTTTGATAAATTGGCCCTTTCATCTCGTCTATGTGCATTGTGTCAGTGGGTTCGTGTGTATTTGGAGCAAGTGGGTGCGTGTGTGCGTGCGTGTGTGTGCGTCTGCCTGGGTACATTGTCTGAGCTGTGAAGTGTTTGGCTACCTCACTGAAGGCTGCTGTCACAGCCTCTGAAAGCGTGTAATAGGCGCCCATTCTGCCGGAATGAATACACATCCATACACTAGTGAGGAAATGTGGCATTTCGAAAAGACTTAGGATAATCGAACAGAAAAAATATTCAAAAAAAAAAAAAAAAGGAGGGCGGGCATTGCAATGTCATTCTTTTCAGTAAAGCTCTAAATTTGGTGCATGTGATTGCTTTGGGAAGTGTTAGCAGACCACAGTGAATTAATGCCATTTCTGATAGATCAAGGGTGGTTATTGTTGGCTGTGCTAAGCATTCTGGCACAAAGCATGAGGTTTCTGGGAGTTGGACTATGATTCATAGCTGTGTAATGTTTTCTTGGTTTGATTGGGATTCAAAGGATCTTGTTTGTTTATTCAAATTCCTTAGAAATACTTCCCTCTGAAATAAGGGTTCATTTGCAGCAATTTGGTGCCGCTGAGATAATGATTTGTAGAATCTGCCAGTTTTAACACGAGCGTGCTCAGTTCCAACGGTTCTGTATTTGGAAAGGGAGTGATACACCACAATTGTCTCATAATGGAGCTTGTCTATTGACTAGTCAGCTTCTTGCTTTCAGGTCCTCAGCGTAGAATTGACATGTCTGCAAAAAAAAAAAAAAAAAAAAAAGGTAGAATGAGGAGAAATTTAAGTCACAAGACGAAGGAACGAGTATGCAAATATTCATATAGCCTTGGTTGGGTAGAATAAAGTAGCAGCTAATGGTTACTTTTAATATCAATGTACCCGTCTTTTGCATTAAATCTCATATTTGACCATTGCGTGGATGAGCAATTATAAAAATGACTGACGTGTTTGGGGACCGACTGTTTCAAAAGTCTAATAAAGAGGCTACATTTATAAAGCCCTCTTTTCCCTTAACGGACAAAGCACTTTGCAATTTGCTGCTCATTCACACACACTGTGACACACTATACAAGGCGCAGGCCTAACCATGAGGAGCAACTTGGAGAGCCACCAAACCTGCAATTAGTGGACGACCGACTCCACCTCCTGAGCCATGGCAGCCCTGATAACGCTGTTAAAGATTAATTGTACTGTTGATCCAAATATTAAAACGCGGAAATACAACAGGGTAATTATCTATCTACAAACATACAGTATCAGATGAATCCATGGTAACCTGTCCCACTCTCCCACTCGTCAAATGCATGCTGGGGACACACTGCAGAAGCCTTTAAAAAGTCTTTCAATCCTTTAAAAAAAACAGGTTTGTACGGTGGAGTTTTCAAGGTCAAACTTTTCAGCGCATCGCAAAGAAAAACAACCAGAACTGGAGAAAAAACTGCTGAGAAATACAGCTGAAAATCTGTGTAACTCCTTTTTTTTTTCTTTTCTCCCATCTTGTCAATCGCCCTGCAATCAATCACATTTATCTGGGTGTGTGTGCCACCTGGTCAGTGCTTTTCACCCCGACACATTGCTGCCGATAACCAACCGTAAAAAAATCTTAATAACGGAAAGAGATGAAGACAGAAATGTGTGACAAGGTGACCGTGACACACCTGAGCGGCACACAGACTTAATCAGGCTTCTTCTCCTCCGCCATGGTAACGCTGCATCAACGCTCCAGTGGATTTGGGGGGTGATGATGATGATGATGGTGGTGGTGGTGGAGGGGGGGGGGCATCTGCGCGCCCTTTTCCCTCTATGTTCATTTTTTTATGTAAGATCATACTCATGTGGGTGCACCGTGCGGAAACCTACTCACTCGACCAGCGCTCCCACTCACTCACTCTGCAAACCGAGCGTGCAGTGTGTGTGTGCGCGCACCCTATCACACACACACGCACACGCACAGCGCGAGCCCACAGCGCTTCCCTTCTTTTCATTCATCCCGGCGGAGGGCTGCTCAGACTTTCACCCCCTGCCCTTCCTCTCCCCGATCAGCTCACTTTAGGGTTTTTTTTTCTCCTCTCCTCGTTGTTGTGCGCCTCCCCCATCCCGACCTGCCTCTCGCCCGGGAGTGTGTGTGAGCGCGTAGTAGTGGATGATATCAACAGAGCCGCGCTGCGTCTTTGCCTCCGCGCGATACCAAACGGACCAAAGAGGAGTCGCGAGAGGACACGCGCGTCACGACGGAGAGCAGCGCGAGGGGACTTTTCTTTTCTTCCTTTTTTTTTGTTTGAAATTTCTCTTTGGAGGAACGGGCGTGATTTTTCTTTTTTTTAAAAGAAGAAATTAAAGAAAAACATCACCCGGGAGCAGCGTTGCCAGGGACGCTCTCGTTACGTTTTTTTTTTTTTTTTTTTTTTTTGTGACGGATCTTACGGCACAGGTGCGCTCGGAGGATTAATTACAGCCGGTCGGCGGATGGTTGTCGGTCTCGCGGAGAGGAGTCAGTGCCTCCGCGCGAGGTGAGTGATGGACTGCGCGGAGAGTGTCGAGTTTGTTCAACAGATGAATTATTGACCGGTATCGACCTCGGTGCTCGGCGTCTGGCACATTTATCCGCCTGTTCGGGCTCAATGCGCAAAAGTTTTTTTTGGGGGGGAGGGTGGGGAGGGGAGGGCAGCCTTAAATTCGCTCATCCTTTCCTGCGTGATTCCTGTTGGGACAGTGAGTGGCGGAGAGGACCACTGCAAACTTTGTGGTCACCAGTGGATGATTGGCGTCCTGGTGTCCTTAGTAGGGTTTAGTAGAGAGAAAGAGAGAGAGAGAGAGAGAGAGAAAGAAAGAAATGGGAACTGTGAGCTCCAGATGTTCATCTCACTGGGAGAGATGAAACGGGAGAGTGGCTGGTGTCCGCGCTTGATTATCAAAACAGTTGCACATTCGTTTCCTGGCAGTCACCTCGCCAGCTCTGGTGTAGTTTGACTAAATTTAGAGGAAGTTGGCACCACGCTGGGGTTTGATTTCGATGCAGGGATTTCCCTCGTGATTTTCCAAAAAAAAAAAAAAAACTTTTCGCAGCAGCTCAAACCCGAGCTCTGCCCCACCTCCGATAATGGAGAATGAAAATGAAGCACATGTCAGATGTGATATGGATTAGTTTTGATACTTGGTGCATCTAGTTTCACTGGCTCCCATCCATCCCATTGAGGGCCCTCTCTCTGCAAGTATTTGTCACTTTGGCAAGAATGCCCAGTCAGCCTCATACTGGGTGTCTGAGGCAGGATGATACCGGCTTATGGCCTTTGCACGGCACTCGCCTGCCTGTCACCAGCACTGACACCCCATCCCCTTCCCTCTCTCTCTCACACACACACAGTGCAGGTTATCTCCAAATATTACACAGAAACATTGTAATTAAGTGTCATGAAGTAAAACAATAATTTATGTCGGTCATCACACCAGTTGTCCCTTCTGTCCCCCAGAAAAAGACTTTTAATTCACTCCAAGCTGCATTCGCTGCAGTCTAAACTCTGTCTTTTAATTTCCACCGTGCTGCACTGGGTCTGTTTTTCCACATGTAGCCCAGCCGTCTGAGCTGAGCCGAGTCTTCGTGCTCTGTTTACACACACTTATTGATCAGCGTGTTCTGACTTCTACTGTACCTCAGGTCACTGCAGCAGGCAGGTCGGGGGGTGTCTCAGAGCATCAGTTGAATAGCACAGTTATGTACCTTACGCACTATGTCAGAGCTGCCACAGTCAAACGTCATCATTATTGTAAATTTTCCAAATAATTCTTTAATAATTTGGTGTTTAAAATTGCAGAAATGAGTGAAAATGTCCATCAGAAGTTCCACCAAAATGCTTGTTTTGTCTAAACGACAGCTGAAATGATTAGTCAATAAATAGGAATAAAAATTGTATTTTAAATAAAGTTGTGATAGACATTTTTCACTATTTTCTGAAATTATGGAGACCAAACAGTTGACTAAGAAAATCATCATCACATTGATGGATAATGAAAATAATTGTTTAAGCAGTTCTAGTTTAACAATGTTCAATCTGTTATCATGTGAGACAAGGAAAAGCAAGACACTACATTGGAAAGTTAGGAACGAGCAAACTGAGCAATTTTCAGTCAATTATCAATATACCTGAATACCTTTCTGTAGATAAATAAACTGAACTTGCTACCATATTCAATTTAGTTACAGCTGAAGATGCTTTGGCGTGTTTCATTGTGCTGTGCCCGATATGATGCATCACAGCAAAGAGCGTTTATAGATATAAAAAAAATAATACCAGCTTGTATTTAAAATAATTCCCAATTGATACTCTGCATGCAACTTCAAAGCAAATATCCTAAGAGAACATTTTAATGGGGAAAAAAGAATCACAGAGAAATAAAGTTAATAGCATGTTCAGAAAAAGGAACATATAAGCTGTAGCTCTTGCCAGCTCGGAGCCATCTAAACGTACAGGAGCCTGTTTCAGTCTCTTTCCATCTCTCATGAGGTGCTGAAATGCATCTGGGGGAGAATCTGATTAACCGACTGGCATAATTTACCAGGTCCTGAAGGAATAAACACAGAAGTGATGTTGTTCTTGAAAAGTGCCCGCTTTCCTTTGGTACATACAAACAAAGTGTACACAAGCACACAAAGAGAGACACAAATGCTGGCACACAAACACACACACACACACACACAACCTGTGAGTGATAATTGAGGCAGCGATGCTCTTGAAAAGTAGCCGCTGCTTCTTCGCTCTCTTTTTAATAGGACAGGGATTGATTGAGCGAGCACATATGTGTGGTCGTGTTCATCGTGCTGTGCAATTGCTCCAGTTTCTTTAAGACTGATAGAGCATCATGTGTAGGTGTGTGTCTTTGCGTGTGTATGTTTTCCTCCAGGAGTGCTCCATAGCAACAGGCAGCATATCCTCTTCAAATATCTTTTTCTCACACATCGTATGCTGTGACCTTTCTGCTGAATGTGTGCATGCAAGTCTTTGCATGGGTGCATCTGTGTCAGAATGTGTGTGTGTGCGTGTGTGTGTATGTGTGTGTGTGTGTGTCCATGTGCATCAGTGTGTGTGCCATTTGACCTTTCTTAGTTTATAGCTGCATAATAACTAATATGGGACCGCCCGCTGTGCCTGTCTGTGCGATCAAGATATTGAATTTGCCCGTCTCATAGTAGCATCAGTGCAGTGCCAGCCTTTTCAAAAGAGCTTTTTGTCCCTTTTCTCGCCAAAAACGCAGATATCATCACAATTGTGTGGTATTGATAATGATTTGGCATGCTTTGAACAAGTGGCGGTTTATCATTTTGAGACTATTTCATGCATCTCTCAGCAGGAACAAGAGAGACATCTTTAATATATATCTTGACACGGTTGTCGTGTTATGTTAATATCAGTGTTAGACTAATAACTGGTTGCGTATTTCATATCCGGGAATAGCAGACAGAGCTCTTTAGAAATCAATTTTCTTTTGCTCCATCACCATGTTTGGAAACTGGCCCGCTGCCAGATGGGGAGGGAATGAGCGAAGGAGAGGGCGGTGTTGTGGGTGCATTAGTGAATGAGGAAAGAAAAATATGCTTATCAGATGTAGAATTCATTCTTTTACATCGTTGAGTTTGTCTAAATGAGTTATTCTCTTTCTCAAAAGTCCATAAACACTCAAAAACATGCTCATGCTGAGGAATAGACAGCAGGTTGAAGAAGTGTAGGCACTTGATCATGGCTGCCTTTTTATATAGGCTAGGTACTGCACGGTCATGCCCTATTTAGTCAATGGCAGTATGTTCATGTGTGTGTGTGTTATGCACCACCACAGCATGCCGTCATACATATCAATAGCATGTTCTTTTGTATGCATGTGTGTTTGGTCATAATTTACACAGCATGAGGTTTTACACTTGCATGCTATCATTCTAAGCAGGGGGAGAGGGGGTAGTGTGAGCATGAGGGGACTATATAACTCATATAACAAATAACTTACCACTCTATCATACAGTCTGTGCTGTAAGTGTGAAGGCTGTTAGTCTCTCTTGCTTTTCTGGGAAATATTTTTGCAAGAGACAATAAATAATCGCTGCCTTCTCCCTTTTTATTCCGCTATGTGTAGAAAACTTATTATAATCTGGCAAATGGCAAAAGAGGCCGAGGTCAAGCGACTGAAGCAAGCAGTAATTTGTGTGGTGGTGTTTGAATGAATGCTATTATTTGAAACTTCACTGAATCTCTTCTTTCATTCTGGGTTTTTTCATTTTCAGCCCATTTCTTTTCTCATTTGATCTTATTTGATTTACCCTAAGCTCGACTAAAATAGCTCATAGTTTTTTCTTTTATTTTCAACATGGACTTCATTTCATTTATTTGATCATTTTAGTGCTGATTACCGTGATCAATGCCAATTGCTTGCTGACTTGTTCTTGCTGCTCCAGTATGCTGGAAACACTATTTGCTAACACACACACACACACACACGCCCACACCCACACACACACACACACACACACACA
>JAOXYL010000039.1:11721430-11739748 GCA_028564955.1 Terapon puta
GTGTTAAATGATGTTCTTTATTGCTGTGTGACATCTCCTTCAATGTTTTTTGTTTTTTTTAAATACATCCCGTGTCCATGGATGGGTTTGTCTGATCACAGTTCATAGTCATATGTAGTGTTCTTCAAGGTTCTATCCTCATGTGTTTTCCTCTGTTCGTGTGTAGATTGATATTCAATCAGTTTTTAGAAAGAAATTGAGATTATAGGTACTATGCCCTTGAGAGCTTTATATGCCATTTTATGGGCTAATCAAATGAGGGCAGTTCTTGTAACATCATGCAACGATTTTGCTTACCTGAACATGTTGTCACACAGCATTTTAAGCTAATGCACCAGGTTTCATTCTGCCTGTGATCTGCTGGTTGAACCTGTAGTAGTCTATATTTGTCAACTCACAACCAACATGGGCAGGGATGTCAGATTGTTGGTTCAATCATCCAACAACCATTTCTTCAAATAAAACTAAAACCATCAAGTACAAAATATAAGATAGTTACTACAAATATTCATTCAATCATTTAATCTAATTTCAAATAAAAGTCTTAAAATCTGATTATGTTTTGTATTCAACTAGCTGAGCCATAATTATTAACACAAGCTGTATTTACAATAAGATGTAAAAAAAGGTTATATGTATGCACCGGGCTGCAGACACTCATGAAATACTTGAAATAAATAAATAAACACACTCACACATACTGTAGAAATATACACACCTGCGTCTCCATCTGTCTCCCTAAGTGAATAAGACATGACTCAGCCCCTCCTGGCTTTCACCTCATATGGGACACTAAATACACAGAAACACACCATGTGCCCATGTGCACACACACACACACACACACACACACACACACACACACGCACACACACACACACACACACACACACACACACACACACACTGACCTCCTCTGCTGCTCTGTAACGTACTGTGAACGCAGCAGCCGGCACTTTGTTTGTAACCTTTCACACAGTGATGTGACATTGATTATCTGACAATGTTGGAAAAACTGATGTAAGATGAACAGTTCTCCAGAGATGAAATTCTCACCGCTCAATTTAGGACAAACTTTGCTTCTTTCATATCTTTCATCTTTTTTTTTCCTCCCAGGGGAGGTTTTGCACATCTATTCTCTGCACTTCATCTTGGTGTTTTGCCCCTCTATTCTCATACTGATTGACACGGTGCAGTCCAATGGGAACAGCGGAAAAGGATTTTCACCAAGCAAATAAAATGCCAGCGTCTACCGGGTGTAAAATGCCATGCCTTGAGGTTTGTGTATTTGTATGTAGGTGAAAGTGTTTGTCACAGAGCAAACATGGAAAGTAGGTCGTAAAGGTGCTCCAAGATGAAAGGGGAGGGGGCTTTATTCTTTTTTTCTCCCTGATTCTCCACCCTGCTCTCTCTCTCTCTCTCTCTCCGTCTGAGCAGTCTTCATCTAGCACAAAGGGGCGAAAGATAACAAAATGTTTTTTTTTCCTTGCCTTTTATTCTTCTCTAATGCTATATTTGCACCATTGCGCCTTTCAATTTACACTTTCAGCGCTTCTTCAAACTCCAAATGAGAGTGTCTGTTTCCCTGTGCCGCTCCGTGTGTATATTTAGCAATGTTTCCCACAGTGCCTCAACATAGAGCAGAAGAAGAACTAAGGAGGGGCAGAGAGAAAGCAAAACAGAAGGAGAGGAAGATTAACACAGCTAATTAGGAGTCTATTGTTAGGTGCGCGAGCAGGCTGAAGCCACCCAAACACAAAATATTCTGCGAAACAGACGTCACTGTCAGGCAGCGGATAAACAGGCGTACATGCGGCATTTGTGCGCACAAACAGTATCACAACAATTAGGTCGCATGCAAATCAGCCTCAACAGATGTGTTAGGTGCGACAGTTAGAGACAGTGAGGGGCAAAATGCTGAGAGGAATATTAAAAAGAGCCATGGCAGAAATCTAGACATAAAAAAAAAACGAAGAAAGGTTGATGACTTTCAGCAGAGACAGAAGTGTGTGTGCGTGTGTGTGTGTGTGTGAGAAACAGTGAGTCAGAGATGCTGTTTATTGTTTCAAGTGGTTCAGTAGAGTGGCAGCTATAACGAGCTGGCAATTATTCATATGTCAGTCACCCACACACATTTGAGATTGTTTAAAACTTTAGCGGCGCTGTCACTAAATCCCTGGTGTAACATCTGTCAGTGAGCGACAGGATTTTGCGTTGCCTTTTTCTTTCAAGTAGATGCTTCTTTGTGTTTCAGTCCCATCTCCGTCGAATGCTTCTTTTACTTTTCAGCGTGTTTTGACAGGTGAGACCATGCAGGCTGCCACAGAGAATCATCTCTGCCTCTTTGTCCTAAGTCAAAAAACATGCAGTTGTGGGACATTTAGTCACTGCGGTTGATTTTCCTGGTACAACAAGATTTGGGTAGAGCAAGATATCAGCAGCGCTGCCATGGGAGGGAAGAGGTAGACAGAGGGTGGGGGGGTAGAGGGAAAGAACAGTGGGATGAATAGTGCAGGAGACGAGAGGAGGAGCAGAAAGTACACATTAGAGAAGAGGTGGAACAGAATGAGGAGAGATGGTAATGAGAGAGAGGGGAGATATTTAAGTAGGAGGGATGACTGGAGTGAGGGGGAAAAAAACTTTCCACAGGAGGAGAACATGGAGAGGAGAGGAGAGGAGAGGAGAGGAGAGGAGAGGAGAGGAGACTCATCCTGGAAGCTGTGTGTCCCATGATACAGTCATGAATAAAGATCATACAGATAAATATAGATAAGCTGGTTTTACTTTACATACAACACACTCATGAACAAGATACGCACACACTTCCTTTCTCTTCCTTTTGCAACATGAGACAATGCTTCGTGTGCTGATATGGCACAAGTAAATGAATTTGTACTGACTGAGAAGGAGAAGAAACTGAGTTACTGGTGGAGGAGAGAGGGGGACAGTTCAGAGAAAGCCTTTAACATGATCACAGCAGGGACAGACACAGGGGAGGAGAGGAGGCGAGGCGGATGCGGGAGGAGGAGGAGAGGGGGTGGCAAGGGCCTGCCAATACAGATAAATATTTCATCCCACAACGTACAGAGTCACTGAGACTGGTGCCCAGAGGGGAGGAAGGATGCAGGGAGGGAGAGAAAAAGGCTGACAGTGAAAGCAAGGCAAAAAGACAAAAAGCAAGAGAAGAGGAGAGTGAGGGAGAAAAAAGAGAGAGAGAAGAATGAGAAAAGAGAGGGAGAGGGATGGGACAGCTGAGAGACAAAGCTAAGCCTGGAAGGTAAAGGTGTCCTTAACTCTCACATCCACTGTCCATGATGCTAACCAGGGCTGACACAAGACACACACACATCCACAGAGACACACAGCGCACACCCACACACTCAGATATGGTGTCGCAGACAGTTTTCTATTATTGTCCTCTCTCTCTTGCCGAGACTGAGGTCTCTCTCCTCCAACTCGACTTGACACCTGTACTAGGGGCGAGCACTGGTGTGAAAAGACAGAAAAAAAATAAAGTCAGGGAAAGGTACAAGAGATGTTCAAAAACAAACAGAAAGAGAGTTCAGAGGAGGCAGAGATGGAAGAACAAAAGCCGAGATGAACAGACGGTGAGAAGGTGGAAGGTTCAGTCTGAGCAGGGAGGAGAAGAAAGAAACTGCTGAAAAAGTGTAGAATGAATAGAACTGAAAAGGTTACACTGGAAGTGTGAAACATTGCAGCTCTTAGACACTGAAGCATATTTGATCTGTTTCTGTGCTCCCTTTCATTACATTAACATGTGATCATTCATAGTACGATTCATTCCCAAAACCATGACATGGCTGTAACAGTCACCACACCCCCGGCAAGGCTGTCCACAAACCTGGCTGCAGGGGATTTTCTCCCATTCAGCCACAAGAACGTATAGGCAAGTGCCATAAGTGCATTAATCATTACTGGACTGCATTCACTAAACTGGTGTAATTTTCCAGACATGCACTGTGGCACTGTGGAAGTTTCATTTTTGACTGGATCACAGAGGGCCTGATGAAGTTATACCATCAGGGAAGTTATACCATCAGGGCAAAGGGGCATGTGGTCCATGCTCCTCTGGGTCCTTAAATAGCACAATTCCCTCATGGTAAATACAATGTCCTGTTGCATCTGTACATGTATGAGTCCAGTTGCAACAGGTCCTGATATTTAACATGAGCGAATTTAACTGGGAAACTACATACAGAGCCCCGGAGTGGCTACGGATGGCAGGAAGGAAATGTTTAAAGGCCACATTTTACCACATTAAGGGCTCAAAATGCTGCTGCATGCACACAAAATACATGTTTACATGTTCTGATTAATTTGTCGAATTGTTTCTTTGTTTTGATTCATTTGTGCACATGAGGTATGTGTATGTAGAAAAAGCCAGCACAACAGCCTTTTAAAACGAAGTGTGAAGTTCACAGCACTAATTGCCTTTTACTAACAATAGTCCCTTGCATAACATGTCTTGATAACTCATCCACAAGCTAAAGAAAAGCTTTGTTAAAGAGTCTCTATCCATAGCTATCACTTAGGAGAAGCACCTCAAGCAGGTATATGACATGGCCTTGTGCACTGCCAGAATCATTTCATTATTTAGGACGTTGTTAATGAATTAATCAAAACGTGGTTACACATTGTAACTTTCATGCACGCTACAGAATTTCTGGCATTCAGTGTAATAAAACAAGGCCTTGTAATATTTTTGTTTTCTCTATGGCCACTCTGGGGCTCCATGTTTAGATGGTAACACTCTTGGGCAGAGCTGGGAACGAGTTGGAGTTAATAGTTAAAATATCTTTAATTACACTGTAAATCAAAACCAACATATAACTGGAAAGTTTTGTTCTTGCAGCTGCATTTATAACATGTTTACAGTCACACCCGGCTGAATCATGTTATATGTCTTTAACAACAAATGCTACAGGAACCACTACAGAAAATAAGTGACATTCACTAACCAGGAATTCACATGATTGATATGACTGCTGACTAATCCTGTAACAGTCTGACCACAACGTAGAACAATGACCATACATGGTCCAGTCCTGCACTAATGTAGGTTCTGACTAAATATTCTTCCTGTAGTTCAGTTACTTTTTCATGCTAATTGGCAGAAACACAAAAATCTGGTTATTGATATTGCTTCAGTGGTGTTGTGTATTTGTGTGATTGCGTGTGTGTGTGTGTGTATAGTTGTGTCAATCAGGCAGTTGATCTTTTTGTTTGTGTTCCCTCTCTCCCACGGGGAGCAACTCCCCCTCATCATTAGTAATGAACCAGCAGTGGTGAAAGGGCCAAGCCACAGTCCAGCCCAGAGAGACAGATGAATATTTGATCAGCCCTCTCTTTGCTTTTGTGTGTGTGTGTGTGTGTGTATGGAAGGGAGAAAGAGGGAAAAAGACAAAGCTCAGGGAGGTCAGTGAAAAGCGTACATCTTTCCATTTCTCCTCTCACCCTGCGTCTCGTCTCTCCTTTTCTCACCTTCACCTCTCCCCTGCCTCTTTACACATCATTCCTTTCTTCACTTCCACCTTTTCCTCTCCCTCGCCCTCTTTTCCCATTGCGATATATTTTTCTCTCATAACCTTTCCCCTCTCCCTTCCACCACTCTCTTACCATCTCGTCCTTGTTTCCCCCCCACAGGACTGTGCAGAAACGGAGGTGGACAGGAACAAGTGCTGTACCTTGTGTAACATGTTCTTCACCTCCGCCATTGTGGCCCAGTCTCACTACCAAGGCAAAACCCACGCCAAGAGAGTCCGCCTGGTGCTGGGGGAGCCACCCAGCCTTCCGCCAGCTATGACCAGCCCAACAAACACAGGTATCTCCCGCCTTCTACTGGTCATGCTATCTAGGTTTGATTTTTCGCTCTCAGGTAGGAAACAATGGGAATTTTGAACTTTAATTTTTAAAATTTTTCAGTATTTAACTGATCATTTTAGCTACTTGATCTTCGCCTGTTTGTCCTCAGGTCAGAAAGTGGCTAATCTGTCAAACTTTTGACGGTAATCTGGTGCTTCCAGCATCACCATTTCAGTCGTAGCTGATCGATACCTCTATTGGATTCCAATCATGGTGTTTGCACACAGAGCCTGTTCTCACTGAAGGCAGAGGTAATTAACTTGGTTGTAAAACACTCTCTCACCTCTGCTCGCACACACCCACCTCATCCAGACAGCCACTTTTTGCAAGATGCATCATGAACAGAGAACTATTTTTAGTTCAAAGCATATATTTTTATCAGAAGTGGATTTGGAAAGCTTTAGTCATGCTTCAGTCAGACGTCTAGCCTGGATATCAGAGGGGAAAAAATGCAAACATGCCAGAGGCCCAAAAAGTAAAACTTTGAAGGTGAAGCACACAATTTCTTCAATTTCTAAAAAGGACTTATGATTTATAAAAAAAAACTCCCTCTATCAGGACATCCACAAATTGATTTGTTCATGCTCATGATTGTTTAAGATGGGTATTTTTTTATGTGTCAGTGCTGGGAAGTCATCTCCAGGGGAGCTTTACATAATGTGATTCAAAGTGGATTCAAACTGAAAATTCAAAGAGCTATAAACACGTAATCACTACAAAATGGAGTGTTATAATCAAGCCCCTGAGTGACTTTTGCTAAACTTTGGCCTACTTCGGAAAAGTGTCACTTCCGTACAGGCGTTGCCAGAAAGTTTCCAGGGGTTTTGTGACAGTGGGACCTGGAGGTAAAGAAACAAGAGAACGCGAGCAAGAGGAGACGAAGAGTGACCTGGGAGAGACGATGAAGATTTCAGGAACGATTAAAGTCAAAAGTAGCCTTCATGATCACTCGGAGATGAGCGCTCTGCAGAAGATGCACAGCCAAGCTGACAGGCTGGCGCGCACATGGACGCAGTAACACGCATAAGCAGGATGACTGATGCCTGCACATTTGCATCCAAGGACACATGGACATGAACATGAACATGCAGACAGAAACACACTCATATATAAACAAGCGCACAAGCCAAGGAGAGAAGGCATTATATGTGATGGGAGAGAAGCTCTTAAGAGGTGGAGAGCAGAGACTGTACCTGTGCTCCCCTCCCCTTTCACACATCACATCTCCACACACTCCAAATCACTGCCTCCTCCTCCTGCACGCACACTATCACGCAGCCTGTGCCCCGCTCCGTGAAAAACACTTACTTCTGCTCCAGTGTGCAGAGATCACAGTCATGGGAACAGAAAGGGTGGGAAAACAAGGAATGGAGGGGAAAAGAAAAAAATACATCCAAGGATCTCTCCTTGTTGCTGCTCAGCACGGGCTGCTCCACAGAGCTGTCAGAGCTCAGGAGCTTCACTCATGCAAGGCCACACACAGGACACACATGAATGCTGCAACAGAGATCACAGGACGGCCTCGCCTTTGAGATTCACAGCAGAGAACTGAAAAATGAAATGACAGTCAAAGAATTATGGGGTTGGGTTTTGTAAGTGATATTATGATGAAGGCAAACACAAGCAGAGGGAATGTGAGTGGGTGTGGTTGGTGAGACAAATAGAGACACGGCCATAGATACGGTAACTATGTGAACAGAGCCCGAAGACACATCAAGGTATGAGCAACCAATCAGAGCATGGGTCTAGAGTTAAGTCAACACAGGCACATGCACAAAAAACACACACACAGATTCACACACCTCACAGCGACGGTCACTGGTCAACAATTCATGCACGCTCTTCTTTTGTTATCATTGAGCTCATGGTATTTGTGAAAGAAGCGATATGAGTCATTTCGGCTTAAAAGCAGGTGTGAGTGGGCTTCTGTTCGTGATGTAAAATGTTTAAACGTGCAGTATTGTGGCTGTGTAGTCATAGTTGGTATAACTCAAGAGTCATTGACACATTGTAGATTCGAAATCGGCACATTTGGACATGCCATCTGGCATCAGACGCTTTTTCACACAGTTTGGCTGTGGACCTAACACCCCCTCCCTGTGTTCAAATAAACAGTTTGAGCAGAGACGATTTCTTTGGTACACGTACTGTACCTTACACACACACGAACAGCCTATTCTGGGGATTCATTCATGCACACATACAAGTAAGCCTTCACGCATTTTCTCAAGGGTGGATAATGCGTTCAATCTGCCACCCAAACACCCACATGCACACACACAGACAACACGAGCAGCCACACGCATGTACGCAGTCTTAGCTGCGTGAGCCACAACCACGTCCTGTGGACATGTCAGTGCCTGTTGGCTATTAATGGGCAATCACCATGGTAACCAGTGTCATGTCACGAGCAGCAGGTCACCTGGAAGTCTGCCATATCTTCTTTTTCTTTTTTTCCCCTCACAGAGGAGTGGAGAGGGATGAAGGGGGCGGGGGGTAGGTGGGGTGGAGATGATAGAAGAGAATGTAGGTTAAAAAAAAAAAAGGATGAAGCAGAGGAAGGGTTCAGCAGCACAGTGGATGTGAGTAGAAAGCTAGTTTCTATTACTTGCAGACCCATCCCTGGAGTGGTGATGACTTCTTCCCGACCCTCATCTATGTTCCACAGATGTGGCCGACCGCAATCTATTGCTCTTTGCTATCGGACTCCATCAGTAGGATCTAAAGCTTGAGCAAATACATATGTGCGAGTCTGAGCGTGAATTTGAGATTTCATCTGTCTGTAAGAAAGAGTGAGTGAATATGCTTCTGCGATGACTTTTTCATGTTCATGTGATTTCATGAAAATATTTCCGTTTTCAAAACATTTGCATTTGAATTAATATTAAAATGCTCCCTCGCTCTCTTCCCTCCATCCTCCTCATGCAATCTCTCACCGCTCACTCCTTCATCCTCACCTCTTATCACTCCTTGCCCCAGATTCCTCCCCCTCCACTCCTGTTCCCGCAGACCCCGCCGCGTGCCCCCCTCCTCCCCCTGCCCTGCCTTGGCCCATGGCAGTGGTCGGGGGAAACGGCGGAAGAGAGGCCGGCAAGTACTGCTGCCTGTGCGGTGCCTGGTTCAACAACCCGCTGATGGCCCAGCAGCACTACGAGGGCAAGAAACACCGCAGGAACGCAGCCAGGGCACGCCTCCTGGAGCAGCTCGCGGGCAGTCTGGATGCCACGGAGAGCACAGGTCAGCCTCTTGGCCCCGTGCCCGACACAAGTGACAAGTGAAGGGCAGGAGGGGTGTTACGACTTTGTACGAGGAAAGACGATAAGGGGGAGATCACATTCAAAGATCTGTAAGGGTGGACTTCTGAAATGTTCGTATGCCTCTCGGTGTGGTGTGCATTTCACAGATATTATACTGAGGTAAGCCACACCAGTTACTCGCAGATAAAATTAGCACCATCGGCCAGTTACTGTCAAGATCGGCTTATCACATTCACCATACGTGTGGACAAAAACATGGCTTCTACACAGCCGAGTACCTCTCCTCAGTCTGCCTGAACCATTTGTGTTTCCATTAAAAGCAGTCCAGAGCTTCGCCCTCGTAAGAATTAAGCTTCCACAGATGGTTTAAATGCTCTCTTATTTAATCATCTTTAAATTTAGAGGCAGAATTATAAAGTTTTATAGTTCACTAGGAGGGCCATCATAATACATAAACTTCCCTGAATTAAAGAGGCACTCCTCTGCTTTTATACTTAAAAGTCTGTCTGCGAAATCTGCCAGTAATGTTATTTGTGGCCTTGAGGGAGCTTTGTTAAATCAGGACGCTACACATTTCAAAGCTTACAGTACAATTTTTGGTGTGCAGATTGAAAGACATTGGTGATTTTAAAGGTATGTAATTACATAGGTTCAGCAAAAAGACACAATGAAGTTGCATTATTATCACTGTAGGAACTTAACCCTCACTATGGATTAAATCCGGATGTCTTAATCAACTCCTACCATTGATTTTTTTTTTTTTTTTAAATCAGTCCCCAGCTTTATGGAAATGTGATACTAAATCACTATTTGTTGAAAGCAGTTTACTGGTTAAATCACCTTGAAGTCAATAAAATGAAAGAGCTGGCTCGTCCATCATAACAAGTAAACATTTCTCTCTCACTAATTAACTTTATATCTTCTTTGTATAGTGTATTGTATAAGTCTTATTCATCATCTGTTTGCCGCAGTATAACCTTTCCATGTCGGTTGTCTGGGGTAACAGTCTCCTCATGTTACATAGCTTTCGCACTTGTTAGCGCAAACATTGTGAGGTGTAAAACTGACACTGGAAAAAAAAGTCATTGAATCTGCTGCATGTAGCATACTTAAGAGAAAATACATTAAACAGTGCAGGAGCTCAGGCAGCTAATTGACAACACATTATACATGAATAATCTGCTGAGGGTTGAAGCGGGAGGCCCCCAATCAGACTCTTCAATCAGGAACTTAAGCAGACGATTAAAATGCAATTACTTCTTTACTGTCTATTACTAATTGGTAAAACTGAGATCAAATTCTAGTTATCACAGCAAGTCCTGGGTTTAAATTACCTTTCTATGTCTCTCTCTCTCTCTCTCCCCTTTCATTCCTCCCCTCTCCCACACAAACACTTCCACTCGTAAATGTAGCAGTAAGAGGACACCGATTCACATGCTCATACGCACATTTCTGCCAGAAGGGTATTCTAATGAAATTATTAATAGTATTTGGCACAGAAAGTGTTTTTTCCTTTTCTGGTTCCTCTGAGTGATATCGTCCAACGTCATCCTGCCGTAGCATGCAGCGCAACACACACACACACGCACACACATACAACACCTCTGCTGCGCACACACGCGCAAAATTTTGTGTTGCTTGTAACGCACGCATGCAAATCCTCCATGAGCCTGAGCCGTGCCGTTCGCTTTGTGCTCCAGGTGCCATGACACAAACCATCATCTCAGGAAGCCAATCATATTAAAAGCATGAGTCATGTTGCCGCCTACACTGGCTCAGAGGCTTTAAGAGGTGTCATGTTGGATATCGTCCTCTATCCACACACTGTGACCCAGATCCTACAACCTCAGCTGTTAATTTTTTTTTCTTTTGGGGGAGGTGGGTTGACTCCAAATCTCAGCATGTAACTAAAGAACATATTTCAAATGGTAAGTAACAGACATACGTAAAAAGTCTGATTTACCCAAAACATTTGCACTCCACTGCAAAATTTATCACGCGCCTTCTTTTCAAGGGCAACAAACTGGTCCAAGATTTCTAAGTGGGCTTGCTGCTGACGTGATCTATTATACGTGCCATCAATCAAGTGTTTGTTCCAGTGCCTTTAGTCTGAAACACTTTGTTCATCACAGTTATGACTTCTTTGTCAGCAGTCGTTTGTTCTTCAGTTAGACACATTTCCATTGGTGCAAGATTCTCACGTCTGATTGGCTTTTATCACCACTTCAGGTGTGAAGTCACAGGTGCGCCGGGTGTAATCTCTGAGGGAGGGTCGAGTGCAAGGCGGCAGCTGAGCGAAGAGAGGGGGAGGGGGTAATAAATGAGGAATTCAGTCTCAGCCAAGTGCGATTTCATCTCTGCCCTTTTGTCCTCCTGTTCCCCTTTCCCTTCCGTCTTCTCACTCCTTTTTATTCTGTTCCCACCCCCTTCATGCTGCTGTACTCCGTCTTGTGTCCTTGTTTGTTGTTGCTGTGGTTGCTCTGTGTGCGTGTGTGTGTGTGTATGTGTGTGTACATACCACTAGGGACTCCGATCTCTCGTCATGTCTCATCTGTCATCCTCATTAGCTTCCCACGAGGCACAGGTGAATTATTTACACACCAATATTCCCTCTCTCCAAACTATGGCAACAGAGTCTGCCTTGCTGTATTGTCTGGTTGTGTCCTACTGATGAAATTGACCTTTACTTGTACTTGCATATTCTCTCTTTGTCTCTACCCCCCACCGTCTCCTGCCCCCACTTCACACTTTCACAACCAAAACATATCACGAAATTCCCATGATGTTAATATCCACATCGTTTCTTACTCTCGGATTTTGCTGGTGTAATTGCGCAGACAGTACTCAGGGGAAAATGTCGTTATTTTCCACGGCTAGGTGCCAGACTAAACCCTTGGAGATGGATTACGGAGGTGGACCAGGGAGTTGCAGTGGGGGTGGCTACTGACGAGGGACGGAGCCCGCCTGACTCAGCTGTGTCTTTACATAAATCACGACAGGGGTAGAAACCCCTCAAGACAGAGCCGGCGCATTGTCTCCTCTCTCTGGAGACTCGGTAGAGAATTAGAGGCAGTGAGATAAGCGTCTAGGGCTGGAGTGTGTGTCTGTGTATATATGTGTGTGCGAGTGTGTTTGAGGGCTCCAGAGAGGGGGAAGTACCAAAGCAGAGAAAATTGTGTGTAATTGATGACTGTGCCTGAGTTTGGAGACAGAGCTGACCTCCTCTCCCACGAGACAGCATGAACTGTGACACCGTCGCACAAGCAAGCTCACATGCATGCACACATAAACAGGATATATGGTACGCAATGTAAATTCACATATGTAGCAGCCACATAAGAACTGCGAATCACAACTCAGGGCTTTTTGAGTACCAACAGAAATGTGACATCAAGTAAGTAAAAGGGGAGACTAAAATAAGAGCGATAATTGGACATACATTTGTCAGATGGGCAGATGTACAACTCAAAATTAATTAAAAAGCAACTGTTTGCAAACAAGTTCACCATAGTAACTTTTCATTAGTTTATTTTTTAGTACAAGCCGGTTTTGGTTGCAGTGACAAAAAGTTTTTCCAACTGCTTTAACATGAGGTAATAAGCCATTTGTCATATTTAGTTAAATTAAAAGGGTGAAGGTATGTTTATATTTCCAAAATTAAGGTGGTTAAAAGATTTATAGAAAGGTTTTTGATGTCCACATACTCATGTATCCATGTATTAAACTGGCATACTGATATCAAACACTGCCAAACAGTATCCAGCTTGAATAGCAGCACCTTCTTATGAAGTAATAGAGAACAAACAACCCACATTAATGAGCTGTGGTGTCGACCTGAAGAACGTAAAAGAATCTGGTCATTTCATTTAAAATATAGTTCACAAAGATAAGCTGTTTCCTATGTAATAGAATTCTTTTGTCTCAAACAGATGGTCTTCCCAATTACCGTCACATTCACTGCAAAACTAATTAGTCTGCCTACAAGTCCTTCAAAGTTTGTTGCTTGGTAAAATTCCACTTGGATTCAAGTCCGACTCTCACACAACGCTCAACCCCTCTCTGCTATGGTATTTGTGATATATTCCTGAGAGACGCACTGTCAGGCCTTTGCTGCAGACTGGTGGTTTTGATTGCATCTCAATGGGCTTCTTTTTGGATCCAGTTCCTTTTTAATCTTGCAAAGCACATGGTAAACTAATGGTGTACCACAGCACAAAGGCTCTGGGGTAGTAAGAGCTCTGTAAACTATTATGCTGCCTCCATGGTGAATAAAATTACAGATGAATACCTTACACTGAGATTCTCAGTTGCAGTGGTCCCACAGGAAGGAAGCGGAAAATAGACGAAACTCTACCTTGAAATGATCCATATGTAACTTGATGTTCAGTGGCGGTTGTACAGTGTGCTTAAAGCTCATTTCCTCCCTCTTAAAACAATCCCGCTATTTACGAAACAGCGCTCCTATAACATCAGATCACACAATGGTCAGCGTTGACCACTAGCAGAAAACCCTCTGAGACTCACAAATAAAAGAGCACTGCTGTGAGAGTTTGGCAGAGCGTCCTAATGGAACGAGCCATGAGCATCGCTCTCCAAATGGGCCATTAATGGTGCTTGAGCTGAAGCTAAGTTTAAATAAAGCAGACTCTGAAACTGCAGGGAGATGTTACGTTCCTTTGCCACTAGGCTCTTGAAAAGAACATCATTTTCTGCGCACAAAATGTAGCTCATTACTTTTCTGACAAGCATTTAAATGTCTCCATACCATGGGTGCCAGCAATACCAGAAGAGTCTGTGCATTAAACGACCGCCACAAACAGCTCAACACCCACTGCCTTAGCTCATCTCACCCCCTCTTTTTTCTCTCTGTGGCATATCTTCTTGTGTAATTAACAAGGCTTAGAACACCCTCACAAATACTGCTCATGCTCACAAGATACCCACATTCACAACCCTGCGCTGCATGCTGTCACTCGTGCGGCACACACACTTTGCCTGCATGTAATTAACATGGATTAGGGCACAGTGTTGTCTCATGCCAAAATTGTTTTATTAACCAACACAGACTCTGTGCATGTGTGTGTGTGTGTGTGTGTGTGTGTGTGTGTTCAAAAGCCTGAGGCACGTGCACATTTTCTGGCACACACGCTAGCTGCACCATATTGTACATCAGTGCTACTCGTCCAGGCAGTTGGGAGGTGACATCAATCAGGCTAAAAGCAGGGAAGCTGCGTTTGTGTGTGCACGCACATACACACGTGCACATAAAACACACTTAATCGTGTATACAAGAAAAGGCCTCTTTGTGTAATCCTTGCGGCAGTATAGAATTACGGCAAAGAGAAAAGAAAGGAGAATGAGAGACTTATCATTCTTTTCCAAATTATCTGTTCTCCAATTAATACCCTTTTCATTAAGGGAGAAAAGAAGTAATGACATTTTGGCAGAAGAGGATGTGCTATCTCTCTTTTTTCTGCCTTTCACACACACACTTCGTTTTTAGCTCCTAATAGATGCAAAATATCAACATTTAAGCCGAGACAGCGCTTTCTCTAGGCAACTAATTCATTCGTGGCTTTCTTGTAAATGACTGCTTGTCCTTAATCACCCCTGAAACAGACAGTGACTCAGAGACAACAGGGAGCAGCTATGCCACATTATGCAGCGCGAGCCCAGTATAAATGACCTCCCACCACTCCTAACTAGATTACAACTTCATCTCCCAAAATACTTCACCAATTACCGCCACAGAAGGTCAAAAGGTGATGGAATATGCAGACTCATAAATCTCAAGGACAGTAATGACAGCAGAGAAAAGGGCACCCACACACGAGCAGGCATGTCTGATTTCAGTCATCCCTACACATTCACATTCAGTGTTAAAAAAACAAAAAATGAAAAATCACAGGCAAGGAGGGGAGGGGCACGGACAGGTTGTGGGGTGGAGGCTGTGAGCAATTAATTTTTGACTGTCGTACAACTCTGAAGCATCAAGGTTGTTCATCTCTGATCTGAGTGAAGTTCTGCAGTGACAGCTCTGCAGTGTGCAAAATGTGAGAAAACAAAAATAGCACTATACACACCCAGTTATGTCGTAGCACTGATAGCCCTGTCCTCATCGAAAGAGTATTTCTTCTGCCCTTGCGAAAAAAAATTTGCATATGAGGATGTTTTTTTTTTTTTTTGGGAGGTGGATCCACAAGTCATGTTTCCTCCTGTGGTCATTAAACTCCGGCATGCATTTTACATCACTGCTGCAGTGTGACAACTCATTATCTTTACCATGTATCCATCTCCTCTCCCACATCTTTATACACATCTTATTTTTCTCTGGAAACTTCCTCTTCTCAATCTTTCTATCTACCTAACCCTCCCCACACCCTCCCCTCCTCCTTCCAAATCTCTCTTCTCCCCACTCTCTCAGTATCTCCGTCCTCATCCATCTATTTTTGGGTGTTCATCTCGACCACCTGCAAACCCTCTAATTAGTTCACATCTGTGTTTGAGCCGCACCATCTCAAGCACACATTCACCAATACAATGCAAGTGTGCATGCGTGCACGGTCACACACTGAACCACACATGTACACAAGCTACTGCACTGTTCTTTTCTTAAACCTTTGTGTCCTAATTCTTCACACCCTGTTGAAGTTCAAGTTTCAAAAGGCACCTTCACACGCACACAAGACGGAAGAAGGCAGTGATCTAAAGGTCTAAAAATGAAACTGGCTTTCTGCTAATGATTAGTCTAATCAAATCTTTTTTTTCTCCAGATGCACTCTAATTAGGAAAATTACTGCACTGCAGAGTATAAAAATAAGACAGTTACTTGGTGTCAGTTCAGATTTTTATTGTTGCCCATGCATGATAACTTTCGAGGATTTCTTGTGGCCGTACTTACTGAAAGTGCCCTCACAGAAACCGTTGTATCTGTGTGTCTGTCTCCCCAGGGCTGCGCAGTAGTTACTCCTGCAGTGTCTGCAGTGTGGTCCTCAACTCCATCGAGCAGTACCACGCACACCTCCAGGGCTCCAAGCACCAGAACAAGTGAGTGCACCGACTTAGCATTCTGGGTGGATGTGACGGATGGCTAGTCAGTCAAACCCCAAGACATGCAGTTTGGAGCAGACAAACAAGTCTTCTCTCTCAGTGTGTGCACTTTTCATATGTGCAAGTGAGTTCAAGGCCATAAACACCTTTGAGGAAAGACTGCCTGAAGGTGTGAGCCCTTATCCCCATTTTCTACAATTAATTGGGACCATAAAGATACATAAAAACACGAGCACTCTCAGTGAGAGAGATGATAGAGTGTGAAGCAGACAAAGAGGAGGCTATGATGATAGGCCCTTTGTCTGCAATTGCAGCCATTTAAAAGCACATTAAACGCTTTTCCTGCCCGGCCCTGTAAAAGGCAAAGCACATATGATCTCACACTATGCAGAGGTTGGCACTGTTATTGTCTGCCAGTGTGGATTCACTTTAAAAATAAAGCTAGAATGGTAAACGTCTGTCCTGAAATTAACTGCAGAAACAGGTCCAATAAGAATTCAAGCAGAAGTTTTGTACTGCTGAGGGCGATGCACGGTTTGTCATTAATACTGTATGATTCAGGTGGATCCAAACATTAGTCTTTTTGAAACATTTAGTGTTTTTACAGACAAGCATTTATACTGCACTGTCTGGACTATAATGGCGCAAAATACAGAGTCCCACAATTGTAGTAGATATTGTTAGTATCTAAATGTGTTGAACATGTAGGGGCTTTAAAAAGTTAAATATCCAGTGAGCGAAATAGCACCGCAGACACTCACTGGATTAAATGCATTCATAATGCACATATAAGCCATGTACAGCAGACCGAGGCAGCATAATGGAAAGAGCATTATTTATTATAAAGAATGACAATTTCACAATGAGATTGGGTCATTTAATTACTCATATCAGTGTAATCACAGTCAATGGGAGGGAAGTTATATCCACTAACGGAGAGAGAGTGTGATATGGAACAGTTACATTTCATGCATTTACCATGAGACATGTAGCTGTGAGCATGGCTATAGGCAATATGTGTGTGTGCATGAGTCTCTTTGTATTCAAAGCAATGTAATGGAAATTAAGTGTGTTATGAATGGAGTATTTGTCAGATAAAAGGGTGCTTGAGGATATGATTTTGTTGTTGCGGCTGTTTCTTCTTTCCTTTTGAGTTGAGGCACTTGAGCTGAAATGTCTGTATTTATGCCCCCTGTGCATAACATGTCTGGGCTGCACACACCAAACTTCTGCAAACAAGTTAACTCTTAAGACACATAGAGTGGTGGGTGCAGTGAGAAAAACAACAGCAATAACAAGGACAGGAAAGGCAGAGAGGGAAGGAGGGTGAGACAAAAACAGAAAGTAAATAGTAGGATAGATTTTCATTCAGTGAATTCCAGATACTTATATCCACTGATCACCATATAGAGTAGAACATAACCCTTATTTATAATGGGAATTATCATGTATGCTTTGTTAGCCACAAAGCACATAACTACCGCATCCTATATATGCATGTTGTTTACAATTATCATATTTTTTTCCCGAATTCACAAACTCTAAAAGCCTTCCTCATAACAAGACAGTCAGTCAGGCAGTCAGTCAGTCATTAGTATCATACAGTTTCAGGAGTTGCTGTTCATAAAAAAAGAAAAATCTGCCATTTGAGTGATAGATTGGTCTGTATCCAGTGAAAACTATGCAGAAATTAGGGTAAGTATCTTGAAATAAGGCAGATGATTGCACAGATATAAACATGCTTTCTTGAAGCAAGTTGATTTGCATTGTAAATGTGTCAAATAATCTCCCTCCTTATTGGTAGATTTTAATCTAATTTTACGAGCATTTGTGGGATGGAACTGTTGATCAAATTTGAGGCGTAGGGCAGGAGGAAAACTGTGCTCGGCTGAAAATGGCAAAGCCTAAAACTCGACAGGAAAACTTTTTTTTTTACTTTCCTACCCAGAGTGCTATCTGTCCATTCAGAGAACTTCAGTTTGATTTGCTCATATTTGGAAATAGCAGATCACATTAGTACTATATAACCAGTATTTCATGGAGGTAAAAGAAAATTGAATAAAAAAATATATTCAGAAAGAACTGAAAGGTTACCTGATGTACTACATAAAAGCTGGTGTCATTTTTG
>JAOXYL010000039.1:11747986-11759093 GCA_028564955.1 Terapon puta
GTGTGTGTGTGTGTGTGTGTGTGTGTGTGCGTGTGTATGCGTGTGCCGGTTTGGGGTCCAAATAAATTTCACTAAAACTGCTTACTCATTTAGGTGGGTGTTGCGTCACATGAGCTTCAACCCAACTTATCTCTTTGTTTTAATTAAATGTGGCACGTTCGCCTCTGGAGTTGCTTTGTTTCATGGCGATAAAGCTACAGAATGCAGCCACAGTGCCTGTCATCATGAAAAACAATCAGCAGCTCAAGATAAAGACCAAATCCACAGTAATTATTGCACCTTAAACACGCGGGTTTATGCTCCTATCTTTCTCCTTTGTTTTCATTTGGGGGAAAGCCAGATAGAACGCATAATAGACGGCTGTAATTATGAGAAGATTGTGAAACAGGATTATTGGTTAATGCTTCACATACAGTATAGCTGTCATTCCTGGTAAGAAGACAGTCATTTCAGTTCAGCAGAGGAATAAAAGCAAGGCTGTGTTACATTGACGAAAATTTCACTTGATAAATCATCAACGAGGACTTTTTTTGTGCCATATATGATATATTAAGAACGGCATGAGACACAGATTTGCAGGTAAATAAGATTACTTCCCAGGGACAGAGCATGGCAGAAATAGAACCCCCCCCCCCAGTGGATTCGATGTTCCCTGTGGTTAAAAGAGCCCTGTCTTCTCAGATCTGACTGTGTCAGAGACTAAACAAGGCTAACTAATTCTTTCCTGTGTTTTGTTTCCAGCCTGAAGCAACACCAGCAGTAAGCCACGGAGACAGGCCACTCTGAAGAGGAGAAGATGAAGACAGGGATTATTGGAATAAACAACTTCAGAATAGAGGACTTGTGTCAGAAACTGAGGAGTATGAGAAAGTAGTGCAGAGTAACTTCAGCGTGCGTGTGTGTCTGTGTATGCGTGCCTGTGTTATGGGTGTCACAGGGCGCCTCTGCAGTGTGCATGTGTGGGTCATTGTGAGCGTGTTTGTTTCTATCTTTGATCTAAACAATATATCTGAGATTTATTCAGCACCTAAGTGTTTGACATGAGTTCAACACACCAACAGCCGCCAGAAGACTTGCGGCTGAATATTGCCATATAACTCCTGTGTGAACCACAATCCTAAAATTGAACTGATGTCAGTGCGTTGCCCAGAGTGGTAATAACCATTACAATGATCGTCAAACGGCAGCAGTGTCTAACTATCCGTCCCCCAAGTGCTCTGACAGTGATTCACGTCTGAACACCGTCTTGTGTTTCTACATGCATTTCATATACAAATCGGGTCACATGCATGGCTCACTGTCAGACTACTTGAGACCTACTCAGGCCCAAACTTTCAAATCCAAGGACAAGAAAACTCCCCACGACCTCAGCCATTACAGATTGCATGAATTTCCATAAGTTTGAAAAACAAAACTTTTTTTTTTTTTTTAATCTTGTGTTGTCTATAAAAGTAGTGGATTGGTGTGTTATTCTGAAACCCATCTTTTCATATATTCCATATAATCAAAACATAGAGATGTGGCATGGTTACAGTACAGAAGGCAGTGGAGAAAAGCAGCACAGAGACTCTTAAACTCCTGCTCTGAAGTGAGGGTCTGTGCAACTTTGTGAATCATCTACTGTTGAAAACATTCCCACAGCACTGAATACTGATGTCAGATGCAGTCCGGACGCGACAAAAAATAAATAAATAAATAAATAAATAAAAGCACTCTCTTCTCTGTTGAGATGGGCAACATGTAGATAATATTTTTTTATTTTTCTGTTGCTATGACCAGAGGAAAAGAAAACTTCACTCCCAGTCCATGTAGCAGCCAGTGTACAAAACAACTGGGATGTTATTCAATGCATGCAAAATGTACAACGTTGCATTCACTTGCCTTTTTAAACCTATTGCTTGCGCATTTTTGGCAATAGCGCTGCTTTCTAGTGATAGCTTCGTAACGCATTACTGCACATGCCTGCACCGGAACAAAAGAGGTCACCTTTTAGTGCTGAACTTCTTTGCAACATCTAACTTATTCATTAAAAAAAAAGAAAAAGAAGAACTTTTTGATACCTAGAAATTACACCAGTCACCACTTTACAACACCCCTCATCTGTAGTGTCCTCAGAGTGTCTGTAAAGTGAGTTTCAACAACGGTTTGTAGCATCATGAGATGAGCAAAGAGACGATGCACTCCACTTTGCTGTGCTGGCACCAAGATTGTCCCCGAGCAGCATTTCTCTGTGAGCTGAGGATAGGATTGGAAAACACAGCACTCAGGACTAAGCTATCCTCTGTTACTTCTTGTTGGGTCAAGCTCTGTTTCTTTTTCCTGCATAAAACACATTTAAAAATGTTTTTATTTTGTGCTCTGTTCATTTCACCGTGAAATGTGTGAACTATGAATGACCTGATTAAAAAAGGGTTTTTCTTCTGCAAACATATGGACAAGTAATGGTTTTATGCAATCACACTGTAAAATTAACAACCATACAATATGGGTTTGGAGTGAAATTGTTTATTGAAGCAAAAAAAAAAGGAAAAAAAAGTGGTTTCTGTAAATAAGCAGTAGCTGCAGGTGAAGTTTGTGTTTTAAGAAGTACAGAGTTTTGTATTCATATTGTGTATCTGCACTGAGCTCGAGGGCGATAAGGGAAATGTGTTTCTTATGGATATTATTGAAAAACACAAACATGCTGGCTCTGAAATGAGAATAAACTGTCTTTTGGTGGGTCATGTTCCTGAATGGATAACCGTGGGCGGAATTAAACTCATCCTGAGCCGAGGAGTCAAGGATGATGGACCAAAATCCAGTGAGTGATCGCACTCAGTGAGACGACCTTTGATAACTGCTCTTTTCATGAGGACAACCGTGATCAATCACCACAAAGACCGTCCCCTCAGAGGAACGTCTAATATGCGACAGTTTAGCCAGTGGATTCATAAAACAGCCAAGAGGATGTTACAGGACTATAAACTCTGAGATTTCTGACAAGATGTCTGATGTGACCAACTCCTCTGTAATCGGTAAAGCCAGAAGAAATACAGAAGAACAACAAAGTCGTTTGGCATTTTTGATGTGCATCATGACTGTTTTGATGACTATTTACACTGACTCCTTTCTCTCCAGCACTGATGTATTCACAATAGAAGCAGTGTCTGTGTGTGCCGATATTGCAGTCTGTGCAGAGGATGACTGTGCCATGAGTCACATATTTTAGCAGATGTTACATAATATATGACAGAGATGTATCTATGGGTAGGAATTCTGTGATATGATGCTTGCGGGTGGGTGTCTGTGTATGTGAAACTGTCAACTGCACTGGCAGTGGGAGACTCGCTGTAAGCTGTGTACCGTGAGCACATTTGTAAACACCTGATGATGAATACAATGAAGATGACAACTACGTCTATTTTCTCTTGCAAACCAGACCCGTGTTTTTCTTTTTCTGTTTGTTTACTCCACCATGTACAGGTGCAAAATTTTGCTTTCACTGGCAGCGATCATCTGTTACCACACAGACACAACCTTGAGTTTTCAGCATCACCAATGCACTAATATTTAGAATTTTAAAATGAATCTCCCCATCACTTGTTTTTGTCACACCTTTCCCAAACTGCATGCTTTCTCACACAAACCATACATTATCTCCGCCAAAGAGTGCTGTGTAGTTTTATTCACAGCATGACAAAGAGATAGAAATGTAGCTACAGCTACATTTTACACAGAAAGTACTGGTATTTAATGAGTCATCTAGTAGCTGAATTGATAACAAGACAAGATGCATCAGGATCAGTGTGAACCTGCTCAGCAGGTGACAGTGATTGATCGAGCACATCATGCATTTGCTTCACAGTAATTAATCAGAGCGAGAGAGAAGCAAAAAGAAAACCATGCCATGTAGGAGAACCAGAAACAAATATCCTAGGGGAAAAAAACGTATTTGTATTTTGTCAAAGATAACAGCATTCTGAGCCGGACATTTTCTTTTTCATGTTGAAATAGCAGCACTATTTCCAAACGACCTCAAACATATTTTTCAAATGCAAGAAAGAATTTCTCACCTGCTGGTATTAATATATCTGGAACAGGCTAAAATCAAGTGATAATATCGTCCATGCTGATCCATAATTAATACTTTAATGTATCTCGAAGGCACTTGTCACCATCTTCATAAACCTATAGTGCAGTTTCATATCTCCTATAGCCTCAGAAGGTCCTTGTACCTGTCAGAACACTTAAGTGTCTTATACTCACACACACACAGAATATGGATTTCCACCATGGTGACAACTAATCATTAATTCATACAGAAAAGTTGTAGGCACATGCAAAGTGAAAAGCACAGAGGTGTGATCTGAACTGTGTGCATGTTTTTATGTGAACCTTGGATGTTATTTGATTTTAAAAAAGCAGATGAAAATGGTGCAAGAGAGAGAAAACAAACCATTTGTCCTAAGCAAGCAATTAGCTTTAAAGCTTAGTTCTCGCAACAAAGTTTCCATAGTAACATTGCCATTGCTGCTAGATGAGGAAAGAGAGAGGTGGAAAAGTTTGGGGTGTGCTAAGAGGGGCGTCACAAAAACACACACAATCTTGTTAAAATAAATTAGCATAATAACCCGCCGACTTTCAAAGTGAGCGCAGTTAGACTGAGCTGCAAGATGTCTTCACAGTGGAGCGAAATGTTTATCATCTTTTCCTTGAATGGAAACCAAACTCGTTATTTACAAAGTACAGTAAACCCGTGGAAAGAAAAAAAAAAGGAGCGCAAGAGAGAGGGAGATAAGAGAGAGCGATGGGAGGGAGAGGAAATCAGTGCGAACGGGAGATGCTGCTCTTAATGGCCTAGTATAGTCAACAGGAGAGGAGCTAAATAAAACATTAAAGCTGGTGTTATGTCATTTCCACTGTGCCATCCAACCTCTGTGTACCATAAGTCAGTGGGTGTGAGAATACTAGGCCACCACTCCATTTAGCCCACAGTAGGGCATGTTATCTTTACTCATCCATATTCATGACCATATCACTGTAACCCCATGTTCTGCTGGGATGTGTTTCTGCAAAGGTAATCCCCTTACTGTAGGTGCAGTTCACGGCTCGGCCTCTTCAGCTCCTTCGTCTGAAACGTTGGCGTGGCTCTACCTCACCATGGAGTTTACACTGAATTAGCTACAGTAATTTATCCGTGAGTCACGGTGATGGTGCCCAGAGACGCCATAGATTGGAAGTTACAGTTTCCTCTGTGTGACCCGGTACAACTGCACCAATATGAGAAGCATTTGATGAAAATGTCAAGATGGAGACATGTCTGCGGCTGACATTTTAAAGGACATACGGGGCTAAAGGGTCGCACAAAGCCAAATCTCTTCCAGAGGAGTAAATTTCATTTACTGTACAGGGCTGTCTCTTTATGAGCGTGAAGCAATTGTAAACACTAAGTCACCCTCCTGACAACTAGTAAATGAACAAACAGAATGGCTTTCAGGGGAGAAACAACACTACCAGTTAAAATTTCTGAACTTCTCTTTGATTCGATTGTACTTTCATTTAGCGATAACAATGCCTGCCTGATGGAAAAGGTTACACCGGCGGTGTAGGTGTAGAGGGAGTGATTTCATTTATATATAAAAAAAACTCTCAATCATCACAAAGAACAGCAGAATTTTCTTTTTGTCTCAGTACATGAGTGCGTAAAACACATTAAAACAGAGCCATTTAGTCTGCACATTTAAATACGCAACTGCACAAATCAAAAGACGACGGCTTTATATTTTAGCCCTCTCTCACTTTACCGATCATATTGTTGGGTCTGCATGCTCCTAACCTGTCGTTGTCACTAGTGGTGGTAATGTGACCCCAGACAGCCCAGCAGCAACAGATTTCCACTCCGCCACTCTGCTGTTCATTGTCGAGCCTGTCAGAGCTTCCCTGTCAGAAATCATTGTTGCCATCACAATATTCAGCCCCACAGCCCCTGCTGGCATTTCAGACAGTGGATCACAGGCTGGAGGGCGAAGCAAGCAGCCAGACACATGAGCAGCACACAGTACTGAATGCATCTGCATTGACACCCGGGTTTGAGTGGTGCTAATTCTTAAAGGCTTAGGCGGGATGTTAGAAAGCAGCAATCCAACCTCTCTGCTGAGGTACCTGACCTGTCCAGGATGATTTATACATGCAGGGCTACAGGCTGATCACATTAAATGTCCCTTTAAAAGGTCGAGGCAGAAGGACTAAACCCTGCATGCACAGAAAGACAGGAAGAACAAAAGTACAGTTCTGGATCACAGATTAGACCAAATAAAATATTGGTTACTTTTCATTTGATATAAGAAATGATCCTGTTGTTGGTTGTTGAGATCATTAGTGGACAAACAAAAATGGACTCTTCCATTTATAGTCAAATATTAGACTCATATTGCTTTTTTTCCTGGTAAACATCAGTGTGAATTGATGTATTTAAAAAAGAGGACGAGCCACGACACAGCGGCACAGTAGCCCCTTGAGCTAAACTCTAGCATGACGATTTTCAGCACATATAATGTTTACAGTGGTCAAAATCTTTAGTTAGTGTGTGAGCAAGCTAACATTTGCACAGCAAAGTATAGTACAGCAGGGGCTGACGGGGGGGGAAACAATCAACTTTTATAAAAAAAACTTATAAAAAAAACAACCTAATTAATATGTTGTTAATATGGTAGAGCTAATTGCAAATGTAAGGGAGTCATCTTTTGGGGATCTTCGGTGGACATAAAAGATTTCTTTGCAATTGCTCAAAAAGTTAAGATAAGCCTTCGAGCCTGCCAACCCGCCTGACTAAAAATAATCTTAATGCCAGTATCTATTAGTCACAGTATCACAATATCAAAGAATTGTCTCTGCCCAAAACTTAAGTTTTGAAGGAGTTGAAACCGAGTCCATGTATGTGTAAGTGAAAGTATCTCATCCCTCCAGCAGATAGTCTCACATTTTTAAAAAAAAAAACTAAATTTAGGTACAACTCAGTGGTAGACCTTCTAGGTTTGTATGACTCATTTGGCAATCCTGCTGTCCTGCTCAAGGTCAAATGAAACCTTAAAGCTCAGGTAAATCACAACAGTGATGTCAAATACTGTGTTTACATGGATCACGGGTGCCCCTGTTGTAAATCTGTGTCCTATCTGCTTTTGTGGCCATGACCAACAGTTACATAATAAGGAAATTATATCATGAGTAACCCTGACAGATTACTCCAGTATTTTTAACCTTGTTTTAAGCTAAAGACAACAGGGCTGTAGCTCCAGTCAAGCAGAGACATTGTTTTGGCTCCTGCTATAATCCAAATCTGTCTCTTGCTGTTTTTCAAATGAGGAAGCTTTGCCAAGTGCCAAACACTCCTCCAGTAAAAAGCTTTTTGCTGTTCCTGCTCCACGGCTGGCCAGAGAAGCTTTAATTAAAACTCTGATCTGACACATTCACTGTTTCAGCCCCTGCCTGCACCACGGTGCATTTAGAGGTGCGTGTTAGTGCATCAGGACCTGGAGCAGATATGCATGTGTGTGCACATACAGGTGGTTTTGTTGTTGTCGTTGTTGGGTTTTTTGCATATCTATGAACACAGGTAAATATGTGTGTATGTGTACATTTCTGTTTGTGAGGCAGGGGAGTGATTTATGTGTTTCAGTGCTGAGTGTTTTGGCAAATAGCAGTTGCAATGTGTGTGCACCCTAAAAAATTTATTACAAGATGCACACTCCATCTAAATTCTATTTCACCATCTGGAGATTTTCATGACAAATCAATCTTGTTCGTTCAAAGGAAAAGTCATTCAATTTAAATAAAACGGGTTACTACTTTGCAAACTGCAGACAAGTTCTGATCAGCCCCTGCCTGCACCACGGTGCATTTAGAGGTGCGTGTTAGTGCATCAGGACCTGGAGCAGATATGCATGTGTGTGCACATACAGGTGGTTTTGTTGTTGTCGTTGTTGGGTTTTTTGCATATCTATGAACACAGGTAAATATGTGTGTATGTGTACATTTCTGTTTGTGAGGCAGGGGAGTGATTTATGTGTTTCAGTGCTGAGTGTTTTGGCAAATAGCAGTTGCAATGTGTGTGCACCCTAAAAAATTTATTACAAGATGCACACTCCATCTAAATTCTATTTCACCATCTGGAGATTTTCATGACAAATCAATCTTGTTCGTTCAAAGGAAAAGTCATTCAATTTAAATAAAACGGGTTACTACTTTGCAAACTGCAGACAAGTTCTGATGCAAGAAAATACAGAAATTTACTGCCTTCCACACACCAATTTACATGATATAGTTGCTCTTTCTCTCTGTGTTGTTGTTGCCACATTCTGGCTCATATTAAACAAAAGCAACTGAGCATAGGAGTGTTCCAGGGATGTCCCACAATACCTACACTGCTCATAACTAATCTGGGCCAGTGAGGCAGCATTTGGGCTAATACTGTATGTATCTGGGCCTCGACTCAGGAGGGGGACAGACAGTGTAATAAGTCTGCCTGTCAGCTGACGGCTACATCTGATGGTTTCCCCCCTGTGACTGCTGTCATCTCAACATCCTGCTTCTAGCCTGCAGAGCACACCGCAAACCAGGATCTAAATCTGTAACCAGCATGCAGACATACGCACACATGCATGAATACATGCACAGACAGCCTGTCTGCAGCTGAAATTAGGTTGTCAAATGTAACAGGCAGCTAGTCAGGTGCTTTGTCTCACTGTCAACCTACCGTCTCTTCGTGAACAGTTGTAAAAAATGGATGAATTGATCACAACGATGGCTGAAGCCCGTGTGCAAAATCATAAATGTATATATGAATTTAAAGGGTAAACTGTATCCTGTGTCCTAAAATACAAACTCAACATTCATTTCCTATTTTTAAAAAAACATTTTACCATTGAGGAGATACTCAACCTTGTTTATAGGGCATTTTTTACTGTGAGTGACAGATGCTTGTTTACCCAGTGCTCTTCAGCTGCATTTAGCTTATGCATCCTTTCCTAAATTTAGCTGTCTGTCTTCATCTTTCTGACAAGATGGCAGCAAGACTGTGTATTAAATCCAAATAATATTTTTAGAAGCATAGCTACTTATCTTTATTTTTCAATGTTTTGGCATTTTGTGCAGAGAAAATTAATCTGACCAATTTATATGTCTTGTATAAATAATATGTACGTCAGACACCAATCGAACATCAGGTTTTTTTTTTAAGTCTGATTCAGACGTTCCAAAGACATGTTTGAGTCTCAGATTTTTCTGATCTTTTCTGAAGCTCTCTACCAAATGCAATTAGTCTTAATCTTTAAGCTGTAAACAGCTGCTCCATTTCCTGCCTTAATTACATCGTGGGAGAATAGTGTCAATCATCACTAAGAGTACCCACACTGGCATCTTTAAGTACACTAAGTACATTTGTGTTAACACAGTAAATACTAGAGGATGTCCAGTTAGAGTTAGGTTGTACGGTGAAAATGCAAATGCAAATATTCCATCTACCTGATGTACCTGATGAAGATCACATCTGTGCACACCTGTTTGGGTGAGGTGACTTTGATACAAATCATGTAAGTGCAGGAGAAATCAGAGCAAAACTGATTCTTAAGCAGAAACACAGAGAAACCACCAGTTTCAATTAATAGTTTCAGCTAAGCAGAAAATTACCATCCTTTCATTCACGAACACAGAGCAAATAAAAAGGTGTGCATAGTGACAGAACAAAGCACCAGCTTCTTTTAATGTATCAGCATTATGCTTGTGGGAGTGAAAGAAAGGAAAGGGGGGATAACTGGGCAGAAAAAGAGAAGGTCTCATCATATTGGAATAATATGTAAAACACTTTTTCAGAAGCCTCTAAGGCTCCAAATACTATGCACTCAGTGGTTAGTAGGACAATGACACATTTTCTATTGTACTGGCTTTTGTGCAGCATATTACAATTAAATATAAGCAGAAACTTGGAAATAAAGTGCTGGCTTTCAGATTTACAGCTTTTTTCAGATTTCTGACACTATTAGAGGGTGAACTGTGCATTAATTATGGCCCTTTACATTTTCAGTCATTTTATTCATACACCTTCAGCTTTCTTCAGTGTTAATATAGCAGGACAGTGATCCTCAACATCGAACCAGAGCAACCAAGACATTTTTATGGGTAAGCAGCTGTGATTGGCAATCTGACCTCAAACCAACAGAGCACATGTTTCGCTTCATTGTTGGGGTCACCCAAATATCACTTTTGGGCTTCAAAGCATCAGTGACAGTTAACAGCAATTATTAGAAGCTTTGACAAGAAGTGGTGGCATTTTGAGGATTATGTATCCACTGTTGTTAAGGTGGCTGTTGTTAAGATTACATACATTATTTACATACACTAGAATACTCTTTTAACTGTTTTTAAAATATGAAATAATGTTTTACTACATTTTTAACTTTACTAATTAGCAGTTTCTGTGTCACTTTTCCAGCTTTAGTCCCCTGAACCACAGTTGGGAGACCTCAGGTTTCTTTAGGCTAATTCAAGTGGTTTTTAACCTGGTTTTCCAGTTAGCTGCTAATTAGCTTCTGCAGCCTGGGCAAACTCTTCTTTGAAGACTGAGCAAGAGACATCGTGGTAATGTTGCATAACACAGACACTTTATTCATTAGTTGCAGAAAACACAATATGTTGACTTATCAGATCTACTTTACTTGAACCTGAGCTTATCTGAATACTTTCTGCTGACTACTGTACCATAAAAATCCATGGAAGCAAGGATTTCATGCTGTCTGCTGCACATAAAGGTACTTTCCCAACACAACGGAGACAACCCTGACAGACTACGTCACATGAAATGTCACCCACAAGGCCACCCTCCTTAAAAAGGGTAAGTCACATGTTAATCGACGCTGGTGACATTATCCCAACCCAAAAATAGAAAAGCCAATATCTAATGCCTTAACATATATCAGAATAGTCAAATATGTGAGTACAACTGAGGACCAAACTGATGAAAAAAACCCTGAAAAGAGCTAATAAAGACTTCTGCAGTGCAGACCCAACAGAGCGTCAGTGAGGAAGTGTTTGTGTGTGTATGTGTATGTGTGTGTGTGTGTGTGTGTGTGTGTGT
>JAOXYL010000039.1:11759193-11772573 GCA_028564955.1 Terapon puta
CAGACCCAACAGAGCGTCAGTGAGGAAGTGTTTGTGTGTGTATGTGTATGTGTGTGTGTGTGTGTGTGTGTGTGTGTGTGTGTGTGTGTGTGATTATTCCATTTACTTCAAAGGATTTGCAACCAAAATTGTATAATTACTGTTTATTTAGATGTGTCAATACATCTTAATGCTCCAAAACTGGAGAACTATAATAAAAGGATGGCAAAACGATATCTGAAGTGAAATGTAAACATCCCTAAATTCAAGTTGAAAGTCTGCATTTCAGCCTTTTCCCTCCAAATATAATTTGCTAGAGTACAGAGAAACAGTATTGTGTAATTGTCCCTTTTGCTTACAGACTTACATCTTTACCAAGACTGCAACAACAATGAGTCTGTTCTCTGGAGCATACTGTAATGTCCATAACAAATTTATTAAAGTAAATCATTACATTAACTCAATGTGAACCCATATGGTTCATGTTTGGGGCTTTAAATGTTGCATGAAATGAATAATTAATCACTGAAATGGATGAACAGTACTCACCCTCTAACGATACACGACCCTCTTCCTCTATAAAAGCAGAATATCAATCGGTCTTGGCCTTAATCAGCCACTGTTGTGTAAGTGAACTGGATGAGGCAAAGTATAATACAGAGCCATTAAAACACTAAAATGCACTTAGCCTTCATTAGAGGAGGAAAAAGTGGTAAGTGACTGTACGGCAAGCAGACTCATCTTTTGTGCTGGTAAATGTAAAAGGCCGTTGTGTTAACTGGGCTGAGTTCCCCACGAGGAGAGATATATAATCTTTTAGGTCACAAACCAGAGGGCGGCTGTCATCACAATCACTGTGGGATGAAAAACACTGCAAGCGTCTGAATAGACTGCTAATACATCTCGTATCCGAGGGGTGGGTGATGTCATTCCCAAAATCTGCGGCTGTTTTGACGCCCATGCGAAGGCACTTGACAGTTCACACATCTGAGTCACAAGCTTCACTTCAAAAATGATGATATTTATTCTGTTTGTGAATTAGTTTAAAAATGAAAATGCCGTCATGAAGCAAGACCACCTTGAAATGTCAGTCTTTCAAAACAATTGCAATGGACCTGCACAGTAAACATATTGTTCATGCACTGGCATTCACGCTCCTGTCATCAGAAAATACACACAAACACACGATTCGTGACAGGTGCCATCTTTCTGGGTAAAGATCCTCGGAGACTAAATGTGAACACGTCAGCTTACAGGCATTATGGCTACCTCACTGTACAAAGCTGTGACAAGGTCACTCTGACCTTGGATAGCAGCTGCAGGAACATCAAAGTTGAGCTGGATCTCATGTGGCTGATTTTGAATTCTCTTGTAAGACATCAGGGCATTAATGCAATTTCCTATTCAGCATTTGTGCCCGAACAACGGTAAAACAGCTCATCAATGACAGCATGTTTATGTGATTACATCCCCTTTTCCAGCACACAAAGGACTAATTGCAAGCATCTTTTGCCAATCAAGCCTTTCATTTAAAGATAACTGTTTGCAAACAAGCAGTAAACAGATTCATTCATCTGAAAACGAAATGAAAGGCTCATTACCCCAGCTCCGTCTGAAAAATCTGTATTAAACAACTCTGTCACAAAGATAGCCTCCAATCAACTTCTCAGCCACAGCTTATTTAAGATTCTGATCACAAAATTGTGGGGAATTGCATCACACCTGCATATGTGACAAGTGACGGAGAGACACAGAGGCAGACGGATGGACGGGGACAGCAGAGGAACTGTTACTGATTGGAGCAGTTACCCTGTGGGTACAAATAGCAGCAGCGAGCGAGCGTGAGAAAGGAAAGTCTGTTTTCGCATTTCAGTTTCGGCCACACACAGGTTTTCTATTAGATGACAGATGACACGCTTCACACCCTGCACACTGCAGATATCACTCAGCACAGCCCTCACCTCCCCCTCCCTCCCTTCTCCCTCCTCTACCTCACCTCTCCTCTCCATCTGGCTGCTGCCTCATCCCAGTTTTACCCCCAGCCCACCGCCGCCACCACCACCCTCCCCACATACATCCATACATTGTCCATTTCCCTGTCACTGTCTTCCTTTCCAGCACCAGTGCTCTAGCCAGGTATGTTAATGAAGTTAATCGGATTGTCGCCTGCAGGGAAGAAGCACAACTTTCACAAAGTTCCCAGTTAATTTTACCTTAATTCAATCAGCCATTTTTCTGTCTTTCTGCATTTGCAGTGTGTGTGAGAGTGTGAATCTGTATGGAGAGGCATGGGTTGTGTGTGTGTGTGTGTGTGTGTGTGTGTGTGTGTGTGTGTGTGTGTGTGTGTGTGTGTGTGTGTGAGTGAGAGAGAGAGAGTGTTTGTGTTTATGCATTTGGACGCGTTTCTCCCTGAGCCGCATTACCAGCAGTTTGGCAGAAATTACCCATAATCACATTAGCCGCTCTCCCTCCTCGTCTGCCGCGAGCATAAATGTGGGACAGAATTAGCTGCAAGTTTCCTTCCCAGTTATCTCCCGCCTGTGATCAACACTCCCGACAAAAAAAACCCAAAAACATAAGCTTAAGTGTTGACAAAGACACTCTAAAACCGTCAATGAATGTTAATGCCACAGAAGTGCCATTCAAGACACACAGAAATTGTAAAATGTGATGACCTTGAGTCAGCTTGTCGCCATGGCCGCTCAGTAATGAGACGAACCAGGTGTCAGAGGTCAATAGCGAGACGACAGCATTAGCTCCACTGTGCAAAGAGGGACCCCCACCCAGCCCACCAGGATCATGTGGCCCAGAGAAAAAGGTGTTACATATTTCACTCACTCACGAGCCACCAACACATCTACACCGCATGCCATTGTCTCACCAGGGTCCTTCACCCCGTGGCCTTGGTCCACATCCTGTGAGTGTGTGTGGACATGACTGAGGTGGTTCACTATGTGCCACAGATTTTACAAGCACGAGCCGGTCTCCCCACATTTATTCTCCCCTGACAGTGACCTTGCTGCGGCGTCTTCACACTGTCTCCACCCCCTAAGTCTGAATGCCAACGCTGTCAATCAAACAGTCTCATCACTTCCCCCGAGTGCAACCGTAGGGACTATTCTAATGAGGCACATGTTGGCATTATGGGACAAAAGGCTGCCTGTGAGACTGTTTCATACCGGGGCAGCTATTAGCATGTGTGGGGAGAAAATAGAGACAGTGATGACAACTTTAGTCCAGCTGTTCAACAGAAAAAAAAATAGCAGTACAATACTGCACATAATGCAAAGGCTGACAACACTTGATTTAATTCAGGAACTTTCTGCTCTTGGGAGTTGGAGTTGACTGTTTTCAACAGTCTGTACTGGAGACCTTTACCTCAGCTGTTGATTTTTAATTTGTTGTCACTTTGTCTCTTGTAAGACTCTTACAAGTCTGCGTATGTTGCCAAAAATTGTTTGGAGATATTTGGCAGAGTGTGCGTTTATGGATCTGCAACAACAAACGGTGAGGCAGTGGTGCCAGCTGTTTCCAATCCAGGCATATAGAAGAACAAGCTTCCAGGGAATTAGTGGTCACATTGGTACTCTTGAACAAGCACACACACACACACACACACCTACACACACTCTTAACCTCACATCAAAGTCTTAGATAAACATACATGATTTACTGTTGCAATGTCAAATTTGCTTCCCATTTCATTTTTCAGATGTTTCTACATACTCACATGAACACATGCGCACCCTCTGTCTAACACACACATACACCATAAACTGCATCTTAAAAAGGTGGTCGATCACACATTTAATTTTGCTCCAGTGCTGACAAAGGCCTCTCACTAAGACAAGCTGCTTTTATCGACTGGCGTCCGGAGGGCCCCAGCAGCTATTATAGCAGCAATGAGTGACTGGACCAGTCAATAGACTTTCTATTAGTGGACTGCTCCTGAAGCCCCACGCCAGCACACACACAGTGAGAGTAAGACAGAAGGAAGAGAGACTTGGGAGCTCTATGAAGGTCAGGGAAGGAGCAGCCAACCCCCTAAGGAAAATTTGCAATGTGGGAGAGAGGACCATGTAGATCAATAAAAGGAATAAATAGGTACTGACATCAGGATATCAAACACACAGATACTAGCAACTCCTAAACACATGGACAAGTCCTTGCTCATCGCACATGCATTCATAAAAAGGATTACTCTTGGCATATTAATAAAGGATGTATTTCATCCACCCACAAAGTTATGTTAAAGTTATGCACTCCAACGCAGTAACAAATGACCTTAGCTCTTATATATAGTTCACAGTATGTGAATGCAATGGCAAAGCCTCAGTGACCTTGGTCCTGCCTGCCCGAGGCAAATTTAGACTGATCTAGATGAGCTGTGAGGTGCTCATGCTGCTCCGCTCTAACAGAGGGAGTAATAGCCAAGGCAAACACCCTCATTCATCTCTGAGCATCTCACATAATACCACCTATCATTAATGATGCTACACTGCTTAAACAGACGAAGATTAATCTGACAGAGGGAGAGAGAGAGGCAGAGGGAGAAAGAGAGAGAGAGAGGGAGTGAGTCAAACAGAAAAACAGCAAGGATCAGGAGTGCTTCAGACTTAAGATCCATGCAATGGTGTTTCACTGTGATAAGATACTTTGGCTACTGTAAAATGTACACTTGTGAAGATTTGTATCTAAATTCAGGTGCATCTAATTTCAAAACGAGATGCTGGAGTTCTGACTTTCACCTACATTCGACTCTGTCAGCAAACTCATGTGGAGCAGGTGATCATACCTCATCAATTTACATCAATTTACAGCTCTGAGCAGCTGCCACTGATGTTGCTGAAAATCTACAATGGCTTTTATGCTTTTGTACATTACCACAAACAACCCAAATGTTAGCTAATTATACAAAATTTGAATCCAAATATGAATGTAAATGTGTGATGAATTTCTTTTTATTTGGTTTTGTCTTTAAGAAAATATCTCTCTCACTTTGGTGGGATGGCGTGCTAATCTTTAATACAGACATTTGTGAATAATTCAGTCACAAAAGTGAATACAAATTGCTAAGAAACTATCAGTTTCTTAATTTCTGAGTGGGGAATCATCGTACTTCGCAACTTAATTTTGATTTAGGATACTAAAATTTGAGTGTGTGCTCATAGTCAACAATAGGCCTTTTCTCACAGCAGACATTTTGACTTGTCAAAGCAACAATAGCAAAGGTGTTACTAATAACATTACAATGGCCTTGTTCCTTTCAGTAAGTTACCATTGTGTCACAGTAAGCCAGCAGGCACAACACCAGGAACTGAAACTATAAAAGCTCAAGTTTTAAATCCCCAACAGAATAAAACTTAGGGTCTCCTTTTAAACAGCTATCATTTGCAACATAATTCAATTTCAAAAGTACTTTTTTATTTTTCTTGTGGGCAAGAAAATGCTGAGTTCTGACAATGCTGATCAATGTTCATGCTCCATTGTACTTTTCTCCCTAAAAATGGATTAATAACATATATTATTAAAGATATAGCATCAATAAATACACACATGTAAAAAATGTTATGCTGTACACACTAAGAAAAAGGGTTTCTGTAACTCAAGTCTGATGCAGTCTGAACTTAGACTCAAAATGAATAGCTAAACAAAACACTGTATTACACAGGCAATAACTTGTGACTAAAAGTGACAAGGACAAGTTTAAAAAAAAAAAAAGAGCTTTTGGAGAAGCACAGATAGGCTGAGTCTCTTTAAAGCTTCTTGATCTTTCCTTGTTCAAGACAAATGACCAAAGTCTGACCAACGCTTTTAGTCAGTAGACATAAAACGTCAAGGGGATTGAAATACAAAGAAACATCTTTGCTCCTTGTGTGCTGTCTGATGCAGTGTTTCTCTGTGTGAAGAGTAGTGGACACTGTGAGATGTGTCACTAAAACAAGTTGACAAAAAGCTTATTCCTTTTTTCCCTCCTTTCTTTCTTTCTTTAACACATAAACCGCTCCTTACTATGCATCATGTGTAGCATTCACTCTGAAAATGGGGGCAACACAACATCCTTGCTCTTGATGTAATTTCAGTGAAAATGCATTTACTTTCAGAGGCCATGTATGTCCTTTTATGCATAATCGGAGGGGGCAGAAGCGTGGCTGAGCGCAAGGACAAACTAAACAGGAGCAAAATTAGGAAACGTGGAGGAGAAAGCTTTCATTTCATTTGAATAAGTTGTGACAGTCACCAAGAGCTCAGATGCTGTGTACATAAAGCTGCACACATGACTTATGAAAGAATAGTTCTCCCCAAAAATAAAACACAGCCATCTGCCTACTATCTTCTCCTCCAGTAGAGCTGTAGGCAGCCAAAGAAAATCCTGTTTGACTGAAATTCTACCTCCTCTACCAACTGACTGGTTAATGGGGAAAAAGAAATCTGTGTATTAGTTCTGGATTACATAAATCATCCACAGTGGGCTGAGTGCATTCTATCTGGTGGAGTAAATTAATTATAAATAAACATAAAAAGCTATTTGCAGCATATCAAATTATTTCTGGCCAAATTATATTTATACTGAAATGAGGCAGGTGCACACTGTTTGGCCAGTGCCTTCCCCATATTTTAATTTTCAAAAATAGAGGTATATTAACTGTGATCTCAGCAACTAGCTGCCATTAGTGCATGAACAATCCAATGCTTGGTGAGTTTAGTTTTGCAAATTATAAGAAGAGCTGACATCAAAGGAATAAAAAGCGACGTCACTATGAACGCTTAGCTGCTAGTTAACCCTGTGATAACTTTTGGCACTTCCTACTTAAAAACCCAAAAGTCAGAAGGATCATGAGACCTGTTCATATAAGTGAGCTTTTGCACATTTGTAACTGAAGTATACACAAAATGATCTCAATGTCATTTAGGGTAAGTTTTTGTATTTACTGTACAAAAACAATAACAATCATCATCACCATCAGGATGCTCCGCTACTGTTACAGCGCCAACTGTCTATGACAAAAACGGGCTCAGCCATCTGGGGCCACTGAAGCAAGGGAATGTGCTGGTATTTACAACAAAATGATTAGGCCATTTATTAGACCAGTCATATTGAAACATGCAGATTCTCATTTGTTCACACTCAAAGCCTATCAAGCATTAAACATGAAAGTTAACAGAGCATCTGACAACCAGGAAAAAACTTTTGCCTACTATTTATAGATAATATGCCCTGTTGGAATCAGTCATGAGAAAACTGCTGTGAGCAAAGTCTACATTCCACATTCTTCCTGTCTTATATCAATATAATACATATATTTGAATATTAGTTTTACTTATAACTAATGTTATCTCTAACACAAGTTGAGCTGTCACTCCAGAATAAAATACACCAAGTCTGCATATGTCCCACCCCATAAAAATAATGGATTATGCACTGTTCTCCTTAGAAAAATAATATCAGTGACATTTTGTAATTCTTTTTTGGTGGAACGAGAGCATATGAATTAACCAATCAAGCAGCCAAACAGATCCTATCCTCCAAAGTAAATAACATCTACTGAAGTTGGCAAAATCACAAAATAGTGCTTTGATCCACAGCATCTCCACAGAAACACACAAGAAAACAGACTAACATGGATATGACATCTTGCAAGTCACCTGCTGTATATTTTGAAAGGAGACATTTTGAAGCCTAAAGCTCAGATCTGTGTTTGTTAAAATCCACATTTGTGCAGTGCCTGAGGGGATCTGAAGTGGGACAAGGAACAGGAGCAGAGTCAAGGCCATTACCTTGTTACCAAGATACAAATTAACAACCCAAATTTCCTTTTTTCCTTTTAAACAAGATTTTTTTGAGACACTTAATACAGGCAGTAAAATTCATATTTTCCATTGATATACATGCACAATCACTGACTATCTACAGAATTTTTTTAACTTAAGACATTGGCCTCTGTGTGGCCTCCAGCCAATAACAGCTGTGAAGTTGTGAGGCGCAGGACTGAAAAACATAATAACTGATAACAAAAGCATGTGGGACCACCAGAAGCGTGTGTTCTTTGAGCCAAGGAGGAGGGTCCGACTTTTAATGTTATGCTTTCAAACAGCGACTGACAAATACTACTCATTATGCCTTCGCACTGAAAGGTGCCAGCTGTGGTGGTTTGGCCATCTGAAAAGAACATCTATCAGATGTTTCCCTCTGGGGGTATTTCTGGCAGTGGGATGAGACAAGAAAACACTGGAGGGATTACATATCTCATTGAGCCTGTGAACACCTCGGGATCCCACAGAAAGAGCTGGGAGATGAGGTTGGCGTGAGGGATGTCTGGGCTACCCTACTTAGTCTGGATGATGGGTGAACACAAAGAGGGCAGTTTGTGGTTTTCTACTGACTTCAACACAGCTTTAAGGCATTTTCAGATTCAGAGTTCATTTGCTCTGGTCCCAGTGAATATGTGAGTTAATAAACTTGGTGGATTTTGCATCACTGCTCGAAAGTCAAGAAGGCAACCTACTTTCTTGTTAATCCAGCTCAGACCTTGATTCATTCAAGGTAACCAGCTAGTAAATGTTGATTGTGTTCATTGAAATCCAAGTAACGCCGCTGCAAAATATGTCTTGTTGTTGTGTCTGATTGAGGTTGGTTCACAGTCCTACCTCAAAAAAACAAGGCTAACTCTTAATGGTTTTAGTGCACTTGTTTTGGTCTGAACCCAAATGCAAGAGCTTAGAGTTCAAAGCTGCTGAAACAAATCATACCAGTGGGTAAAACAAACTATTCACCAAAACATTCACCACTCCCATTCAGTCTGACTGAACCACACACATTTGTAACCTCCTTTTCCTTTCTTATGGACTGCATATAGTGGCTTTTAGAGCTTTTGGAGTTGTATCAGAAAGCCAGTCTGCATTAAGATGAATACATGTTCATGTTGTGTCTCTGAGATGGCACTGGTTCCTGTTCATGGGTTTGATTTGTGTTTGTTTGTTTGTCTCACACATTCAGAGCCAAATTTCAAAATTTACATTTCTTTCTGAACCTCTCATCCAATCCCTCTGTACACTGTACAGCCTGGATTAACTTGGGTCTCAGAGGGGTAAATACAGCAGTGGTAATTTACTGAGGACTTTGGTACCATTTGTTCAGCTAATCACAATAGTGCCATTTGGACCGCCGAGGAGCAGAGATTTAAAGAGAGAAAGCTACATGGGAAATGAGACACTGCTGGATAACTTATAGCCTAACACTGGAGAAGAGTTTCTGTGGGAGGAGAAGGATGAAGATGACTGATGAATACAACTTTGTCCTTGATGTTTTGCTCATTCAGGAGGCATTATTCAAACACTGACTGTATTATAGCAGATTAACAAACACACACAAGTGCATTCAAATGCTGATGGCAGGTATGTAGTTATAATACGCCACACTTGTAGAAGTAGTGTTATTGTCAAGATGTATACATACTTCTATTAAGACAAATAAATCAGTTTCATACCCTTTAAAATGCAGAAGTGGAAAAAGAATTGCCATTTTGTTGTCAATGTATTTTCCAGCATGTTAAGGAAAACAAATGAGTGTCCAAACTCTCCCTCTCCCTCTCTGTCTTTCTCACATGAACACACTTTCATTCCTCAGCCTCTTACTCACTCACTCGGTCACATTTCTTTGTGTGTGTATTCCTGCAGGCGAAGACATTAGCAACAACCTTCTGACAGCTTAATCATGCGTTCAAAAATGTGACAGACTTAAATTAGGGGGACGAGTCGGGAACACCAACTTCACAGGTCTTCAACATGTCAGTTCCTTATGCTTCATTAACACAAGCACCTTACTGCTAACACAGGCACCTTACCAAACACACACACACACACTTACATATACACACAGAATACAGGCACTTGCACCCCTCAATTATTCACACAATAGTCTGTGGAGTATGGGTCTTGACATTTCAAGGACGTTGAGCCCTGTCCTCAGATTCAGGTAATTTAGGGTAAGGTTTGTGCATGGCTTGTAATGTAAAACGTTATTTTGATTTTTTGATCATTGCTTTGTGACCACCAGGCCATGGCGGATTGCTCTTCAAATATATCTGGGAAAAACAGTTAAAAAAATCTCAATATGCATGTAATATAAAGGAAATTATAATCATTTGGATTTTTTAGCAGCCTAGTGGGTTGTGACAAGTTCCAGATTGCTCTTCCTTGCACAACGTCATCCCATAGCACGCCTCATCACTTTCTCCTTTAAGCTTCATGCAAGGTAGCACAAGTCTTTCTGCAAGTTTTTGCACAGTTATCATTTCAAGTGCAACGTCAGCTCATGGAAAACAGGCAGGGCGTGATGGTTTTAGATTCAGTTATCTAAATTTGGATCGTGTCTCAATTGTGTGGTGAAGTAATGCCCAGTCATTGCAGACAGTGCAATGTTTGTGATCTTAATAACACTTGAGCTTCATATGATGTGTTGCCCCAATATGATATGGTAACATCTAAACAACAGAAATACTTAATATTAGATCAGCATCATCCTTAAGAAGGAAAGCAATGCTGTTGAACAGATTTAACAAGAAGACACATAGACTGACACACACACACCTGTGTACAGGGTCAGAGTCACATTAGTGCTGTCGTTTCTTTTCCCAAACCATTTTGAACTCGTCCTTTTTAAAACTGACCTGACACAGAAAGCATTTATTCTTTATAAAAGACCATTTTATGCAGGGTTGAGGGGGTTGGACCTATCCCAACATGCACCTGGGTGACAAAGAGGATGATAATGGAAAAAGCTGGACATTCAAACTCGCATTCACTGTTATGAGGAATTTAAGTTCAAGTTTATCTAATTTGCATGTTGAAGTACTCTCGATTTTCAAGTGTATGTAAATGATTCCTCAAAGAACTTTTTATGTGATTGGGTAAAATGTTTGTATAATTTATTTTTTAAAAATCTGTCTGGCGTGATTATGCCGATCTCAGCTCTTAATCTCTTAAGAGGCAGCAAAGTCTTTTAAATTTGTTCACATGGGCACCTGATCTGAACAATTGTGCACATCTCCTTTAATCCACCTCAGACCGCCGTGTCACCATCGTGGTCAGTCCCCACTGGTCGTGCCGTCTTGTCAATCGATGTGCACAGCTGTGTCTGGCTGATGACACACAGCTGAGCCCACGCACTGCTCGATCACATCCGCTATCAGTGGTCAAACACAATGACAACAGACGGATCTGAAAACACACTGCCCAGCCTGGAGGGCTGTTATGGAAATTAAATCTGGTTGATGAACGTCTGACAGTGTTACAAAGACACAGGAGTGCATGTCGAAGTCCTGCCTGCAGAACCAGACAGCCCCTTCCTGAGCTCAGCTGTGACCGCAGCACAACTAACAACACTGACAGTGGTTGCCTGTGCTGCGCTAAGAGGCACAGTACACCATCACTAATCGTAAATCCCACCTCAGCAGCTCAGCAGCTCCGTCGTTATGGGGCACTAGCGGCTGTTGTGCCCTTCCTAGGAAGGTTGGGGGTAATTGTTGTGGGTGTGGGGGTAATCCTTCTGCTTTTGAGACAATTTCCAAAGCCCCGATTGGCTTGGCAAAGAGATGGAGACAGTGTGAGCAGCAGGGATTGTGTACAAGTCTGGAAATGAAGGCGAGAAGGAGGGTATGGGGGGAAAAAAGAGAGACAGACAGACAGACAGACAGAGAGAGAGAGAGAGACAGAGAGAGAGAGAGAGAGAGAGAGAGAGAGAGAGAGGGATGGATAGAAGAAGGATGAAGCAATGGCTGCACAAGAAAGAAAGAGAGACATCTTAGAGAGGTGGTATAATGGTAGGATGCGGCATCAGCCAGATGGAAAGGAGAGAGAAGAAAGACAGATATGAACAGGAAGAGAGAGCATGTGCCACACACGCACGTGCCAGTGCATGTGAAGTGTGTGCATCTGTGCTCGCTTGCCTGCTCTAGTGTGTGTGTGCACCAGACTGAGTAAGCCTCCCTTTATTTGCTGTAAGGATTAAGAGGACAGCTCCAACACATGCACATTCTCAGGCTTAACGCGGTGCCAGACTCTAAGGCACACTCACAACTGGGGGTGTGTGAAAAAAAAAAAAAAAAAAAACAGTGCACACAGAAATGACGAGCACATTCAACAACTCTTGTTGAAGGCTCCACGGCAGGATCACAAGTGAAGACAAAGACAGTTTAATACACGGAGTGGGACGCTTTGAAGGCTACGACATACTGTTGACACCTCAAGAAGGCTGTGATTTGATTAGCATTTGTGTCCTGCAGAAATTTCATATCTGTAATATTTAAACTGGGGCTGTTGAACAAAGTTTCTTCCATCATTTCTGATGTTTCCCTGAGGCAAAACTGTGTGCTCCTGAGGAGGAAGCTTAACCCAGTGTGGTCACGCAGGTCAAACACTATCATACCAATTCCCCGGGTTTGAGTAGCTGCTAATCTCAGTTGGCTCGGGACTGGATTATCCAATTAAAAAACGCTGACCCCTGAAATGACCCACTCAGCACCATGCACAGATGCACATATGACTGCCACTTTGAGAGATAAAAGGACCAGGATTGCTTTTTTGAGTAAGAGGTAGATATTGGAGAGATTTTCAGTAATTACTTTCTGCACTATGTTGGACATAAAGTGGGTGAAATTGCACCTGAATTTCTTTAATTGAAATGATTTTTTTTCTTTGAATCTTAACCATGGATCGGCTTTCACTGTAAAAACCGGAAGACTGCTGTCCTTCCAGATTTTACAAACATGACTGAAATGATTGGTTGATTAATCAACTAACAGAAAAAATTATACATATTTTTTATCTTGACTGGCGACCAATCCAGGGTGCACCGTGCCTCTCGCCCCAAAAGTAGCTGGGATACACTCCAGCACCTTGTGACCCTGCTTGGCAGGCCAAAGCAGGTACAGAAAATAAATGAATGAATTTTGATCATCTGCATCAATTCATAGATGCAATAATGTAAAACAAGCACTGGTTCTGTGTGAGTTTTCTTAAACTTCTTAAGATACTTACCTGGATATGTTTGAGTTTTGGGCTGTTGGTCAAACAAAATAAAAGACAGTTTAATCAAATAAAACACCATGATGAGATCTTTAAAAACTATTTTAGGATATTTTGTGGATCAAACAACTGATCAGTAATTTGAGAGAACAATCAGAAGATTAACGAGGTAAAAAAAAGAAAAACTCTGATAATGCATCCTATAATTCGAACCTCTAAAAGGAGGGTGCTAAATTGAAGCTTCCAGATTAGTGCAGATAAGGAGATTACTTGTTAAAAAAATAAAATAGAATAAACTATTTTGATAATCATGTGCCAAGAAAAACTGTCAACCTTGCAAGTCAAAATATGTAAAATATATGTTTAATATTTTAA
>JAOXYL010000039.1:11775807-11821149 GCA_028564955.1 Terapon puta
TAGGGTAAAAATAAAGTTAGCAATATTCAATTTTTTACACTTTTACACTACACTTGTTAACAATGGCTACATGGATTCAATGGTGAATGGTGGTGCAGTCGTTGTTAGTCAGCTCAGCAGAGATGTGAGAAGAAAACTCATTTATTATTTGTAAAAAGCCAGAAGTGATATTCATTTTGCATGATAGGGGTAATTAACAGAATGGTTTAGCCATAACTAGGTTTGAAATCAAGGTTATTGGAAAAACTGGGATAACATACGGAATCGCAAAGAAACAAACTACAAAATGGGATTTCCAAAAACTTCTGCTCTCTGATTTTCCAGAGCGGATGTCGCACCGTGTGAGAGGTGTTGCTCAGGGAGGGGGATGGAGAAGAAGGGGGGGGGCTGATTTCATGACTAAAACAAGCCCCCAGGCTTCTCCAGATGCCTCATCTGAATAAATGAGTCCTTTTAATCAATAAGTCATCTACCCTCTGTGAAGAGCACTGAGGCTACACAATCATCCAAGATAAACACACAACACATCCGTATAAATGCTGACATAAAAACACAATCATATTCGTGAGAGACAGAGAGAGAAATGTTTTCTCTTCTGCTCATGTGATGGAAAGGTCATTTTCTCACCAGGAATCATTTTCCTCAGATGACTGTAATTCTAAATCAAACTTTGCAGGTAGCTGGTTGTGTTAATCGAGCTGGAGTTCGATACATACACCCATGGTAAACCCATGCAAACCATTTTAATCATTTAGGATGATTAGACCTGGGCTGGATCATTCCCTTGCTCGCTTACTCTTCACCCAATCTATATTAGATACCTATTACACAACAGTAATATTCACACCTCTAAACTACAACACGCAAAATTGTGGGCTTGTTAGCAAGTAGTGAACGTGTCATGGATGCTACTTTTCTAAGACCATTGTCTGAATGTTTGAGGGCACTATATGGAGCAGAAATGAACACGTTCAGATAAAAAGCACAAACAGTAAATATAGGGCACGGTGCTACTGGAGTAGCTTCAGACACAATCTAATCAGCCACAGTAAGTGAGCCTTTAATTAATTCAGTTAAGATAGCCTGAGGGCCAACAAGGAGTCAATGGCAATAAAATCAGAAATCTGAGAAATCTGACTCATCTTGTTTGTTTGTTTTTTGCATTGATGAATTAACCAGCATCGTTTCTCATTTACAGTTCTATTTTACTCAATGAATATGTGCAAAATCAAAACATAGGACAACAGATAAGAACCATAATGTCTTAAGTTGGAGGTGTAGGCTTTACACAAGTACAGAAACAGAGGCAAGCAAGAAAAAGAAACTTAGTATTTACTGAGAACAACACATAGGTACAGACAGCTAGACAGGTATGAAACAAAGGAACAAACTGAAGCGCTGACTAAACTGATAAAGAACAAAGGGAAGGGGGCCAGTATGAGTAGAGTCATTGACTGGGAATTGGAGACCGGTGAGCAGATCGTTTGAGGAGAAGAGCTTATTCCAGAAAGGTGTGTCGGAGGGGCTGACCAGGAAAGGAGGAAAGGGAGGACCACGTCCACACCGAAACAAACATGGGAGAACTGGGAACACAAGAAAGGACGAACACATGGAAACACTAAAGACACAGCCAAGACTGTTCATTTGTGGAAACTTTTTTGACTTTCTGTTTTGCTGGCCACAACGATTCATTGAGTACTGCTACGACAACACAAAGTAGAAGGAAAACTACGACCTACTACTCTGTTCCAATAGTGGCTAAGCAATTTGTTCAAAATATGTTATTTTGAAGTGGTTTCATGTTTTTGACTCGACTGTTTCCCTCAAAGCTTCCTCCTCCTCCTTCTCTCAATCCTGTTTCTGCTGGACCATGGGGGATCCCGGGACCTCTCTCTCTTCATGTTGGTGCCTCGTCCAGACGTGTAGCTGGATCACCGTACCCCAGGAGATTCATGCTTTTCTCCTCTCTCAATAGTTTGCATGTTAGTGTGTCGCTATGCTGTGTGGTCCTCTCTTTCTCCCTTTTCCAGGTCTCCAAGGGGGAGAGGAGGCGGTGAGAATTTGGTCATTATTCTCTGTGCAGACCTGGGAAGTTGCTCAATCTATCCTCTTTCCCTCATCCTCATTTTTCTTCTTCCATCAAATTGCATAGAATATGATTATGTTGTTGATTTATTCTGCACACTTGACATTTATGGCATGTCTCTCCATCCTGGGAGAAGGAGCAGGATCCCTCCTCTGATGCTCTTCCGAATGGTTTCTCCCATTTTTTCCCTGTTGAAAAGGTTTTCAGAAAGTGTTGCATGCTATACAGATTGTAAAGCCCCTTGAGGCAAACTGATTAGTGGTACTGAGCTATATAAATAAAATCTCACTTGCCATATGGGAAAATCACTGGGAAACACAGAGAGCAGGTTTTGGTGAAAACTCAGTATGTTAATGCTGAAATTAGGGAGCCTGAGTTTTCAGCTCCAGAAACAGATCATGTTGAAACTGTGCCTCATTTTCCTCTGTGAACATGACCTGCTCGCTGGCAGGTTTTTTTTTCCATTCTCTCTTTCTTCTTTCTCCTGTCAAGCCTGAAGGAGCTTTCTGACATGCTGTTTCATTACTTCATTGCTGCAGTTGCTATAAAAGCACATTACATACATGTATATATGTCAGAAGAGGTATTAAAATACCAGCTGGACATTAGTTAGTTACTCAAGCCATTGCCAAAGTTACCACTTTAATGCATTTAATGCATGTCATTTTATGATCAGTCACTTCTTTCAAGAGTGAGCTCTTCTCTCACATTCAAATATTAATCATCACAGATTCAGTCTCAGCTCAGAATAAAAATGATGCATTTGCCTTTTCTTCCAAGGGATAGTTTTCTAACACTGTTGATGATGAGGTAACTGTCAGATAAGTTCATCTGCCATGAAATGCTCTGCACATTACTGCGATAATCTCCGTATTAATAGAAAAGAATCTGTTGAAAGCTTTAAAACACAGCAGACATTATGAATGATCAAAGTATAATCCGCTCATTTTTCTCCTGATGTGATTGGTCACACTGATTAAACATACTACTATCATCACATCACATTCGGGATTATGAAAGACAGCCATGACAAGACTGAGATACACAGTTTAATAGTGGGGTGTTGAATATAGGGTGTGTATCATCTCAGCAGTATTTGTGTTACTATGTCTAAATGTACTACAACTTTGAACACAATCATTGAATGTCTTTGAGCTGGATTTGTCATATTTATCATATTCAAATAAGTCGGTTGCTCAACACTCAGTTGTAATAATTAAACTGAACACTACCAACATACTTATTACTGGAATAATCATAGGATCTTCAGGTTCTGTCATCTTATTTTTTCTACCATCATGTTAAATCTGAATAAAATTTATTCAGATTTATTCATTCATTATGAATCAGAATATGTGTATGTATTTATTCAATAAATACATACACATATTCTGATTCATAATGAGTGGACAATACTCTATCAAACTAAAAAGAAAATAGTGTTGGTTTAACCATTATTCTCCACTCCAAACTCTGTCACTGCCTTGTTGTTCACAATAAAACCCGTAGTCTGCATTAAGGTACATCATTTCTGACTCTACTAGATTAAAATACACTTCTACTCTTTGTTTACCGCTAACGTCATGAATCGTAGACTTGGAGCTCCACGCTCAGAGCTGACCGAACAAACTGATCAGCTGCTCTGAAACTCAACACTCAACATCCACAGAACTTGAAACTGAGGCAGCTACATGGAATTCAGCCATCATTCATTTTTATTATTCAAACCTGAATGCTTTTCCTCCTGTGTCAAAATGTCTTCCATGGAAAAGGCCTGACTGACTGACAGTTGCCACAGGCGGGTGCAAACGTTGCAAGAGCGATTGAAAACACAGAAAAGTAAGTCAGCTCTGTGCTGCATGTAGTTATGGCTGCAGACGATGGCTTAGTTTTAATAAGATAAACATGGCTGTTTGCATGACAGTCATAATAACAGGAGTATCATCTTATTTAAATTACGAGCAACTGTAAACTTACATTGATTCGAACCATACTATCGATATCAGAATTGACCTTTTCTGTATGTTATCACAAATTTTAAAAAACTATGACAAAAATATTGTGAGAAATTGCCCATCACAGACAAGTGCTTGTTTTATATGTTCAGCAACTTGAAAATAATCCTCCTTAATCTTCTCTTCTTGGTGTTTGAAAGCATTTGTCGGTTGTTGTTTGTTTCTGAGGCTGTCATCAGCTGAACCACTTAAAAAAGCACTTATGGTCCTCCACGGAGTGTCGTCCTGTAATGCAGGAGCTACCTGACTTCAAAGATATTTTGCATTACATTCACCTTCAGTTTGTCGGCTGGGATGGCGGCAAGTCTTTTTTAACTCACTGCCGCAGAGATATCGCCGGCAGTGCTGAAGTGACAGCCGCTGGAGGAACAGTGGAAGGAGAGGGGAGGAGAAGGAGGAGAGAAATGGCAAAAGACAGACACTTTGAAAGGAAGGGATGAGATGAGATTTGTTTTTTCCACTTGGCCGTCTGTTCTTTAGGTTCAAAGAGCCAACAGGTGCAAGAAGAGCGCAGCTGTCCCGAAAGAGGGACAACATGAAAATTTGGATGGCGGCTCCTGTCAAGATAACAACTGTTCTCCATCTTCATCTCCCTCTCTCTCTCTCTCACCCTCCCTCGCTCTATGATATCTCTCTATTGTCATGAATATTTCATTTTTATACTTCTGAGAAAGAGAAGTGTGCCATTTGTACTTTTGCTGCTCTGCATACTAACGAGAAGCTTTTTCCTTTTTTGGGGGGAAAAAAATTCTTGTGAAGTAAACGGATGTGATGAGGAATGAGGATGAGGAAGGGATGAGAGTGAGACAGGGGCGGTGGGGGAGCCTCATCAGTGAAATCAAATTTGCACTTCCATACCACTGATTGAACAGCTTTGCACTAATCTCTCTTATTGTAAAGGTGGTCCTGAGAGAAGGCCTTCGCTGCTGAGCAAGGGCAGAGGTTTTTAGAGGAAAATTCACACCTTGTAAATCTTCCAGGCCTGTAACAGTTTACGAGCCTTGGATTGGGGTCCTGACCTATCTCGGTTGAATCCAAAGAAAATCAGTCTTCTCTCTTTAGTCACTTTCTGCTTATAGCCATGTTCATCTCAAATTAAACAAGATTTGGCTTTAAAAGACATGTAAAAAATTGCAAGATAATTTTTTATAGTGCATGAATAACATGTCAAAATGGCTGTGGCTCTAACGTAGTCATTTATAGTTCTAATATGGGCAGAGCCAAAGTTAGACCTTCACAATAGTCCCAAGACCTCACTGAGCATCCCTGTTTTACTCTAGACTGTATCAGGAGCAGATGTGAAGGTGTGTCATACATGCACAGACACAATAGGGCTGACTTGGGATACAACCTAGCATTATTTCCCACTGTCGATTAACATATAAATATTATAATGCATATTAGAATTACAGTCATCATAAATCATTTACCATTTATAAGATGCCAAATAGTGAAAACATTTCTTCAACATTTTTTCTCCTTTTGTTTAGAACCTTTGAACTATTCATTCATTTTCTGCTTATCCTGAGAACACAGGGTTGCTCAGGATAAGCTCAGCTATCATTGGGTGAGAGGCGGGTACACCCTGGACTAAACACCAGTCAGTCACAGGGCTGACACTGAAGGACAGACAAACCACACTCATCACACTCATATTCACACCTGTATGTCTTTGGATTGTGGGAGGAAGCTGGAGTACCCAGAGAGAGGCACAATACAATTAATTCAATTAAAATATTTTTTAAACAGTAAGTAGAAAACACTTTTTCAACTCTATTGGCACACAAAATAAATGTGATTTTGGTTAAAATATGCAAAGACAAACTTAATGCTCTTTGACAGTAGTACTGTTTGAACTGTAGCAGGATAGTTAGTAGATAATTAAATACTGGCCCAACATCAATATAGGTGTATAAAATATGAAGGTTATCATATGCTTTCAAGTTTAAACTATAGTAGCAAAAAAAGCAGAATATGAAATATACCAAGTAAACAAAACACTTTGAATTATAGCATTACTTGAAAACAACCAACGTGCTACAAAGAAAATGGAAGCAATGCTTTGTGCGGACAAATGATACAATAAAAGCTGGTCAACTCTTTATGGTTTGAGAAGTAACCTCCAACATGTCAGAGTTGTATTAAGGTTGTCTTGGTCCCACTCCGCCCCTGTTCTCCTTCACATCCACTCTAACTATTTTAATACTCTACCCACAGCCCAAAAGGACTTGAAGATAATTGTTTTGTCCAACTAACAGTCCAAACCTGAAGATCCTTACACTTGACATACAGGCAACTTTCAACAGTTTGTCCCGATAATACACAAATCACAACAACAAAATAAATTTTCTGTTGATCAGTGAATCAATGAATTGGCTAATCCTTTAAGCACAACACCGAACACAGAGCGCCTCATTAAATCAGAGTGAAATTCTGTGTGTGTAGACACAAAGTAAGAGTGGTACTAAAGTTCTGATTCACTTTAAATTTGTTTTTTTCCCCTCTTTCGCCTGAGGAAGATGTTAAGATTGATCTTTGCGCTGACTAAAGGAGCCCTGAAGATGCATTTCAGTGCATCCACACAGGCCATAAAGACACGATGTAAAGACTTGTTTTTAGTGCTAAAATGATTTGTTAGGCTTCTGATGCACCGTATCACTGATGCAGCGAAAACTGATGCAGCTTTATGGAAGTTTCTGACAAACACATAGCTCATTGTGCTTTGAGTAGAGGGTGTGTGTGTGTGTGTGTGTGTGTGTGTGTGTGTGTGCGTGTGCGTGTGTGTGCTTGAGTGAAGGAAGGTGGTTGTTACACCACCTATTATGAATGTGAAAAGTCTCTTTAGATGAAATAAAAGAAATCAAGATTCATTAAAAATATAAATATAATATTGTCGTCTAAAGAACAAGCCTGACTCAAGAGTGAGGAAATGATAAGAAACACTTCTTAAAAGTACAGATAATATACACAGAGTATTCAAATGTAAAGCACTGTCCTTTGAATGATTATGTTAAAAAAAAAAGCTGCCTCAAAATATGGCAAACTCCTGAATTTCATTTTCAATTATAAGAGAGAATAAAGGGGTTTCAAATCCTGGTGTTAAAGGAGCAGCTTTAATTTCAGCTTGAGCCCAGACTCTTTGCCGTGCAATTTATTCTGCAGTCTTACTTTGATCTCTACCTTTATACCTCATATTCATTGCCTTAGAAAAACAGACCATAAACTATTTAAATTCCATCTGAAAAGAGGCGACAGGGTGGATGGAGTATTTCCATAAATGCAAAAAAAAAAAAATTCACTCTTATTATTTTAAAATTGTATATCTCAGGTCTCAGGCTTCTAACTGCGGCAGAGATAAATAAATCTGGCGTACTCTTATCAGGCCTGTGCTCTCCTCACCTCCCCTCTATTTGCTTTCATAAACGCTCAGAAGTGAATATGCCAGATGTGCAAACCTGTGAATGGAGGAGATTTGTGATGTGATTTCACATCTGCCTTTGTCTGCCTATTTTTCTCACTGCGATTCATTAGATTATATAATTGAATAATTTCCTTTGTGCTTTTAGTCTATCTATCTCTAGAATCTACCTCTTTTTTCTGTAAAAATTTCTTCCCACCCCTTATTTCAGAGGTATTAAGAGAGCAATTTATAAAACATCCAAGGACATCCCTGTTCCTGCAGAGAGAGAGAGAGGGAGAGAGTTTGTGTGTGTAGGTGTGTGTCCGAGGAGAAGACCAGCATGGTGCTGCTGAGGCCTAAATCTGTCTCTAACTCTTAATTAAACCCTGGGCTCCAGTGGCCCCAACTTATTAAAGACCACGAGGATGTAACACACACATACACACGCACATACACATGCAGACACACACATGCAGGCACATGACACACACACACACTTTAAGCTCACAACATCCCACCTTTAAGCTACCAATGATTTAATGCATCTCAATATTTCACCTTCTGCTGCTGCTTAGTGACCCACTTGCAGAGAAATAAATTATTTCCTGGACTCCTTTAGCACTCGCTTAAAGTACTGAAGGAGGTTCGGTAGGATGACTGCCGAGTGGAGTTTACGGTTTTAAAAATAGCTTTAATGGAGTTTATGCTTTATTACTTGACAGTGTAAACATCGGGAAAGTGGTGGAGGAAAGAAAAAAAAAAACAGGACACAACTGAGTATGCAAGAACCGCAACTCGTAAGCAAAACTTGTTTACGAAGAACTGTGATGCCATCTGGATTTTGCTTTTCTTCAGCATATATTGATCATATGCACCAAATATATACTGCCAACACTTCTGCTTGTTGTGGTTACATTATTGTAGTATGAGGCACATTATCAAACCAAGCCACCTCAGGCAACACATTCACAAGTCTTACTTTTCACATACCAACCTATTTCATGCTTTCAAACTGAATGTCTGTTTACTGCAGAATACTTAGATATGAGCACAATTCAAGGGCAGACTGTGTGATTCAGTGTCTTTGTGCAGGAAATGCACATATTGGATCGACTGGAATACTGTCTACTCTGGAACAGCCAAGGATCTCTGTATACCCAAAACCACCAACTGGTAAAATTTACCTTTGGGCCTAGCAACCACATTTCCATATCAACAAAATGTACTTTGTCACTGCATGAAGGCATTGCATCAGATGAGTCATAAGATGAGTTTGTTTAATCATCACCTGTGAATTTGTGTGCCTTCAATTTTCTATTTTAAAATGAAAATCAGAAAACTAAGAAATTGAATGACTTGTCGAACAATTTAGTAACTTTGAAAAGACATTCATCACTCTTTTCCGCTTTTTTTTTTTGTGAGGTAGCCCCAATTACTCAAAGTGGAAAAGTGAAATGTTATTACACATTTCCCACAGACCCTTTCGACAGCCAATAGTTAGCTACAACAGCTTCGACCTCGGCTGATGATTAGAATTAATTAAAAATAAGCAGGGGTACATTTTTCACAGTAGCAGTTCTAGTGTTAAGTGAAATTTCCCTCTGGTTTGACAGTGACACAGCATGTCAAAATACCAACATAATTATATACATCATCAATTCCCACCAGCAGAGCATCAATATTCATTCAAATATCTTGATTAAAACAGGCAAAATGCTGACATGCATGATGTATCCTCAGCGTGCTTCTTGATTATCATGATCAGCTGCAGTCAATAAAGTAAAAAAAAAAAAAAAAGGAAAGTCAATATGTTTCCTGAGACTTTTATAAATGCTGGCAGAACAGGACTGACATTTGTTGCAGCTTTTTTTAAAATAAGCGGCTATGGGGCAGCCAAGAAATCAAACAAGTGGCCGATTGGTATATGAACTGAATATAATTAACAGCAATAACATCTATGATCATTCAGTATATTCAGGGTAAAATGTAGCACTGGCATAAAACCCTCAAGCTGTCCTCAGCAAGTCAATCTAATGAACGATACGATAATCAAAGGAAAGACAGACCAAGGCTCTTTGCATAAATAGTTGGACTATTAAAATGATAAACTAATGTTTCATAGAGCACCATTGAACTTTTTTTTTACATATATTTAGTTGAAATTTAAATGATCCCTCAAATAAGCCTGCTGAATACTCTTTTTAAAAGATTATTTAATCTCATAAAACCTTCCCTGAGAGAAATAAAGCAATAAAATAAAAGAGTGGAGTGCCTATCCATCTTAAACATCCATATTGTAACCCTGAAACATAAAAAATACAGACAGTTAGCCATATAATATTACACTTCTGCAGCAGCCTGTGAATTTCACACCAATTTGTGAATTTCTCTTGGAGATTAATAAAGTATCCATCCATCCAAAAAACTCAAACCCCATGTCCTCTTCTGACCGACAACTAGTGTGATCTGCAGGGCAGCTCACACAAACTACTCACAGTGATATCTATGAACAACAAACCAAATGTGTAGCACAGAAAACACACATGCTAATGCTGAATAAGTGCACTGTATAGGAGATAAAGCTACACACACACACACACAGTGTATAATCAGTCAAATTAAGTCAGCTGCAAGGGAACATCAAGAGAAACTTTATCTGTGCAAACCAGTGAATCAATCACCAAGCATCTGTCGACTTTCATAACAAAATGCTCCATCAAAATCTGTCTGTCTGACACCTCTGTCAATCCTACATTACACCGACACTTGCAAACCATGCACAGACTACTAATTAGTAAGCAGAAGTACGATCATAAGAGAAAACACCACAGAAAGACACATCAGCACACATAACGAGACGCATCTGCCTTACTTGAAACAAGATGTTGGTTCAGTTTGGTGAGTCTTTCATTGCAGGCATGGGTCACTTGCGCCCTCCTCCTCCTTAGTGTTTTACTCACTTGTTTCTCCTCTTGTCTCTTTTTTTTAATCCTGAAACCTTTCAATTCTGTAGCTAGGTCTTGTTTCCAGTCACTGTCTAGTTCTCCCCTCAGACTTCACTTCTTCCCCACATCACCTGACTGCCCCGACCACCCACACCCACACACACACACACACACCTGTTCTCACCTCCCTCATCATACCTGGCCCTCCTCACTTACATCTCATTCCCTCATCATCCACTCTCTACTGGTACAAGTTCACCTCCTATGTTTTCTATAGAGCCGATGAGAGGCCATAGAAAAAAAAAATACTTGGAAGCCACATTTTACTACATAAAGTAGCTTTAATTCAACCATTTGTACCAAATTCCCCCCTGAGATAAATAAAGTACTGGTACACACTGGTAGGGTGCAGCGCAATTCACGTTTCATGCCAGTGTGTTGTGTTTGTTCTCTGTATAAATTCTACACATGGTTTGGTGTCTGATGGTCTTGTGTCAATGAATTCATCAAAATGTACAAAAAATTATATTATTTATAATTATATATCCTAATCAAACTAATTAAGTAAAGCACAAATAAATTAATCAAAAAGTGTGAACAAATTTGATCCTTTATGCACACAATTTTTGTAATTTACCATCAAAATATTGCTTTTTTTTTTACTCCATAGTTTCTCTTGTCAGTTTGTGTTTCTCGCTGTCTTGCCTTGAATTTTTGCTTTCAAGCTTTTGTCACCCAAAGTGGACCTGAACCTTCCTATTGCCTGTCAACCTGCCCGTGAGCCAGTTTCAACATTAACCCGCTCGACTGGGCCGCTCCCCTGGACCACTGTGACAGTTTCAACCAGCTTAAATTTAGCCAACCCACCAGCTAAAATCAACCAGAGCAGAGCTTTGCACATATTACTGGGTGTGTGCAGTAGCGCCCCCCTATGACGGTGAGCAGATATTTTGACGTGTCACTGTCGGAGAAAAAAACAGATGTAAATAATTAAATTAATCCATTTAGCTGCTTTAGTTAAAAGGCTTACTGGGGCAATCAAAGATCTCATTAATGTTATTAACCATACCTGATTCCATGACAAGTCGAAACGTGCTGCAAAACAAACATGGAGTGGTTTGAATGCCTCTAAAGAAACACAACAAACATAACATGTCTTTTAATATATCCTGGCAGTGTTAGTTATGTGATGCGCAGCAGCTTGAGAGTTATTATGGGGTATAAATAATGCATTAAAGTCTATGGAGGCACATAATTTCCTTTATAGCACAGCACCTGTGTAGACCTTTCCACAGCAGGCATCCTGACTATCATAGCATGTGCAGTAACTAACATAGCAAACACAGGTGTAATTAGTGCCATGAAAGATGGCTGCATTCTAATTAGGTGTGCCTGATGTGGCTTTTGCTTAGACTCTTAAATTGAATGGATTGAAGTTATTATAGTAATGCTGTGCTTTTCCTGCTGTCTGCCATGGGGGAAAAATGGTCTGTAAATTCAGAATAATCAGTATCACACATACAAACTTCATTATGATGGCAGTTACAGTTTATTAAGCTCGCCCATCTTTCACTCAGCTGATACATTAACATCAGTTAATCTGCCTCCAAAAATCATGCAAATAAGCAGCAGTGCTTACAGAAATCACATTTTCTTGAGGAGATGCCTCACTAGTTAAAACGGCCACTCAAAATGAACCTCCTCCCTGAATCTCCCTCGGATGTTCTGGCACAGATGGGGGTTAGCAGGAGTGGCTCTACTGTGACTACAAAATAGAAGAAAACAAATTTATTTTAAGGTTGTCATTTATCTTTATTCATTGGCATTTTTTTTAAAAAAGTGTAAACATTTCAGCTGATGTCTTCCTCAGAGTGCAGACTAAATTATGTTTACAACGTCGTTTAACACGTAAGCATATTCAGGTGCAGCAATTCAAATGAATCAAACACTGTTGTAAAACTGGGAATAATGGAACAACATAACAATTCACAGAAAAAAATCAAATGTAAATATGATGTATACCACCCCATAGACTCATCAATAAGAGCCTCAGCTCATTTGGAGAAACCAAACTCCAATCTCCACTCCAGGAAAAACACAAACACATTTTAGTATTCATTAAACTTCTGATAGATTTGCAAGCTCCCTGTTAGTTTCCACTTTCTCAATTTAAAAATACCTTCCCCCAGAGAGTGCCTAGCAGCAGGAGGGAGATCAGAGGAGTGTCAAAGGCGCGAGAGGAGACGGAGAGACGCGGGATGTGTCCACAGGGGAAATTGACAGACTTACAAAGATGAATCATCTTTGCACTGAGAATGAATTGGCCATTTAGCTCCATGGGTGCGTGTGTTGAGAGGGGAGGTTGTTTGTCTCTCCATGTGCGCACGCATGTGTGTTTGTGTGTGTGTGTCATGCCAGCGCTGGAGGAGACAGCAGCATTTGCCCTGTGACGAGGCCGTGCAGATTGGTGTGAAGTGAGAAGCCAGTTCAGATCTGCATAGCAGCACTGTGCATGTCACATTGGATCTGATGGCACTGAGTTAAAGGGGAAACAGCGGGGCCGTCACATTTAACAGCCCCTCTGTTCTGCTGATGATGAGGGAGGGAAGAGACCAGCAGGACGCTCTGTCCACGAGGAAAGGCCAGAGGGATCAACCCCTGGTGCCACAAACCACAAGGTGAACGAGACCAAAGTCAATGCAAAACTGTTGTAAGCACTGCTGTAAAGTACAGTTACTCAAGAAATGTACTTATGTACATGTTTAGATGCATGTACTGTACTTGAGTATTTTAATTTACTGCACCTCCAACTTCACCACATTTATCTGACTCCTATAACTATTAGTTACTTTGCAAATGAATCCAACATATACAAAACTGTGATTAAAAAAATATGACAGTATGAATTAGTTATATCAGTCTGCCTAGGTCCTTCAATTTTTAAAACATACATTTTGATAATATTCTAGTTTGTAATTTAAAGATTGCCTCCAGATATGTTTTAAGACACGAATATTAATATAAAGTACAAACATTCTACTTTGAATAACAATTCGTGTCTGATATATTTTGGGCTTTTTTAGCAAACTACTTACAAATTAAAAGCACATCCTCCCCCTGCCCAGAATCTATGAATATGCAACTACTTTTGATTTCAAAAAGTGTAACAGCTGGATGCAAGATATCTCCTACTTCAGTGAAAAGTTTGAAAAGGCTCAGTAAACTAGCTGCGATATTACAAAACCAAGCTCGTATGTGCTCATCTTAAACCGAGACTTAAAGGAAGCGCCGAGAAATGTTTCCCCCTCAGCGGATAAATGTGGAGGCAAACTTTTACTTCTAAACTCTGCACACAAATTCCCAAGTGAAGTAACAATAAGCAAAACACAGCTCTGAGTAGAGAGAGGTGTTAAGTGTAATTTTGCATTCAGGCCTTTTACAGGATTCATAACAGACCAAATTTGCACTGAGGTATTGATACGTTTTTTTCTAAAACAAAGGGCATCCGCATATTTAATAACTGTATTAAGTGTTTCAAGCCTCATAATTTTGCACTGAGAGGTGAAATTTACCAACTTTAAGTGGCAGATTATGAGATTTGAGTCAGAGGTTGATGTAAGTCAGCTGAGAGGTAAATGCACACCTGCAGTATTTATCATGGCCTCAGCACACATGCAAGGGGGAGAAATTATGATGCAATGATGTGAAAGCCCACAGCTGTCAATCACACCTCTGACAGTGAGGAAAGGAGACTGAGCTGGAGTTCGAGAGAAAGAGGGGATGGCGAGAAAGTGATCAAAGAGGCATAATGGAGGGCGATGTAGGGCGGAGGGGGCAGAGCGGGGAGGAGAGCATCGATTGTTGTGCTGACTATTCAGATATGTATGGTGGAAAGAAACAGAATGAGAGGATTAGAAATGAGGCAACAGGCCCCGCCGCAATGCAATCGCACACTGTCGAGAGGAAACCACGGGAGATCGCTCAGATAGTTTAAAGACAGACAGACATCAGACACAAACACTGACTGGTGGACAAGCAGCAGACTCTTCTTCGCTGTCTTTTCTTTTTCTTTTGTTTTTTTTAAACCACTTTTGTTTGTCTTGATTGTATCATCACCACAAAGATTCTCCACCTTTAAAATGTTAGGATCTATGTTGTGTTTGCCATGTCCTCCTCTCTCCCGCTGGCTTTGTCCCTCCCTGTGATTAAAGCACAAACAAAGTTCTGTATGAATAAAGAGAATGAAGGGAAAAGTTAAGTACTGGTGCTTGCTTGAGGATGCGTGGTGATGTGTGCCCCTCATCCATCACTTGACGACAATCTAAGCCCCTACCCAGATGGAGGGTGGTTGTCGGGGGGGCAGCGAGATTTCCGGCTCTGCCCAAAAACTTCCTGGAAACCCTGGAGATTTAATTAATCTTCATCTCCCTCCCGCTGGTGTCTGTCGTGCCCCGTTCTCTCTCTGCAGCATCACCTCTCTCCGTCTCTGTAATGAAACCTCACATGAAAAAAAGACTTACTGCTGAGAGGAGGTCGACACAGCGTGAGTGTTTGTGTATGGAAGAGCCAGTCTGCGTTAATGCATGAGCAAACCAGTGGATTCACATCGCTGACGTCGCGAACATGAGCCACGAGTGTGAAGGAGTCATTTAAACTCACTCCTCTGGCAGAGTTACATTCCTGGACCCGGTTCAAGACCACAAGGACTTTGTGTGCCCAAAACAGGAGAGAAACCAAACCTGGGAGGAAGTTATTAGTCCCAAATGCTGACATAAATAGCACCTATCATCCAAGCGCAAAGGTTTAGTCACAACATCAATATGCATGTGCTTCTCAGGGGATCAGCACATCCCACAGCGTGAACTATGAGGACGAGCACGGAGCAAGAGACGAGCGAGTCACACAGGAAACCTTTCCCTCGGAGGCTAAGCGTCACCCCAATTGCTGTCACGCCTTCCTGACCTTTCACCTGCACTTTTTCTCACCCCCACCTGAGATGCTAAAATACCCGCCACATGTGATTCACGGCACCTCGGGGGGCCTCTCCCGTGCATCCATCTCTCCACCCTCTCGCACTGTCATTGCCATCTCCAGCGTGGAAGCCAGACTGAATAATTGAACAGTGAACAGAAGATTCATGAAAAGATTGGCTGCCAGAGCGCTCCAGGGGCCCGATGCTCAACACAAATCTCCAGAAACTGTGAGAGAAAGCAACAAACTCATCCATATTTACTGTCTCATCACATCGCTGCAGGCTTGGGGCCGCAGTGCCTCGATGAGGGTACAGGTGTTTCAGTTTTTTTTTTTTAAAGGCTTTGGTTGCTTTGGGGTGCTGAAGTGATGTTTCAAATTCCTGACTAAAACAGTTTGATGCTAACAGTGCCACTGCCTTCAGAGTCTCTGAAGTTTTGAGCCCATTGAGGTGGGCGACATGAGAACATTATGTGTACGGAGAGTGTGCATGTGCTTCAGAGACACACATGCGAAACGCGAAAACAAACAATGATAGTAACGCATGCAAGATGCTGTCTGCACATTAGTGCACATGCACATCTACACATTAGATCGCTGTAGTGTAAACGTCTTCTGTCATCTCTTATGTCAACCTCTGTCATGTCATCACTTTTTAACAGCCAGCTTGGGAGTAGAAAAGCCATTCTCTAAAAATAAAGGATGAGACTCAGTGAGACTCAAGAGGGTTTACAGTCTGCGCAGTATACCAGGGATCTCTCTTGACATGCAATAGATGTTGTGTGTAGAGACTATATTATATTGCAATATGCAAAGCCTGGACAACAGTATTACAGACTGTTTGCAAACATATTCAAAGAACATGCATCCATGAGGACATCAAGAAACCCCCCACGTGACGCATGAGACCCCCTCTCCACCATAGAGACCTGAGAAGCGGACAAAATACCCACAATTAAAAAAACACCATACATTTTTTTTATCTGAATTCTTACAGCTACTTACAACTGCCCTGCTCAGTTTCCCATCCACTTTAATGGAACCTTTAATGCCAATTTCAAGAGTGTGCACCTCGTTTGGTTTGGATCTCCTCCCTGTACGTCTATGACTTGTGAATTTGCAGTGGCCAGTAGACAGACTGATGCACTGTGTTTGAAAATGGAGATGTCAGTACTTTTGAACCACGTAATGTGGTTTTGGTGTAATGGACAGATGGCTGATATGACAGAAATCTGTGAGCAGCTCTGAAGTGATCATATGATTAATTTGTTGTTCGGAGATCCATCAGAAACAGTTCACTTGAAGCAACTGAAAGGGTTTTTAAACAGCTTCATTTTGCTACTCATATCTCTGCAATGACCTACATAAGCAAATGAGATCAACAGAAGACTGGACATTTCTATATTTCTAAAGTTATTCATATTGCTCATCGCAGGCTCCAGTTCCTCATGAAATAAGAAAAAACAATTTACGGCACAGCAGGAATCGCCGCTGCAGTGTAGCAGTGAGTTGCACGTAAGCCAGTTAAAAGGAAGCAGGGGGAGATTTTTGTTCAGAGAATTTTTTTTTTGTGGTTGCAGCTGATATTGGGCAGCAGAGAGATCAGCAGAGAGAATTAAGAAAAGAAGATCTTGAACTATCCTGGCCCTCCTCCTCCAAGACAGATAATTAATGTCTATGTTTGTTCATGAAATACACTGTGAAACATGGATTCATAGTCCATGGAAGTACAGCTTTGGGTCACCGTATAACATTACTTGACTTATCAACAAACAAATACATTGCCTCATTGCTATAAATCCTGCAAACAGCTGTGTATAAAAAGGAAAATAAGTTGCATATTTGCTTAAAATTGTGATAGTTAGATCAATATCTTTACATCATGATGCGGTGGCGAAACACTGCTATTTTTTTCCACAGGCTCTGCCAAACGCAACACAATATATGAAGAACCTTGTGGTTACTTAATCTTCCTCTGTCTCTAAGTAAAAACACATTTAATCATCCCTTTTTGCTGTCAAAAATAATGTCAGTGTATATTTCTGTTCTGCATTTTTTCTGCCAGCAGTTTTTTATCATTATAGAGAAAAAAAAAATTGGAACATCAGAAACGCTCCTTTCCCCCTCACCCAACCAGAGGGTGTCTATATCAGTGTCTGTGATTGATTGAGACAGCTGACAGGCTGCCCGAGGGCCAGATGTTACACCATAGGGAAAAGGAGACAAAGTAAACAAACTTGCTCTGCAGCCTACATGTCATGGGCTGACAGCGCGTTGTTAGTAGTGTGAAGAGTAACGGCCACACCAGCAGGTAACTTCACAGAGGTGACATTTACAGGTACGTTTACATGCTGTTTAATGTGCTACAGCTGAGCTTCTAATCAGCTTTCTGGCCAGTGTTTGTTTGGTCGATGGTTCAACATGTTCAGGTTTTCAGGGGAGATAAGAAAGAGAGTTTAGAGTGTTCAGAGTCTCTGAGTCTTTGTTTGGCTGTTAGTCACTGTGATTGTCTGCTACTACTTCCTACCGGGTAAAAGGGATTGACATTACAATTTAATATAAAAATATATAAGTGATTCAATTGGCTGGACAGCAAACTAATTGTAACTCAAAGATAGGGGGTGCCATGATAGAAAACATCAACGAATTAACATCAAAACATCGACATCAAAACATCAAGTGGTGGAGGTATAAGAAAATCTTCCACTGATAGATGGAGGTACAACAGACTAACATATAATGTGAGCAATTCATTACAACGTTGACAGGTGAACGTACAAGGAAAAGTTTCTAGACAGACTCAATCTCAGCTTTATTCTTGTTTTCACTGCTGCCCTGGAAAAAAGTTGTGATCATGAGAGTGGGAGAGACAGCGAACCAATAAGAAAATTGAAGGGAGGGACAGCATGTAAAGAAAGAGGACAAACATCTTGCCACCCGTTTTGCTTACATATTTGTAGACTCTGTTCCCCTCCTTCATCCTCACTCTCTCCGCTCTACTCTGTCTATACCCCGTTCTGCTGTGCACAAACCCCACGATCAAAGTTCGGTCTAATCCACAGCAACACAGGCCTGGGATAACACACACGCAAATACACACACAAGCACACACACAGCGTGAAAACCAGATCAACACACTGAGCTTCAGCTGTTTTTTTTTGAAGATTCACAGGGCTTAATGAAACACAGTCAGAACAGTAAATCATTCACACATACACACACCCAGAAATATACACTAATGGGCGGCACAGTCGTATCTCTCTGTATAATTAGAGCAGATCTGGGGTGCGATGCCACGGTAATGGGACGGTGTCATGACAGAGATTTAAGAGAAGGAGCGAGACACTTAGGGGGTGGGAGTGGTGACACAATCATTTGATATCCTGCCTTTGAATCTGCAAGTGTGAAGACGCTCAGATACAGTTACCACTGCTTTTAAGACCAGCTCCCTGCCGAGGTTTAAAGATGTGTTTAAGAAACAAACATTCATGTGAATGTTCCTTCATTTGTAACATTAAAAACATCATTAAAGTAAAACATCATTAGAGGCTCACCACCACATGCATTTATGTGATTTCATGCAACAGTGAGAGTGTAGTGTGTATATTAGTATAAAATATTATGTATTTTATACTAATACTAATAATACTTTATGTAATTTATATGTAATATGTTAGTATTTTATATGTAGGTATCTTAAACACAGTATCACTTATAAGAAATGCAGGGACAGAGAGTTCACAATGATACTGAATGTGTCGCACTGAATGTTTTAATTTGTAAATATTTGTTGATTCCAGTTGGACTGAAGGCACTCTTCTTGTCTGCAAAGTTTCAAATGAATAATACAGTATTCATCAGTTATTCCCAACGAGGGGTCCTTGTACCCCAGGGTGTACAGGGAAAGATTGTCAAGTAGCTCAGCTAATTTGAAAAATCAGGACACAGAGGACACACTGCAACACCTGAACACCTTGAGAAAACTAGCTAGCAAGAGGGCGGTGAAGTCAAAATAGATCTATCTTTTCCAGATATCCATCATCTTCCACTGAGTGACAGTATTATGTGCTAAAAAGGCTGTATCATTGACTATTTCTCTGTCTTATCTGAGAAAAATATTGTCACAATAGATGTTAACATGCATCCAACACAGTTCAAATGAATACACAGTGAATGTGACGGCTTTATTAAGGGTTACTTGAGCTCATCTGATGCTCTGTGGGGGTGTACCAGACAAAAAAAGAGTTGGAGGGTTTTAGATTATTTATTCATAATGCATTGCAGTGTTGACAGTTATATGTGGTATTGAGAGGACATTGAGACCTATCGTCTGTGAGTGAGCACGTCCACTGTGGCTCATGCCCAAGGACACTTCAACAGTAGTTTGACTAACCTGACTGCTGACTGGCATTGAACCTGGGACATTGGCGTTATGTGCTGTTATTCTTTCTGGTCACAAGGCCACTGAATCATTCCTGCATTCTTTCTTATTCACATTACATCAGTATTAATTCCATTTCAGACAAAGAGCACAAAGTCCTTTCACTTTGTGGCTTTTTTTTTTTTCTTTGGTGCGGCAATGTGTGAAAATCAACAATTATGAAGTCCTAAGTAAACTTGCTATTAACTAATCAATGCAACATGTCGTTCCAGTAATTGTGTTCTGCTCATCAGCCGCCTACTTGTTACTGAGGGAAAGAGGCCATCAGTCGCACACTATTGTGTTTCACAGGGCAATTCAAAAACATTCAATAACCACCACAAAAGGTTCTCTTTGTGGCTTTGACGGGCTGAATTAAACGTGATTGGATTTTTGAATGCCTCTGAAATAGTGGAATCTGATTACTTTTCAAGGCCAAAAGAAAACTGCGGCGCTGCATGGAGTGAGGCGGGGACACAGCAATTGCTCGAGTTGGTCTGAACACAATATCGAGCCATTTTCACGATAAACTTGAACCTCTCCACAGCTGAAGTGAGGGGAGACGAGGGAATCCGATACCTGCCTCTGGTGAAAATGTGCAAACCTTGAAAGCACATCTTCAGTCCTCATGTCACACTGCTAATGTCCTGATATTTCAGTCTAATAACTGACTGATGCAGCCCACTAAGAGCTACAGAATGATAAAGTAATAGTCATAATTAATGCAGGGATCCATTAGGCCCATCTGAAAGTGTCATAACACATTGTGATGTGCAGAGATCTGATGCGTTAAGCTGGGTCCCACCAAAGGTGGGGCAGTGGGAACTGGGACATGACTCACTCTCTTTCCAGCTGATTTTGAAAATGACGAACCTTTCCTCGAACTCCTGTAGATTTACATGCTGATCGAACCGACAGCTGAAGCCGGACCCTCTAAAAAGGCTACTCAGTTCGGTTCCAGCCCTTTTCTGTCAGTCATTTATTATACTGACCACTTTTTTCTCCTCATAACACATCAGACCTCTCACAGCCAATTATATCTCCTGTACAAGATGTGACACTCTGCCTACCTAGGCCTTTTACTGTTGTTTAAAAGCCATTTTTGGCACAGACCAGCGACTTGTCTTCTGCACCGCGTCTCAAATAAGTTCTCTTCCTCAAAGTGACAATGCCTGCGGGGAACTGTGTTCAGACATATTTGCGTTTGTAGCGTTTGAATTAGCCCCTTTGAAGGGAGTAATGCGAATGTAAAGTGATGGGGACGAAGACGCCTGTGAAGGTGCAGGGTTTTATCTGCTGCACGTGTTCTTTGTCTTCTCGCATCGGATTGGGGAGGGTTAGATGGCTTCAGGGGTCTTTTTCCATTAAGGATCTCATTCGCTTTAACCCTCCGTCATGTCCTCCCTGGGAGCTACAGACTGACTTCAAAGGTGTTGCTGAAAACAGTCTTAGCAGGGTCCTATTCCTGGGCCTCCATCCTTTCAAGTGCTGGCTTAGTACACCACACAGTGCATGCTCAAATCTTTTGCCCCTGCTCTAATTGCTCAAAATTAATGGAAAGTCTGTATGTGACAAGCAGAACGTTCATTATACAGGAAAAGCGTGACTTTTAGGAAAAGCATTTTTACTTTTTTAGGGCACTCGGAGAAAATGCATAGAGCAATGTGAGCAGCTCTATGAAGCCGTACTCTGAGACTGGACGCTAATATCAGCATGCTCACAATTACAATGTTAACATGCTGTTGATTACCACATGCACCATCTTATTTTAACATGTTAGTATGCTAATATAGTGCATAGCTTCTAATAACTCATGGTCGCTCTGGAAGTTCCAACAGAAGGCGATATTTAATGACCACACCTGAGACAAAGAAGTATTGACTTTGTATTATAGGAAGTTAATAAAGAAACTAAAAACGAGTGGCCATATGTTCAGTTGACTGAGAGTTCTGTTCAGACCTAAAATACAAAAATATACCCCAACAGATTAATTTCAGTATTCAACAACAGCTGTTGCTTTTTCCTATTTTTCCCCTCAGTATTCAGCCTCCAAGTTCTTTAAATGACTTTTTTTGGCTGACTGGATGCACCTCATTATCTGGAATATCTCAACTCTCAGTTCTGGATCCAAGTCCAGGTGGGTAACAATAATAGAATGAAACATCTATTTCAATATTTGTGATAGAGCAATCCAACCTCACAGAAATACTCCTTAGAAATTGCCATGACCTGGATGACTGAGAATCTTGACAGACAAGGCAATCTTACAGCAAATCACTATTTAGAGTGTCAGCAACAACAGGCACAATTACATCAAATATTTATATTAATTCTCAGGCCAGGTACTGATAAATGGTCTTTCCACATGGCACAGGGAATAAACAACATAGGGGAATGCTCTTTTCCAAGTCAAGTGAAATGGGACAGGAACCAGGATGTGTGTGAGTGAATCTGGAACTGGGACATATGTGTGATGCTAGACTTGGCTTTATCACGCCGCTGTGGCAGGAAGAGGGTAAGGTTTGGCAGTTTTTAGCAGTGTTGGCTTGCCATCATCTCAGATCCACTAAGAAAGCCTGACCTGCAGTTCTGAACCACCAGGAAAAGTTCATTCTTTTGAAAATAAAATATATACACACAAATATACTTAATATAGAGAATAAAACACTTCAGTAATTTAACCAGCAAGGGAAAATAAAATTGAACCCTCTACAGGTTATCTAACACCATAATCATTTAAACTGTACAAATCAGTAAAAATATTTTAGTCACCACTTGAGGTGCACAGTTGGTTCCAGGACTATTCACTTTCATTTTACTGACTTGGCATTTGGCTGAGTTACCACACGCACAACCTTTCTGTACCCGTGTGTTACCAGCCAAATGTGGGTAACCTGTGTACGTTCTGATGATGGCACTTGATGAGAGGTCAAAAGATCATCAAAGTCAGTAGGATTCATTCTCTGCGGGGATGTTTTTTGCTAAATGTCAGTCTGGAATAAAGCAGAGGACCAAATTTTAAAAAAACAGACAGATTGTTTTAATACACTTACTGCGTGTTCATATACTACGTTACTCTCCACAAAGTAGTAACGTACACCAGCCTCCACACAGCAGAGGAAAGGGAGTGACCATAAGAAATCTCTTGAAACAACATCCAAAGCCTGACAACATCCCTTCTCCATACAGAATTAGCTTTTTTTACTCATATTTTATTTATTTTAAGTTTCTTTGACACTTGTCTGTGTCCCTGTACATACGCTTCTTCAGAGCCACATAAGAGCTGTGGCTCTGGGGTATACTACAGAAGGATTATGAGATGGCGATGATGGCATTAATCTTTGTTCTTTGCCTGTTTCCTCTCTCTTTAATGTTTGTCCTTGTTTAACATACATGTGACTTTGATGTTTAGACCAGGATGGGGGTGTTTAAAGCTTAGACATAAATATCTGATGTGTTGGTTGCATGCTCTGCCAATACTGTATGGAAATACTTTAAGAGGAGAAGGGGGATAAATGAAAAACTAAATTCTCTGAGGAACTCGTCTTTATGTACTCCATTCTTTTATCATAAAACCTATTGGAGAAAAAATAAGAGGGGGAAGAAGCAATGAAAATGAGCCACCACAGTATATCACTTCAGTATGCCAGTAAGCACTTTCAGTTTCAACTATTCAGCACCACTTTTCTCCTTTGAAAAAGACCTAAATCATCACACTGACTGAACTACTGCAGATCTGTTTTTGTACTCACCAGAGTTTGCGTTTATATGCGGGTGAATTTGTGTCACTTTGTGGTCAGGTCTGCACCCAAGCATCCGCATATGTGCAAGTGTACCTTTGTGCATTTAATGTTACAGAGTGTCCCCTTCCCTGAGGTTCTGTCGTGTGGCAGACTGTAAAATTCTAAAAAGGTCACTGAACAAACTGCTGTCCTGAGCTGTGCTCTGTCACATGTTTAACAGGTATCATCCTCCTGCAGGAGAAAACAAACCTTGGGGAAGACTGAACTGTCTTACATGGCTAAAGGCGTAATCTGCGTGATTTTAAGTCGGTGCACCCATGCATGTTGCTGCATGCGTGCAGGCAAAAGTACCGAGTCTGCATACATGGATGTGTGATATGTCCGAAGTCTGTTTGGAACTGAATTATTCAGATGTGCTTTCTCCCTTAGTTCTAACCCAGTGGTACATGTTAATGCGAAATTAGCCCCACTTTACTCAGCTGATCTCTATGTGTGCATCCCGTTTTTACCCATCACAATAAACCAGCCCCTGCATCCAGATCTCTGAATAAATCAAGGTTGCATCATGTCAAGTTGTGTGAGATACGAGGGCAAAGTTTGCTCCCGGTGTTGCTTGAAACAATTTGCTCTGATTATGCAGGCAATGCCGCATCGGCAGTGTTTGTACACACGCACTGGAGTATGTTAACTATTCACTGCCTCATGGTGGAAATTACCACAAAAACAAACACCAAGAAATGTGGCGTGCATTAAACTCAAATTACACCGAGGAGCTCCTGCACTATACTCTGCACGGCAGTTTTATTATGACCAACTCTCATATGTTTAAAAAACAAAAAATGTTATGAAACTGAGCTGGAGCCTCTTTTTAAATCAGCTAGTAACTGAAAGGGTCTATGCTGTGATTAAAGGTTTGTTCTTCCTATTACATCTGCTCCTTTATTCAATTTGCAATCTATTCATAATTATACATTTTTATCGCCTTTGCTGCCCGGGCACATGTGCACCAAAATAAAGTGGAAATAATAAATCAGGAATAATCTCCAAACTGTGATGTTAAAGAGAAAATCTTTGTGAAAACTTAGAGAATGCTTTAGATGATTTTTCGTACAGTTTGTTAGTTGCTTTGAAATGTAGCAGATCTGCTTGTTTAACATTTGATGACACTAATTATAATTTATAAAGCAAGGAACAATAACAAAAACCCAGCTGAGCTTTGGAAAATATTCAACATCCATATTGCTGTTCTGTAAACTGAAATAAACAGAGGAGTATAAGTGACAAAAAAATAAGAGCATCTCCTGTGCAGGTTCAGAAAAAGGACAAAGAGCAAAGGAGCAATACAATCATCTGACACGTGACCCCCTCACCTATTAAGGTACAAGGAGGCTGCTTTTAAAGTCCCCCCCCCTGCCTCTGCGAACAGCTCGGGCTGCTGGTGTGGGCGATGCAAAGTAATATGATGTGATGTGAAGTTGGCTCTGCGTGTTTCTCCACAGCCAGGTCAAGCAACAGTCCTGAAGGCAGCAAAGCATGAAGGGAGGGAAGAGAGATGTGCCTCAGATGTGGAAAGCAGTTTGACCTTGTGCATGCAGATTGAAGGCACAGGGGCCGGGGGTGTATTTTCAATCAGAGAGACGACTTAAACTCTCATTTCGTGACCGGTGTTACTATTTCAGGTCGCAGGTCAAGTGTTCCTCTCATCCTTTCGAGAAAAGGATCCTTTCCCCCCCGCATCAGTAAAGAAGGTTTCATTGCTAAAGGTTCAATCAAGACCTTTTGCACTCAAATCCCTTTAAATTGGTTAAACTGAAAAGGTGGAGGCCCCCAGGTCAGCAGGACGCCTCATGTTGAATCAGGTTTGATGTTCTTCGTTCACCTTAAAGGGGGGGGATTGGCAGGGAGGCAGTGCCGTGCCCGTGTTTAGAGACTGCAGAAGCAAGCGAGAGCCTGCGCTGTACAGTACTGAGAGTAAGAACAAAGCACTCAATGACACAGAGGAAGGAATAACAATGAGTGCTGTGCCGCAGTGTTATGTGATTCTGCCGTGAACAAAGACACCAAGTGTGGCACTGGGGTTGTGTGTGTGCGTGCACACGTGAGGGTTTGGGATTATTATCGGAGCACGAGGAGCATGTACTGTATATATCATTTCACTAATTACTGCTCCGTGCTCTAATTACAATGCAGCAGGGACATATTCAACTCTCAGATCCTTGCTTATGTAAAATCTCTATACGGCTTCCGCTGTCAATCACACACACACACATGCACAGAAACACACTGAGAAAAAAAAAAAGACTTGTTTCTTTCTCTCCCTGGTTTCCTTTTGAAAATCCGATCTGCTCCCTGTGCTCACCATACAGCTGTCACTCCTCTGTTTCTTCATCCTTTGTCAGGCTTGCCTTGACTCATCCTCGCTAAAATGTCTGGAAAGCAATACAAAAAAAATGAGACAAGCATATTTGAAATCTGAGAATAAGTTTCTGATAAAAGAACATCATAAAGTTGCGGAGCCTCAGAATGACAGTTATTTGGCTGATTTAGGAGGCAGGCGGCAGCGATAAATCTAATTTATGATCACCACAAAAGAGGATTTAATCAAGATGCAAAGTTGATGGTCCACTGCAGTTTTTAGGGGATAAACTGTAAACTCGGCAGCCAGCCTTCAGCAAAATTCTGTTCATTTTATTCTGAAGAAGCTGTGCTCATCAGAGAAATGGGTCTATTGAGATTTCTCAGAGCAAACACCATGAGAGATCCAAGTGGTGAGCATGGTTTGAAAATTCATAGTTGGTTTCTGGACAGCACAGCTAATGAGTGGACAGCAGGAATGCATATATATCACTGCACAAACAACGCTTGTATAACTCAATTTTTGTGCCGATCATTGTAAATGGAAAAAGACAAAGCAGAACCCAAGAAACTGTTTGGTTTTCTTTTACCTCCTTTAGACCGAAATGGCAATTTCTTAATACAAAGGGCGAAATAATGAGGGCCAGAAATATTTCATATACAAAAGCATTCCACAAAGTAGTCTATCTTTGTCTTTTTTCATTAACAACTAAATTGGGCTCATAATTTTGGAGGTATAAAGACATTCATTTATATGCACATAACTTAGAAAACTGCTAAGATGTGCACATTGCCTGAAAGGCAACATTGTACCACAAAAGAGTTTCAGTTTGCCACCATGCTGCTGTTGTGTACAGAACTGTAATAGCTACAAGTACAGCATGACTAGATTTTTTCTTCAGCTCTGCTATAATTTAACCTAGATTTAGAGCAGTAGTGTCTCATTGCAAGATTTTATTAAATTCTACATCTAACCAATAAAATGATCCTAAATATTCAGTTGCACATGTTGTGGTTCCTGGTTTTGTTTTCACTCATTTAAGTCCAGGGTCCAGGTCAAGGGAGCTGTTGCTTGCCTTACATCTCATAAACATATCCACCAAACCACTGATAGAAGAAGTATTCAAAAACTTTACTCAAGTACCAGAACAACAATATAAACATAGTTAATTAAAAGTAAAGCTCCTGCATTCAAATCCTACTTGAGCTAAAGTATGAAAGTATAATTGGAAAAAATGCACTGAAATGTAGAAGTGCTCTTCTATGTTCGTACTGATGCAACAGCCAGTGAGCAGCAATTCGCTGAAGCGAATTAATCTACTTTGTCTACAGGTAGGTAGTTTTGTCCAGTGGATGTGAAGTGATTAATGAAACAGGAAAGAAGAAAAAAGAAAATGTTCTGCCATAAACAGTTCATTTTAACTCTAATTTGAGTTTTTTGTGAAATAATAGATAATTGACCTCTTTGTGCCCCAAACACTTATTTAAAGGAACCAGCTGAGAGTGCTGAGAGATGAATTCCTCTAACAGCTCACAGACATCTGCAGCATAACAAATAACACAAATAAGCTTTTTCTTCTTAGTTATCTTTAACAATGCATTGCTTATCAGATGTTTGCTCTATGTATGATTACTTAAACTAGTAACTCTATTGTTGAAATAAATGTAAATGAGAAAGAAACATATGAATAATAGAAGAATAATGTAGAATAATATGGGTATTTCCCAGAAAAGTGCCAGTACCTCAGAGTAAACATACTTATTGTGATTTCTCTCCACCACTCACCATAACGGTGTGAGCTGAGGCATAAACCAAACCAGTAAATCTAGCTGCAGCTATATTATTGCTAGATCATCATTCTACATCTCACCTGGAGTCATAAAATTTACAGAGTGAATGAAAAGTTGAGATAACCCGAAAATGAGGTTTTCTGCTCAATGAGCTTAGTTTACACAACAAGGTGAGAAGCTCAGCAGATTGAGGATTATCTCGATCTGCTGCTTTCTCTGCAGCGAGGGAGCCAGCCGGTGTCTCTGCATCTTATAAAGCCACAAAACAGATGCCTCTGTCCGCCATCGCACCGGCCAGGCACGACTGAGTAGATCCAGGATATACAGAAGGGACTTTATCTCCTCCCGATGACCTGTGAATCCCTTCTCATCGCCCAGGAGGAGCCGGAGGAATCTGTTGGAAGAGGACATCTGGCGGTTGCAGGGTAATCCCAGTCCAAATATCCAACATCACGTACTGTCCTGAAGATAAAATTACTCCTGTCTATGCTGATCTACTCAGCAGTGATTCCCTGGATGGACGAATGGATGAGGCTTGTTCAAAAATAAAGCCGAACAGAAGGTCTCTTCAGTCTAAAATATTGTTCTGTTATGGTGTGTTATGGTGCTGCCTGAGGCTTTGGACAACTTGGCAACTCATGAGCCAATGCCTCTTCTTCAGGTTATTTGGTACAACTGGCAGAGAGGACAAGTTAAACATGACAAGCTAGTGCCAACAAGATTACCCATGAGTGTGCCCTTTAAGCTCACCATAGCATACTATATTTACTATATAGTATACTATATTTCTGTGTTTCTGTGGGAGAGTCTGTGCGATGCAGGGCAATTTTGACTCTGTCCTGACTGTCAGTGGTGGTTTTTCTCTCCCAAATCAAAACCTTTTGTGCCATCTAGTGACCACAAGCTGACTTACATGATGGCAAAATTACAAGACACAACCACTGGAGAGCAGCATTTCTTTCAAATGAATGCCCACTGGGTAACCATGGTAACTTATGCCCAGTGGTGAACAGTAACGGAGTAAATTTGCTTGAGTACTGTACTTAAGTACATTTTTTGAATATCTTTACTTGAGTATTTGTTTTTTTGGAAACTTATGACTTTCACTCCACTACATTTTTGAGACAAATATTGTACTTTCGACTCCACTACATTTCTAGGAAGCTTGTCATTACTTGTTCCTTTTATGCTCAGCATAGCTTTGTAGTCAGCTGCTGCTGTTTTTCTTTTCTAAAATGCAATTGGCCACGCGCTGTGAAGGGGAACCAATCACAGTCACCACTCAATCCTGGGATGGGATGGAAATACACCATCTTCGCTCCGCGTAGCAAGCCCTCCGCTCTCCCACCTTCATTCAAACAAAACTCAGCAATGGTGATGGCAGGAGAAACTCCAACAGAGAAACCAGCACAACCATTTCAAATGTCTTCTGTGTTCACCGCGAACAAACTACATTTCTGCATTCAAGAACTCACCGTGCACATGGCGGCCCTCCAAGAGGTCAAAACAATGACGTGTAATCCTTCCCTTTTTATTTTTCACCTCACTGGGGTCTTTCAAAATGCTCCGAATGAAAAAATCTGTAAAAATTCTTATATCACAGGAAACTTTCTCATAAGCAAACAAAAGTTTCTTGTGAGCATGAGAAGGTTGCGCTTCAGCAAGGAAAAGTTTCTTATCAGCATGGCAAAATTTCTAATGAGCAGGGGAAACTTTCTCTTGGGCAGGGGAACCTTTCTTGAAATCACAGAAAACTTTCTCAAGACCACGGGAAACTTGCTCGTGACCAGAGGAAATGTTCCTGTGACCGCAGGAAACTTTCTTGTGATGACAGGCAACTTTCACTTGAGCAAGGAAAACTTTCTCGAGAGCAAGGTAAACTTTCCCTTCAGCAAGGAAAATTTTCTCAAGAACAGGGGAAACTTTCTCTTGAGCAAGGAAAAGTTTCTTGTGAGCATGCAAAATTTTCCAGTAAGCAGGGAAAAATTTCTCATGAGCAAGGAAAACTTTCTCGTGGGTAGAGGAAACATTCTTGCACAGGAAAAATTCTCATGTATACTAGTTTTCCGTGACAAGAATGTTGAGTTTTTTGTTTTTTAAAACCAGCCTAAAATGAAAGAGCAAGCATGTGAAACTCTCTCCTAACCAAGAAAAACTCTTGGGAGCACAGGAAACTTTCTCTTGGTGGCTCCCTAGAAAACTACCTGATGTGAACCAGAAATTTTCCTGTGCCAGTGCGAAAGTTTTGTATGATCAGGAGAAAGTTTCCTGTGCTCACAATAAACTGAAACCAACTCATGAAAACCCATCTTGTGAGCATGAGAAAGTTTCATGTGAGCATGCGAAAGTTACCAGTGCCCACTAGAAACCAAAACCAAATGTGTGTAATGTAGTGAATATCATTCATGAAAGTTGATATTTTTTTGTTTTTATTTGTTACAAGTTTTAATAAAGGTATTATTTGTAGAAATGCAATGCAACCTTTCTTTTTTCTTTTTGTTTTCAAATCTACGTCCTCGAGATTGGGCAATATTTTTCTCACGAGACATGTTATTATGTTCTTCGGATCTTTTGGATGGATGAGAATTTTTTATTTTTTTTAAAGATTCTTGTGACCAGCTTCTCAATTAAGATGGTCACAATTTCTTCATTCTTGTTTATCTGTAGGATAGGTGTCCTTAGGTGTCCTGAGTATATTCTGTGGGTTCTGTATCTTTAGCAGGTGACACCACAGAAATCACCTGCCTGCGATGTTCTCCATAGGTGCCTCTTCTTCTGCGTCTGCAAAGTTTTCCATCGGTGTCTCTTCCTTTGCGATGTTCTCCATCGGTGCCTCTTCCTCAGTGACCATGATGATCTCCATCGGTGACTCTTCCTTAGAGTCCTCGATGGTCTCCTGTGGTGACTGTGACGGTGTCAAGATGGTGTCAGTCACTTTCTCACTGTGGCTGCGACCATGAGTAAGCAGCCACCATCTCATCATTCCTGGGAAGCTTCATGCATTGTTTTGGATCTCAGTGCATACAGTGGCACGCGACAGAGGAACCGATGATGGCCTGCCAGATTTCCCCACATATATTTCAGGGATAATTGGGGGCATACTTTTCACAACATGGTAATACAGAAATTCATTCAGTTCTCCTGAAAATTTCTGTGGCTCCTTCTTGTCTTCACTCACGAGCAGAGCATCGACTTCAGCCATGAGTGACTGAATCGCCTCTCTGCTTTCATCTCTGGCATTTTTATGGTATTTATTTTTTAGCTTTGCCACCAGCCTGTATATCCAGGCTTTGGCAAAGAACTTGGCTAACAATGTCTTTATCTTAAGAAATACTTTCTTTGAAGACATTTTGGCTTTTTCATTTGAATCTGAAACATCCGACTTCTTTGAACTTGAGGCCTTTTCAATAATTGGAGCAATCTTCTCTGCTACAGCTTCGATCTCACAAAAAGATTTTAACTGCAGCAGCTGGAATTCTCTGTCGGACAGGTCATCTAATAGAGGCTCAATGATTTCACTTGCCTCCATTGTGATAATGTCCTGGATGACTCTGAGTGTTTCTTTGTCAGAGCTGCCCCCTGAAGAATTTTTGTCTGGGGTGTCTGTCGTTGATCTTTTGGCTGGTGACTTGGGGAAATAGCTGCCTGAATTGGAGGAAGTTGCCTCTCCGTCAGAGCTAACTGACACCAACTCTATCAGGGTCCCTGAATCCATTTTCGTTTGTGAGGGCCGAGGGTAAATCCCTGCTGAGTCAGATGAAGTTGACTCAGCAGAGCCACAAGACTCAATGGTTACGAAGGTGCCTGAATTTGTTCTTCTTCTTGATGACCCCCCCTTGACCTTTTCCTCAGGGATCTCCTGGCTCTTCTTGCGGTGAGGTGATTTTGGTCTGCAGCAAGTTTTCATTTTGGCCATGTAGGCCTTTAACATGGTACACAGATGTGATACCATGGTATTAAGTCTGCGGGGAGAACTGATGTGTTGAATTCCCCTAGACCGATTTTTGTTAAGTGGGCTAGGTGGGAGGGTAGAGTTGAATTTCTCTGCAACCTCTTTTGCGAAAACCTCAGATAAAAGCTCTGAGCTCTCACAGGGAACATCATCAACATCAACCCTGAGAGCAACAACAAAGCTCTGACGCAGAGCGTCACCGAGACTGTCAAGAACCTGCTTCTGAGAGATGTTCGGGATGCTGAGCAGAGATCTTGACAGCTCTTGGGATATGCAGGTACTCATTCCCATAAAGAGCTCTGCTATAACTATTTTTGTGGCATAACTGGGGTGACCAGCTATCAATTCTTCCCACCGTTTGGCTGATAATTGATTAAAAAAATTATCAACCAAAGCATAAACAGTGTCAAAGGCCACCATGTTGACTGATTCTGCTTTTTCCATGCAATTCATCCTGTAATCCTGTTGAATTATTGTTCCTGTCTTGATACGCATACATTAAATTTTATTCCAACACACACACACACACACACACACAGGGCCTCCTTCCCTCATCCTGCTCTTTTAGCAGAGTCACAAAACGCTTCCCTGATACGTGACTTTACCAACCTCCTCCCCCAGCCTGAGAGAGAAGAAATAATAAAACGAAATAGAAAACAGAATTATAAAATCTGTGTTTGTGTGTGCAGAGCTAATGGTAGATGATGATGGGGAGAAAAGGAAGCAGTAAATCAGTGTAACTCAATCAGTGAACTGTCAAGTTTAGCTTGTTTAGCTACGTGTCAAAGAATGTCTGACGGGCTGAAATGGAGTCCCGAAATAAAGTTCCGCCTGGTTTTCCACACTCGCACTACTCGTGTCTTGTAAACAAATGTAAAAACTTGTGAAAATCATATCTCCCCACTCTCACTGTCTCCACAATCAATCAGTCAGTGAAACCTCAGTTATATGGCATAACTCACACATCAAGTCACCAACTTGAACATAGAACATAGTTGATTTTTTTTTTTTAAATGTATATAATTCATAATAGATAATGAATTGAAAAGTGTTCCTAGGGCAGTGTGTGAAAACAGTAATCCCTCGCTATATCACGCTTCGACTTTCGTGGCTTCACTTTCTTGCAGATTTTATTAAAGTTTATCTAAATAAATATATTACATTAAATAGATTTGGCGCTGGTTCACGGATCTCTGTGGATGTACTAAAATAATATGTAGGAGTGTCACTTTGGGAGTGGGGTTTCCACAAAAGCTCAGTGTCATAATTCAATGGGACAACTGGAATGGGGCGGTAATGTGGCACATTTGTCTGTTTCTCAGAAACGGCTTAAGAGGTTGTCTTGGAAAAAAAAAAAAAAAAAATCAGTCATTGTGTGGTTGTGACAACAGGAAAAACAAGGAGCAAAGACAAATGCAAAGACTTACTTCTTTATTACCACAAATCTAAGATGACACATCAAACAATTTCATCAAAAGGCTTCATCAAGTTTTCAGCAATCCGATAAGGTTTGTGACACAGGTTAGTGTTTCACAGGCACAGCGACATTTTCACACTGTTACCATGAACATTTTGATACGAGAACATTGACATTTTAAGTTCTTGACCTGCACAGCAAGGGACGTTTGTGAGTTTGGCCTTGGCCTCGAGTTTGGGTTTCTAGGCAGAGACTCTTCCTCAGGACACCTAACATACCGCGCACACATAAGAAAAGACAGAACTTTTTAAGCTATACATACAGTACATTATCTCTGGAGGTGGATACAAGTGTTGATCAGTACGTCCACTGAACTTCAAAACTACTCAAAGTCACTTCACCGTCCATAAATTATCAGTGCGCTTGGTTAGTCTGGGTGGCAGGATGAATTTAAGAAAATGCTTAAGGCAGTTCTTCAGAAGCAACCAGGATATAAAGTCTTGAGATACCAGGAGCCACTTAGAGGTTTGTGCTGCCAACCAGTGACATTATGGCATAAAACCTGAAATACAGCGTCACCCCCTAAGGTGTCAGTTGAGCTCATCAAGTTAATTCAGCCTACAGCTCCAGTTTCTTAACATCAGAACAGTGTTCATGTGAAATGAGCAGGCTGTGCAGACTAAAACACAGTTTTGCATCTCAGAGGTTTAGCATCAAGTCAGTGGAGTATTCTGTGAAGGTATCTCTCTGGGTTGCTCTCTCCTCCTCTCCTCAGTCCTGAGCTGGCTCGGACTGGTCTCTCAGTAGTCCCTGTGGGGCCCTGGCCATCCTTTAATACCACTGTGGCCCCTGTGCCCCTTCCCGTTGTCCCTGCAGAGGTGTGCTGGAGAGGCTCTGGACTGCTGTGCACTCCTGCCTCGGGGTCACTCTCCCCCCCAGTCTCTTTCCTCTGGCTGCTTGGTGAGCCCTCCCCGATCCTGAACGACAGAAAGAGTTTTGCTGGATACCAAATTTTTAACCAATTTGACCAGTGTTGTGAATGTGTCACATCATGAGCGTTTTTTCTACCTGAGGTGATTGAAGGCTCGCAGCCAGTGTGAGCCCAGTACGTCCCTCCCATTGGTTCTCAGTCCTCTCTTTTGACCTCGGGCTCTCAGTCCAATCAAGGCCTGAGCTAGTTCAGCCTCATCTCTGTGGCCCCAAACCACCTGGGCCCTCTGCTCGGCATCCTGGTCCCCCGCTGCCCTGAAAAGCCTCTGGAGCTGCCACAGGTTGACGTTGCTGAAAATGTTCCCTGAGCCGGCCTTCCTGCTCCTCCTCTCGGCCAGCCGCCACAACGAGGACGGGCCCGCCACCACGGTGGAGGGAGGAGAGGCGTGTCCGGTATCCATCCGGAGAAAGATGGAAAAAGGTGGCATACACTGGCTCTATCTGTGGAGAGGTCATCAAGAGTTTCTGCTTATTACAACGTGTTCACAGCAGTGCTTCAAAGTCATGGTTGATATTAGTTGTCAAATATTAAAATGAGCACCAAACATTTTGATAACCAATTGATTGTTGAGTCATTTTTAACAAACTATCCAGATTTTGGGTTCTCAAAAAGTGAATATTTTTGGTGTCTGAGGTCTTCTATGACAAGTTAATTGAATATCTTTATGTTCTGGACAAAAGTGCACATTGATCAACATGCTTCACAATTTTCTAGCATTTCATGGACCAAACAACTAATTGATTAAATCAAAGTCATAATATCTTGTGGGGGAAAAAGTGCATACTTGGAGAGTATTCTTGGGTTTATTATTTCACACGACATTTCCAGACAAAAACAAGCTGACCAGGATCATCAGAACAGCAGGAAAGTGTGGTGGAGCACCAGCAAAGTCACTGGATACCTTCTCACAGTACAGCTGTACATTGGAAAGCTTTGTTCATCTTCAGTAACAGTAAACAAGCTTGCCATACGGAGTATGAGTTGCTTCCCTCAGGGCGATCCTGTCTAAGGAATCTTTTGTTCCTGGTGCAATAAACTGAAAGTATGGTCTCTGCTGAGGCCAAATGTGATTTTCTGACCTGGGCTGGACAATAAGATGGTTTTCCTATTCTATGAAAAGTGCATAAGGACAGACTACGTCACAGTGCCTACGGACAGCTGTCTCAACTGAGACTCAGTTGAGTCCTCTGCTCTGATTCTTTAATCCTTCTTTAGGAAGCAAGTGACGAGTCACGCTTTAAAGCCCATTAAAGTACAGATGGCAACTTTATCTACCTTCGCTCATACAATTTAAAGTGAGACTGTAACTCATCAGCATTAACTGGGTGACAAAGATCAGGAGTGCATGTAGGTCAGAGGCCTTTAAACTGAAAGGACCTTCTTTGAGCTGGACAAAATAATCTTAAGTAAAAGGCCCACTTACTAGCTTTTAGCAGTAGGTCAACACACATGACGATTAGGAGTTGAGATTATTTTGTCAAACTCGCTCTTACCTATGTCAGAAATTAAGTTTCATATCACTTTTGGTTAAACTTTATTCTGCATATTTTCTCTGCCTCCACAGGTCCAAACCTCTTACTTTCCTCATGACACATCAACTTTTACTGTCCTTTCTTATTTCCTAACTGTCCTGTAGACGCTGTGATCAGATCCACTAAATCAAAACCTATTCCTTCCACTGGCCTGTGCACAGCTCCTGAGCAGTGTGTGGGTTATTTGAGGACAGGACTGTAGTTTTTTCCTTCAGATTATCTTTACTTGGGGACGCAGCTCTGCCACAGTCACAGACCTGTTGTTTTGCATTGCAACACAAACCAGACGTCACAATTCGACATTTCTTCCCTCCCACCGGCGTCTACTCTTTGCATAACAAACTGTCCGGGCTCAGCGGCGGATCTCTGCGTCGGAGGTGAAAATGATCTTAGTATTTCTACAACATAAATACAATGCTGTGCTAGGGCCGAACAGCTGATTGGGTTTGATTGCGCTGGGGGGGTGAAAGGCAGTCCCGTGAGAGTCATGTGAGCAATAAAAAGATTTGCGCTTACCGGAGATCGGCCGGTGTTTTTCAGCGCGCCTCGCTCCTGCAGCGCATCGCGGCTCCTTCCTGGAGAAAAGGCTGCGACGGAGGCTGGAGTCGCTGCGGGACGGACTGTTTGTCCATTCCTCACCTGCGATCAATTTCTGCCCCCTGAGCTGAGCGTCAGTCACAAATCAGAGGCGTCCGCCGACCAATGAGGGCGGAGAGACGCGCCGTCCCCTCCCGTCGGGGCTGGAAGACAGATTAGTCCCCGCGTATCAGGGGGAGGAGGAGGAAGAGGTCAGCTCCGCCTCCTGGCCACGTAGGGTGTGTGTGTGTGTGTGTGTGTGTGTGTGTGTTTGTGTGTGTGTGTGTGAAAGCCATTGACGTCAATGAGACCGGCTGGCACGAGAGGCGTCTGTCAATTATGTCGTGAGAGACGCAGCATGTGAGCGTCCTGCGCAGAGACGCGCGCACGGGATGACGCATGGGCTCCTCAACAACTGGCCTATATGAACAAGCTGAGTATCATCACTCAGAGCCGCGTTGTTTCCATGTCAGAGTGTGTTCCCAGTGAACATGGGCGCACAGCACAGGCAAACACACACACACACACACACACTGCGAGGAGGCCCTGTCACGTTTTGCCCAAATCTGTTGTGTTTATGTCAAAATAAAAGCATTTTGTACCGAGAAAGAAAGATCACACACACACACTCGGGGGAAGCTGCCCCTCGGTGGGGAGTGGATGGATCCAGCAGGCCGGCAGAGGAGGGGCAGGCTTTGAATTACAGGCCGCCCCCTCTCCATCACCCAGCCTCCCGACACAGTCGCTACATTGAGCAGAGGAAACGGAAAAGACGAAACACACAAGAAGGGATTTCATTTCAAAACCCCGGGGCTGTGGAAAGAACAGAGAGTTCCTTCTTTCCCCCACAAACTTGTCCACCTTTGGCTTCGCTCTTGCGCCGCAGACCCGACCGTCCCGTCCCGGCTCTTTCCACGGTTCGCCCGCATCTTTTCCTCCTCCTCCTCCCACCCCCCCAACGTCCAGCTGTTTGCAGCTGGCACAAAGCACCCGCCCTGCTCGGGAAGACGGGAGCCGAGATTGACCGGAGGAGGAGGAAAGAGTGTGTGAGAGAGAGAGAGGAGAGATGCCGCCCCAGCCGCAGGTGAGGGAGAACATATTCAAGTTCCTCAAGAGTTTCCCGGGGGTGGTCCGGATCCTGCAGATCGCCTTCGGGGCCGGCCTGTGGGTCACCATCGCCGCCAGCAAGTACGAGGGCTCCATCCACTTCGTCCTGTTCGTCGCCGTGCTCTTCTGGCTCTCCACCCTCGCCCTCTTCTTCCTCACCCTCCTGGACAAGCAGGACCTGGTGCCGCTGCTCGGCGGGGAGCGCTGGCTCTCCACCAACCTGGCGCACGACGTGGCCGCCGCCGCGCTCTACCTGCCGGCCATCGGCGTCATGATCTACAAGACGGAGCGCTACGCCTTCTGCAACATCCCCATGTACGAGCACCTCTGCCTGTACAAGGTCTACCTGACGGCCGCCGCCTTCGCCTGCCTGTGCTGCCTGGCCTACCTCCTGTCGGTTATTTATGGGGCGTGCAGGAAGTGTCGGGGGGAGCAGACGGTCATCTGATGGGACCGGAGGGGGTTGGGGGAGGTGAAGGAGGGTTAGGTGGCAACAGGCAAAGAGGAGGAAGCGAGGGTGTATCCACAGCAAGATGAGGAATAGTTAACTTCACTGTAATTGAGCTCTACAGCTACTCTAATCACAGGTTTATCTCTATTGTCTCCCCCCACACACAGCAAACTCCCAGAATCCCTCTGTGGCCTCACACTCGCTGTTTTTAATGGTAGCTGACATGAAAAACACCCAGGCAGCTCCTGGCCCAGAGGCCCTACAGCTACCCAGGCTGGGAGTCTGATTGGAAATGTGTCAGGCAGGAAGTATTGTACTCAAGTGACATGTGTTCATGTATAACTTAATGTAATTTGCCTTCTAAAGAATCATTATAATATTCCTGTATGGACTTATTATAGTGGACTGCCAGCATGATCAGTGTTAAGTTTACAGTACAGTGGCCTTAACTTGTGTCTTGTAGATCTGTGTTGGTGTCAATCTAAAACCTCTCATTCGGTTACTACGGTTGTTATCACAAGGGATTCTTATCATTACCTTTTTTAAAAAAATATATATATATATTTTTATGTTTTTTATGTGTTTTTTTTGTACGACAGTGACTGACGCGTGATGGACTCAAACACTCGTGGATGCCTTTCCACCAGCTCTGTTTCTTCTTTCTTTTTTTTTTCCCGCAAACCGTTTTTTATCAGTGCCTCTTGTCAGAATGCTGTATATTCAACATGGCTGTGACAGCAGCAGCCCAGCAGTATGGATGTGATTGGTGCTACGATGTGTATGCCAAACAAAAAATACTCCTTAAGTGTTCATTATGTAAAAGCCAAAGAACAAAAAGTGAGAGCAAGAATAAAGACCAGTGAGTGAGAGCTGGTGGGATGTTTCTTTCGTTGTGTTTTGGTACAAGGAAGCGCGGAGCTGCTTGAGGAAAATATTTGCGAAATGCTTTGTTAATTTTTTGTTTGGGTACTTTGAGTTAAATTTAGAGAGAGAGAGCACATTGGTGTGCACATTGCGCTTTTGGTGGCTTCTTCCAAATGAAATGCAGACTTAGAGGGACTAGTGATGGAAGCCCTCAGGAACTTCCTGTAGAGAGATAAAAGCCTCGGCCAATCAGCAGGGATCATTTATGTGCTGTGCCACTTGACCACATGAAAGACGTACTTCCTTCAGACTTCTCTGTCTCACATAGACAACGAGAAAACGTGTTTGCATGTGCTGTGTGATTGAGAGACGGTGTGTGTGTGTGTGTGTGTGTTGCTTGTGAGTTATCCTACATTTGGAAACAGTGTGTGTATATGTGTGTGTGTGTGTGTGTAGTAATCTGGAAAGAGGCTTGTTCTTACCGGAACAGTCTGTTGGGGTTCTGGAGGTGGGCTAACATTCAGCCAATGAAAACGATGCCAAACAGGGGAAGATGATTCAATGTCTCATCTATTCCAGTCAACATGCAGTTCTTAACAACATGCTGCAGATAACTAGCTTTTGGTTGCCTTCACACTGCGAGAAAGTACTACGTGCGAACAGCTGTGTACTGAGTATTTATTCTCCGCACACTTGTTGTTGGCATGGGAAGGCGTATGTGGTGAGAACGGCAGCAGATTACTCAGAAAACTTCTCCTTTTTTGGGCGTTTCTTTTTCCCTCTTGTTCGATTCCGGCTGACTGCAATGGGTTATTCTTGGAAGGGAGCATCAGAGATAAAATGTTGTAATTGTCACAGCTCCAGATTCACAATCCTGAATCAAAATAAAGGGCAACCAAATAAAAAGCAGAGATTCGATGCAAATGCTGCAGCAACACGAAAAAGTTGATATAGGTGTAGAAAGATAGATTTTGCTTATGAGAATATCTGTTGTTAAATTTATGTGATTCATACTCATTCACAGTATCCTTGATTTATTTATTGTTTGCTTGTTTACAGTCAAAATGACCCTAAACAAGTGACCATATAAAGACAGATTGAAATAAGACCACAAGCAGGGAAACTGTAAATGTATTTGTCTTATTTGTATTTAATTTGGACATTTTTCTCAAATTGTATGTGGAGTTATGGTGAACAACTACACAAGATTTGACCTCTGTTTCAGTGGTCTGTCTTCAAGATGGCTACAGAAAAATTCAGTGTATGCCTTGACTGCAAGGTGACATCTGTGGCCAGAGTTACAGGAGCGTAAGGGTTAATGTTAACCAGCTGCAGCGCGAGGATATAAATCTAGCACTTCTAAAGGAGGAAGGGAGTCACCCCATCCCACACACACACACAGACACACACTCCCACCCAGCGCTCCCCATCTGAGATTTGAGCGTTGTCCTGTCCACGTGTCAGCGGCTGTACACACTGCTGTATACAACCAAATGGAGTCGGTACACAGCAGCCCTGAGAGCTGCATAAACAAAGCACTGAATCCAGGGTTTAGTTAGTTTGATACTGAAAGTAACCATGGTGAATCATTTAAGTTTTGGATGACTAACAACTATAGCGTATGCTGACAATTACAGCCAGAAAAGTATTCTCCACATTTACCCCGAAAATCTTTTTGAGCTTACCACATTAACAGGCTCTTCATTATTCCACAGCCCACACTTCAGAGACGTCACGTCTGTCCTGGTTTTGTGCACAAGCCCATTTTGAGTTTAATCCTTCAACATCACATCCGTGTCCAAACAAGAAACCCTTGTAATCACAGGTAATAACAAATCTGGACTCTGTGTTTGCTCCTAAAACACCATCAGAAGGGTGTGGGCACCACAACAGTGAGTTTGTTGTATTTTTTTTTCCAGCTACACAGACGGTAAAGAAAAACTAGACAACTTGGTATAAGGACGTATAGAGTCAGGCGCTTCTTTGGAGTGCCAACTTTGTGATATTTATTTTGGCCACTCAACTAAAGACACATTTCCTGTACGCACTCTCCCACCCGTCTGTAAGAGCGTCCAGCAGTCGTCACAACCCCTCCAAATGGCTCCTCTGGCCCTCCCTGAAAGCTCCGCATCATGCAGGCCGTTGCCATGGACTGATGTCAAATAACTGAAAATCAGATACAGAGATCCCTGCCAGAAAATCTGAGAGTGGGCTCTGAAGTCCAAATGGATAACAACGACATGACTGTGTGACTCATGGCTATGATTAAATCACTGGTGGGATTACCATAGAAAATGGCAAGAATGTATTTTGTCCCCCTCAGTCAAAGAACTGAAAAAACTTGCAACTCGTCAAATACATTTCTCTCACTTCATTGTCCCAACATGGCGGTGTGCAGGACATAATGTGAGCTGCTGAAAGCGTCAGAGGAGCAATTAAAGAACGCATGAACACATTTGCTTTACCAGGCCCGATGAGTGCCATCAGAAAGATTCAATTCAGGCTTTCTTGCTTAAATAGCATATACATATCCTGTCATTATTTACCTCTCTGCTGGTGGAAGATTTGTCATTAAGGTAACTTTAACCAACATACTCACAAAACAAACAAAAAACAAAACATTACCACATGCACACAAGAAGAGCTGTTAATCTGCTCCTAAAGTGATTCCAGTGGAAGCGACAGGGGACAATATCTGCAGTCTTTGTATGCATAATTGCCACTTGAAGTTCAATTGAAGCTAATATGAGGCTTAAGTTGTAAGTCAAAGCAAGTGAGTGGTTTCTAATATTATTGGCTATTTTTATAGCTATTTATAATATCTTTTTCCCTTATCTGTAAATTTCCCCTCCACTGAAACACAACAAGCAAGAAACACAAGGGAGGTTGTTTTAGAGAGGCTATTAGTAGCCTCATATTACCTTCAGCTTTAAAAAAAAAACTGTAGCATCTGTTCCCAATCTCTTACAATGAAATAAGTTCTTCACAACCAGTAGCAACAGTTACAACAATGAAAAATCAAATATACATATAATAGTGTCAGTATTGCTTTAAGACAGACTTTTTTAAAAAAATGTTAACGTATCTTTTAGACTTTTTTGTGGATTTCTTTAATTTCTTAATATTAAAAACCCTTACACCTCATACTGTAAGTCAGTTTTTTTATATAACGTAATGTAGCCTTGTTTTTGCAGGACTTTCTCACAGACAGGGTTTACTGAACCAGAACCAGGTGTGTGTACTCGATTGGTTAAAACCAACCCAACAGCTGACTAAAAGAGCCTCGTATTGCTGACCCACCTTAATTCTGACTGGGTATTTCCCAGAGGATATGCTTGATCATATCCAAGTCTGTGTGCACCCTCCTTTTTTTTTTCTCCTGCTAACAGTCTTTGTCTCCTGTCTCGTTTTTGGAGGCAACGTGTGCGCACATGAAACATGAAAACACAGACACTCAGCAGCGCCCTGTTAACCACACTTTCATCAGATACTGCTGAGATGCACATTCCACCGCGGAGGGGACAGGAAAACAGATGGAGACTGACAGGACAAGTGAATGAGCAGGGAAAAAAGAGTGAGGGGGGAAGACGTGCAAAAAAAAGAGGCTTATGTAAAGATCCAAGCAGGAATCTGAGATTGACATTTCCTGTGTGTGTTAGGCATGAATCGGCACAGTGTTCCAGGCCATGTACTTTGCTTCTGACACTCGCCAGTTTATAGTTTCCTAACATGGTGCCTGGGATTACTGATTCCACATCTGTTGCAGTAGCCTTTGCCCACATAATACTTCTGAATGGGCATAGTGTTCATGCATTGCGTGAGGGCAATGGCAGCCAGCAGTGGGAAATGTTTCTATTTATAGGGCCTTGAAAATACCGCTGCTTCCTTCACTCTTCCTGTCTTATGCCAAGTTAAGAGCGTGTTGTAGAGTCTGAGAAAGTTAGCGAGAATCGAAGGAGAACTGTTTTTTTGGGTGGGTGAATTAACTAATTTCCTGTCTGACACTTACTGAGTGTTTGGCACGTACTATAGACGTACGTTAGCAACACCCTGGACATGAATCATCCCTAAAGCGTAAAGTCAAAGATGTAGGTAGAGATGATGATTAATTTTCCTGTGGCTAAAATCCAAAGTGAGACATTCTCAAAAGAAAAAAACAAAAACAAAAACTAATGCTGCATCTTTGGTGCACTGCAAGTGGACACGCATTGGGAAGTAAAACAAACATTCCTTCCGAGTGTGGATCATGGAGTTGCTGATAATAGCTCACATGGCTCCAAACTGTTTCCCAGCATCACTTTTCCCACAGATTTCACACACAGAAGCCCAAATCTCTCTGTTACATCACACTGCCGTTTCCCCTCAATTGACTCTGGTCATAAACAGAGCAAAATTGTGTTTCAATCCTTAATATCAGAACAAAAAAAAACATTTGCATTGTTTAAAATATCATTATTCTTAAAGTGTATCATCAAAAGTGTCCACAACGTTTGGTAGCAGTAAAATGATGTTGCAATAGCAATGTCCAGTGTCCTGTGGAGAAATTATGTGTGAAAAACAATACATCTGAATTTATGAACTGACAGACTGATGATTCTGATGGACTTTATAGCACTGGTCATAAAATCCCTACATATTGAAAATAGCTCATTATAACATACAGACATAAGTGACAATGATTGCATTTACCCACTAGGAGGTGTAATAGGGCTTCACAAAACATGAATTTGACCATTTTCTAATGAAGTTCATTGATTTAACATGAAGTTACCTAAAATCTGTTTCTCTTGAGAAACCCCTGATACATCTACTGGCAGCAGACATGTAATTCCAGGCAACAGTAATGATAATGACTGACTATGTCCTTCACGGGGCGGTACAAAATATAGGAATATTTCATGTCAACTGGATACACATTCCAGTACCAGTGGTTTAATATATAAAGAAATAACATTATGAATATAATAACGACTGTAAGATACTCTTCTTATGGCTTGATTCAGCTTAATTATAACTCACTGCAGAAAACAGTGAGAAACATTTCAACATACACAGCTGATATAGTCCTCTTTTAAAATATTATTTATAGGCAAAAAAAACAGAACTTCTTCTCTTTAAGCCACAGCATATGAGTATAATGCCATTATGTAGCTGTTCATATTCTGTATAATGGTGATATGCAGCACAGCAGAAAACAATTGTTCCACCTTGCTATGCTTAAAGCTGCTACTGTGCAATAGCTTGAACAGGATTTGGTAATGTGTCAATAAGATTTATCTGATTAATCTCAGGTATGCCAACTTGCAACATCAGAACAACTGGAGTTCACACCAAGGCCACCTAAAACATCTTTAGTAATTCATTTTACCTGAAATACAGCTCGAGGGGTGTCTTTACTTCCTTTACAGCTTGGTTTGTGTTCAGAAGCTGGGAGCACGAAGAATAAAAATACAGTTAGTCTTGAGCATAAATGGAAAAAAGCAGATTTTCCGTGCCCAAAGGCCTTTTCACAGTGAGAAAACGCATATAAGTACTGACATTAGTGATTCTATATAGCTGCTACAGTTTCAGAGTCATTGTTAATGTTGTTAGTAACGCATGTGCTTTTTCTACTACGACAAGTCAAAAAGTCTGTTGTGAAAGGGCTTTATCAAACTCAAAGTTCATCAATACCCCTTTAAATCAGACAGAACTATAAAGTTGAAAATGTCACCTTGAACTATTCTACCTTATCTTGGAATTCACACTGCTTTATTATATGGTATTGTCTTTGTTGAGTTGTATGTACACATATGCGTGTGACTACTGCCCCATATTAATGCTTATGATGAATCTTGACATAATACAGTCATCAGTATATTCATCTCAGATAAAGCAAGAAGAAGAAGAAGAAGAAGAAGAACAACAACAACAACAACAACAACATGAACAATCAAGTTAGAAATAATCAGTTGTTCTAGTATGGTTGGAGACAAAGACTTGATTAAATATTTTATAGTATAACCCATTTCCAGCAGTGTAAAGGAAATGTAAATATACTGTACATGCAGAATAACACGTCTTGTAATTTAAATGCATTTAATGCTCCAATAAAATCTCCTCCACAAAGGACCAAAATGCATCCAAAAACCAAGCACTGTTCTCTCCTATCACTGATGTCTGCTCATGAACCTGCTCAAATCTGGGTTTTTCTAACATTTGATTGGTGTGAAACAGCTCTAATGCACCATTTGTCTTCCCGTCTTTTAACATTCTGTTTCTCCTCAATACTTACACAGTAGCATTCGATATTTAAAATTTATGCAAAATTCAAAATGTTCAAATGTATTTATTTTAAGCCCAGAATCAGCCGCAGATGAGGGATCCCTCTCACTGGGACAGACATATAATAGATGCCACATGTACAGAGAACATCATCTTCATGACTAACCCTAACCCTAACCCTGGCTATGATGACTACAACACTTGCATAACCATCCATTATTCACTTCATTGACATGCAAAGAAGTGACATGTTACACTGTAACACCATTCTAATAATGGAACAACAAATCTTAATCACCCCAAAACGTTATATCTACCTGGAAATTATTTCATATATATCTACATTCATGCTTCTTGCACTATATTATATTGGCTGGCTGGCTGGCTGGATGGATGGATGGATGGATGGATGGATGGATAGATAGATAGATAGATAGATAGATAGATAGATAGATAGATAGA
>JAOXYL010000039.1:11821221-11851454 GCA_028564955.1 Terapon puta
TAGATAGATAGATAGATAGATAGATAGATAGATAGATAGATAGATAGATAGATAGATAGATAGATAGATAGATCATATGAAATTGTGTACCGGAGTAACACAATGCAAAGTCAATAAAGTGCAATGTACAGGATGAAGGTCAGGGAACAGTCCACTCCGCTGACGCCCACCGCTCCCATTGGTCGAGAGGTAGAACGTACGCACTTTGTCAGATTCTCATTGGGTGTGGAAACCAGGAAGTGAGGGAGTAGCCAATCCACGGGATAAAAGTCCTGACCGGTGTCACAGCAGTTGAGTGGATCTGTCTTCCTCTCTGTAGTCCTCAATATAACATCACCTGCGTCCGTTCTCAGGCATTGACTAAGTAATTAGTTTATTCCGTCATTTAACTCGCATTAAACCGAACATGGCTGCCTACAAACTGGTGCTGATCCGCCACGGAGAGAGCAACTGGAACCAGGAGAATCGCTTCTGCGGCTGGTTTGATGCAGATCTGAGCGCAACTGGCGAGAAGGAGGCGAAGAGAGGCGGACAGGCCCTGAAAGGTGAGCAGGATCCAACTCATTTAGCTCAAATCAGTCTCTGTAATATCCCTGAAACGCTGCAGGCCATTGCACTGCTGCGGTTGCATAACAAACTCCCCTGCATTGGACCACACGCCCCCTGAGTGCGGCAGGAGCATGTGCACCATGTGCGAACGTGCGGAAGGGATGCTCTGATGTGGCTGCTCTGGTACAGTGATGTCAAAGTGCCGCAGAGCTGTTGGGTGAAAATGCAGGATTATTCTTGAAAATGCAGGATTATTCTTAATGTTGCAAACCTTTTGTTCTTTTCTCTCCTTTCAGAGGGAGAGCCGGGAGAAATCATATAGAGACATATAGACCTGCTAATATATTCACTGGAAGTAGCACCAATAAAGTGCGCAATGCAGCTAGAGCTGAAAACACTAGTTGATCAATCAACTGGTCGACGATGTAATTATTTGTATTTCGGTATAGCAATAAATTTAATGAATGAATGAACGTTTGAGGGCGTCAGTCAGAGAAAAACATGCACATTGAAAACATCCTCTGGTGTTCAAATCTAATCTAATTCTTATATTCTAATCATTACTTTGGCTAGCACAATATCAGAAATCAGTTTGTCCTCTTGGGGTTTTACAGTCTATATGTTGTACAGCATGCAATACCCTTTGTCCTTTACCCCTCAAAACTCAGAAGAAAAAAAATCCCCTTTACAGGGAAAAATTAAAGAAACCATCAAGAAGAGGAAATAAGGAAAAATGTTTTATTGAGGGATCTTTGTTTTATTAACTGATTAATCGAGAAAATACATGTCAGATTAATGCTAAACAGCTGTTCACATGAATGCAGCGATTCAACACCTATTTTCAGTCAGGTTTGAAACTCAGTTACTCGTTCTAAACTTTATTTTTATATTTCATTTATAAGTTTTACCTAATGCAACAGGTGTAGACTTGCTTTTCACAGAAGACCTTGAGGAAAGTTTACTAACTAAGCAGAAATGTCGCATTATCTAAGTGGAATTCTTTTCCAACAGTTCCATAAAACTCAAATGTCTTTCACTCTCTCACAGATGCCGGCTTTGAGTTTGACATCTGTTACACCTCCGTGCTGAAGCGGGCCATCAGGACACTGTGGCTGGTCCTGGACGGCATTGACCAGATGTGGGTGCCAGTGCATCGGACATGGAGGCTCAACGAGCGCCACTACGGAGGCCTGACGGGGCTAAACAAGGCAGAGACAGCTGCCAAGCATGGAGAGGCTCAGGTGAAGATCTGGAGGCGTTCATTCGATATCCCTCCTCCCCCAATGGGCCCGGGCCATGACTACTACACTATCATCAGCAAGGTAAGATATGATATCTACAGTACACACACACACGCATGCACACACACACACACACACACACACAAAAGGGGCTTTGTTGGTTGAAGGAAGAAATTTGTACGTATTGACCAATTCACACAGACATAACAAAGATTAGGCATGACTAGACCTGCAGTCAGAATCAGCCAGAATGAGCAATCAGCAGAAGTGACTGAGTGTTTAGAGTGAAAATAGTCTATTTAATGTCAGGTGTTTGACATTTTACTCACTGTGCAGAGAGCCCAAATATTCACACATTCAACAGAGCAAATGTAATCTGACAGTCATACCGCACACTAAGGATATACTTCCTCACTGTTTGGGACCATGTGTCCCAGTGTTGTTACCTAATAGCATTTTCAAGGTGAGTTAATCTATGACTTGCAGGAATGAGGTCTGCTAGGTTCAAGTGCAAAGTTCAGTCAAGGTGGAGACAAATTGATCAGATGAGTCTATAGACAGAGGTGTGCAGGTGCCCCAAGCTAGATGATGTTGTCTATCAAAACTAAGGACATAAGTGATCAGCAACATGTTCATAATATTAAGTAATAGTTAAGTAGTTAGGGGAAGGGTTAGCACTGTCTGCGTCCAATCCCCGGGCACGGGCCCCTCTGTGTGGAGTTTGCATATTCTCTCTGGGTACTCCCACAAACTAAAGACATGCAGGTTAGGTTAACTGGCAACTCTAAATTGCCCCTAGGTGTGAATGTCAGTGTGAGTGGTTTTCAATGTGGGCCTTCTATGTCAGCCTTGTGACTGAATGGCTTCTAGTCTAGGGTGTATCCCACCTCCCAAGATAGCTGAGATAGGCTCCAGTACCCCCCGTGTGGTCAGGATAAGCAGGTATAGAAAATTATTGAGAGGTAGCAGTTTCTTTGAAGTCTTCACATGACATTTTTGCTGTCTCTGTTCTGGTCTCGTTTGTGTTTTAAACAATGAGCCTGCCTTCTTTGCAGGACCGTCGCTATGCAGACCTGACCGAGGACCAACTTCCTTCCTGCGAGAGCCTTAAGGACACCATTGCACGGGCGCTGCCCTTCTGGAACGAGGAGATCGCCCCTCAGATCAAACAAGGAAAGAGGGTGCTCATCGCTGCCCATGGAAATAGCCTGAGGGGGATTGTTAAGCACCTGGAGGGTGAGTGGTGCGCTTGAGTTTACATGCAAAACTTATTTCATTCATTCTTACAGGCAAAACTCTTTTACTTGTCCATGTTTTGACAGTTGGACTGTCAAGACTTTTTAATGTTGCTTTGGAATTTTTGACCACTTTGATAGATAATCTATGCAGGTTGCATGTTGCATTTGGATTTTTATTTATGCAAAATGAATATTATGACTTTATAGGTTTTACATTGTGCAGGCATATGTTTATTTATGTATAAAATGTTTTTTTCAGTCGGTTTCAATTCCTTTTAAAAAACAAATAAGGATATTTTCTGCTCATATACTTGAACTCTCACAAAGATGTTATGTTGTCAAGAATGATGATCAAAAAGTGCTCCAACGACAGCATGTTTATAATGACAAACAGCAACTTACAAATTCACCAGCATCTGTATGTAAATGTTTATATGTGCTGCCACCTGTAGGAATGTCAGATGAAGCCATCATGGAGCTGAACCTGCCAACGGGCATCCCCATCCTCTACGAGCTCGACAAGAACCTGAAGCCCTTGAAGCCAATGCAATTCCTGGGGGACGAGGAGACTGTGCGCAAAGCCATGGAAGCAGTGGCTGCTCAAGGAAAGGCCAAGAAGTAAAGCAACATAAAAGATCCTCCTGTGTATGGCAGTGTGGGTTATCCCTAACAACTGGCCTCAGATTGGTGTTTTCTCCTCTTTTACTATGGGTTGTAATACATGATGGGTTCACTGTAAATGGTTGTCAAAGGGAACCTCAATCCACTTGCAAAGTGCAGGGATAATAGATGGTAAACTATTTGAGTATATTTGGACCAGGGAGCAACAGCTCTCAAGAGATCGTAAATAATTTAGCTAAAATTATCTATTAATATTAAAAAGTTTAAAGAGATAGTTTGAACTGAAATGGATAGTATTGCTTACAAAGATAGTTTCTTATCTCTGTACTTGAATATTTAAGATATATTTTAATTATCAAGACATTGTAATTTAAGCAGATAATAGTTTGTTTGTTTTTTACTAACAAAGAGTCTTTAGCAGTGGTGCCTAGACTTGGATGTTGATTGTCAGGTCAAATAGTAATTAAGCATATTGCAGTGAAAAATCTTGTCTGTGGTCACTGTGCCACAGTCAGGTACAAAAAGAGTGTACAATGAGTGCTTTGGTGCTACAAACAAATCTAAGGTAGACAATGCAGTTTAGATAAAGTGAATGAGTCCTGTTAATGTGTCTATTTGCTAGCAATGTGCTTCGACTGTCTATCCGTTCAAATGCACTGATCTTAGTGAGGAGATCTTACCTCTGTGTCTGATCTGACTTCAACATTACCTGCCCAGGACACCATTGTTAATTATTTTATGACTTGCATATGAGATGTTGTAATCTATTCTAATTTAATTTTACTTTAAAAACTTAATTTACACTTTTTTGTGCGAGGCTTTTCTTTTTTTTTCATCATGAAAGGGACCACTGCAAAAGGTGACAACTTGTCTCACTTTTCAAAGCATTTAATTGATGCATTCCATTAATAAAAGGGTGCAATTTTACAATCTCTTGAGAGCAGTTCAGACAGCAAAACAGTCCTTTCTTCTTACTTTCCATCCATGAATGGTATTTGTGAAGTGTCCTTGTATCTTGTTGCTGTCTGTGTTATGTTTTATCATTTGTATTTTTCTCTTGATCAAATCTTAACAGTGCCAAACACTGTATTTCTCTCAGTATTGCACTGTCTAACTAATAAATCCATTATTAGGATTATAGTCTCTCAGTTTCACAAAACCAATGTGAAGCATCCGGAGGTAAAAGGTCTAAATTTGGCCACTATCTGTGTTTCTCTGCGTGAGTGTAATGTTATCTGTGTGCCTCCAGTGCCTCATCCTACAGTAAATGCCTACAGATGGCCTCACAGCTTAATGAAGCAGCAGTGGGTGTTTTATGAAAACAGCCTGCTAGGATTTGGTTTGAAATATCCCATTATGTCTTACAGTATTGTCATTTTCCTTTTTAAATGTAATGCCCTCTGTGTTTGTTAAATGTACCCTGAAAGCTCTGATGAAATACATGTACAATCATGTACAAATCTAATGTATCTGTGTCTTGACTACTTTTTTTATTTTAATCTTTATGTAATAATTGTGAGACATATTTCTTCTACATAGTGACAGGGTATTTTTAAATACTCAATATTCAAATATACTATGGCTCTAATTAAGATGATATATAAGTTCTGTCACCATCATTCTGTGACCCTGTGAGCCAGCGAGTGGTATAGATTATGGATAGATGGAGTTCCATGATACAGGTTTTTGCTCTGGTTAGTGGTAGTGAACAACAAAGGCAAGCCATATAAAATCACCCAAAACTTAAAAACATTAGTTCCCTGCTTGTAATTATATGAGATCTTTTAGGGAACTGTTTCACACTTGGATCCCCTTTGATTGCCAAGGTAACTGCTGCCAAAATCTCACCTGGACATCTCTCCTGGACATCTCACTCTTAACGCCCATAGCATATAATTCACTCATCAAACCATTCAGAGAGTCCTTGTGCACCTAAACATGAGGGCATTGTTATCTGAACTATCCCTTTAAATTGAAACACTTTCGAACTCCAAGTACCAAAATGCAATTCGTGTAGTGTTGTTCGATTGGGCAGCAGGCGGGAGCGGATCATCCAGATGAGATGGTTTCATTACTGGAGTGTGTCTGATTCCGTTATTGTCGTTGTGTATGGCTCCAGACAGCCTGCCCAATCCTCAAAATGAGAAGAGCAACAGAAAATCAAGGAGACGCTCGGTGAGATACTCTCCGTGGGGACTCTGTCTGCGCTCCGCGGCTAAGTTGTCATCGCGTTAGCCGGCTAGCTAAACGAGTGCACTTCCTGAAACAGCGGCTCGCTAATATTCACTTTTATTTGAAGTTTGCCAAACATTGTGAGGTAGACCGTAACATGTAACATTACCCTGAAAACACACCTTCTTCTCATTGTAAACGGATACCTCTGACATCTTTAAATATATGTTTAAACGCCCTAATTGTCATTTTCCTTGTTAGCGTGTTTATGTCACATCAACGGCTAGTTGTTGCTAAGCACTGCTAATATTTATCTCTGTATTACTTTGGTGACACCGTTTAAGATTGATATTATGTGGTAGTGGCACAGCTTGACTACGACTATATAATGTCAAAGCGACCTGAAATGCAATTATAAGCTATAGGTACAACCTCCCGGAGCTCTAAAATAAGTGCAGCATGATGTCACTTGAAGTAGCAGAGACTGGGGCAGGTGTCTTCCTTGTGTCTGCTGTGATGGGACAACACTTTGCTACTTTTATCTTTTCAACTGAACGCCGCCAAGTTTGCGTGTCGTCGTCTTGGTGATAGCTGTGATGATCACAAATAAGATCAGAGTGTTTTTTTTCTTCTTTTTTCTTGCAGAACATTTGCAGACTATTTTCCCCAGAGGAGTAAAGGTGAGTCACATCCTTCACTGACAAGTACAGTCACAGTATTTCTGCTTGCTGTTGTGCTCATGTTGCGATTTAATTTACTGTGCAACAAGGAAAGGAGCAACATTGGCTGATAGGCAGCCAGTCTTTAAATAAAACTGTTTGTTTTTGTTGGTTACACCTCCCTAAAATTAAGCCACAAAATACAATTAATTACAATATGCCTGCTATTAATCCTACTGCCATCAAAGTTATATCATTCATATGGTATCCTTCTGTTAAAACTATCTCAGAGAGATGTTGCTTCAATTTTTTTGTAGCTTAGTTTGAAATCTTTAGGTTCACTTTGTTGTGTTCTCAACAGGACAGTTACACACATATGATGGGCATTTACCCCTCGGCAAATGAGGTTTCTTTGTACTGGTTAAAACATGTAGCCAGTATTAAAATGATTTGTTATTAGGTAAAATTCTGGCCCTTCCTTTATTGAAGTAAATTCTTACACTTAAAACGTCTCGATTTGATGCTTTCATCAACTTTCAAAACAAAAAATCTTTGATATATATCTTGTGTATATGATGATAGCTCAACTTCCTCAAAAGAAAAGGAGGACAAACAAGAAATGAACAAGCAATGCCAATCCTAAACAAAATTACAGTGAGGCACATATATATCTTCAGTGTGTCTGGTGCCCAGGCATGGACATTAACATGAGCTATATTATGCATTTTATTGAGGTTGAAACCCTGTGGCCTCTTCCTAGAGCAAATTCACAGTCTGATATAACATGTGCATTACTTGGTCATGACAGCATTCAGTGCAAAGGGCTAAAATAATGTAACTAGAAGATCCTCCTTATGTCAGACAGCATAATGATGGATGTGCCATGGTTAGAGGCATCGAGGGCTCAGGTGGCTGGCAAATTGCTGCAGGTTAGCCCTTTCGCAGTTGAGTTAGTGACATAAGACCATAATTCTCTTATTTTTCTTCTGCGTTTTAGTGAAGGACCTCGCACTGCAGCAGTGCTCCCTGCCCCATTTCACATCTTTTCTCCAGGAGACTCCAATGAAGCCCTCTCAGGTCCCTAACCAGCTTCCTCACCCACCACTCAGGAAAATGATGCCTCCTCAAAGCCCCGAGCTTTGCCACAGAGACAGGCTGGGTCCACCACGGCACCCACATTATCCTCTGGGACCGATCTATTCATCGGGGTACCCTCCAAACAGCCCAACTAACATGGGCTCCTCGGCGAATAGACCTCATCCCATGCAAAGGGACAGACCGGGTCCTCCAACACAGCCCCCAGCATTTCCTCCAAGCAGCTCACCACATAGGCCCCATCCCACGGCAAGGCGCAGACTCAGTCCCCCGCAGCACTCTGCTCAGCCTCCAGGGTCTTTCAGCCCACGGCTTGTTCCTGTCAGCCCAGCTCACAGTGGTACTACGTTTAATAGGCCATATCCCTCGCCTCCCAGAGGATTTCAGCCTGCATCCCCTCAATTCATGAAGGACTTAAGCAACCACTCCCCACCTTCCCACATCAGAAGAGATGAAGGGATGGAATCCAAGGTCACTTCATCTCACTCAGGAAGTAAAAATCCAACAGCACAAACACAAGAGTCAAACAAGGTAATTTCTTTTCTTTTTAATGAAATCTGCATTTGTTAATGTCACGTGTGTGACCTGTACTATCAGAGTCACGTGGTGCTGAATTGTTGTGACTATTAACATTTACTCTGCTAGGCTCAATCCAGTGACTTGAGGAGTCCAGTACGTACTGTTCAGCTCCACAGGCCCCCTATGGCCCCGTCATTCAATGCCAGAGCAGCTCAAGACGTTTGCCCGTCATCCCTCTCTCGGTCAGCCCACTGGAGTCCTCCTAACAGCCAAAGGACCTTGTGGGGCTACGAGTCTCCTCTAAGTACACAGTCTACTGACAGGAGTAGTAGTTCCAGTTTACAGGTAAATTCTGTCATTTTTAATCTAATATTAACTTGGGGAGAGTGTGGTGTATTGTTCACAACCTTGGAAATTTAAAAAAGATGAATTTAAAGAATTTTAAAAAAAGATGCATTATATTTTGTTGAATTTCAACAGGTTAATGTCATCAGACGTCAAGTTGTTATTTTTCTCCTAACCAGTCATTAGTAAGAGTCTATCATCAGTCATCCTAGACACTGCAGTAGTGGTTGACACTGGGACTTATCTTTGAGTCCTATTTCCTTAAGTTGGTTTGCAAGAGCTGCTGCTGCGTAACATCACCTAGGCTTGTTGTCGTGTTCCTGACTCTGCTGCAGAAAGGTGATGGACGTCAGTAAACACAACACCAGATGTGTTGGAGATGTTAGTAGTGATTCAGAGGTCTGGAACAAGGCTACAGCTGTATGCTCACCAACTGCAGAGTCTTTGACAAATTAGTATTTTTCAGCTGTTTGTTAAGTCAGTTTATTGATATTCATCTTGTATTCAACATACTAGTGTGAAAATTGAACAGCTAGTTAACTCAGCACATGACCCAGGTCTAGCTAGGTGTTTTACAGGAAGGGATGCTTAGTAAGACTGTTGTGGATAATTCACTAAAGAAAATCACATATATGTTTTTTTTTTTTTGTTCTGATTTGTTTTTTTTTAGGACCAGCACCATAAACATGCACCTTCCAGTGAAAAGTTAATTCCAGGTAATATTGTCAAATAAATGACAACTTCTAAATTTGGAAATGTTGAAAAACTGATGATAAAATGAACATAGAATTCAGAAATTAGGCGTATGCAATGCGCTTTTTACAAAATTATACACCATTATGACTTGCAGATTTTAACTACTGTGTCCAGTTTCCATGTACTACTTTCACAAAAAAATGTTTATTCTTGCCACACTGTAGTGGTAACAACTATCAGGTGTTGAGTTTGTATACTACATATTGTAGTTTGAAAACTGTCAAAATGTCGGTAACCTGTATGTGTTGAAGAAGATTGTTATTAACATTGAATAAGAATCTCTTGGCATGTTGATAATTACGGTATCTGTTTTTTTTCATAGTAGCATAGCAAAATCCTGCTCACCACTGACATTCAAAGACATTAGTAAACACAAAATATTTGTAAGATAATTATTTTTTATTTCTTTTATGTCTCCAGCAGTGGACTTGAATGATTCATCTCAAAAGAGGCGCAGGGAGTTTGAGGACTGTGATGCTGGAGCCAAGAAATTGTGTCTTCAGGGTGCAAACTCTGGCAAAGCACATACGCCAAAGCCCACTGTTGGCACCTCACTCAGCACTTCACTGGTGTCTCAGCCATCATCGAGGCACTCTTCAGCCTTGGAACTGTCTACCAAAACCACAGATAACCATCTGTCCACAGAACCATGTGGCCAAATGACTTTCGTGGAACTGTCATCCACTTTTAAACCTGCCCATTCATCCTGCGCATCACTATCACCCAAACCTTGTACTGAGAGACGACCATCAATGGGGGCCCAGCAAGCCTATATAAACTCCACTCAGAATCACACTGTGAAATTGATAGAGTTAACATCGACCTCAAAGCCTGCTGAAGTAAGTTTGAGGAAGAGAGGTGAGGGAAATGATAAATTGCAGAAATCAAGTTCTTCGTTATCCTCAGAGGTTCCCCCTGAGGACACTTGTCGCTCACCTTATTTCCAGTTAGGCAGCCACCACTCGTCTGGTCGGGCTAACCGCAGTCCCTCGGACACACAAGTCAAGACTCCAAGCAGAGGTAATCAGGCTGAGGAGAGCAGAAAGTCGGACAGTACCACTCCCAAATCTGCCTCAAAGCTCTCTCTGAGTGGTCGCAAGGCAGAAAGGCACAAAACTGGCCGTCCACGAAGACCTGTTGTAGTCCCTTATGATATAAATGAACTTTTCACCCCTGATCCCATGACCTATGTAGTGACTCCTGCCCATAAAACTGCAAAGCCCAAGACTGATGGGGAGACAGTGAAATCCCACAACTCGGAGAACAACTGTTCATCCAGCTCCCGTACCCCAGTTACTGGATCCTCAGGCCGCAAAACACAAAATGTCACAGCTACTGGTTCAGGTCATGCCGGGGACACCAAAGCCCCATCTTCGTCACCGGCATGCCACCCGCAAGTCTCCTTTCCAACTGTAGCTTTACAACGGGTAAAACTTGAAGACTTAAGAGCCATTTGCTCTAAAGACAGTGAGCTCAAAACTGGTCCCCTTGCTTCTTCAGGCAGGCACCTGAGGGATGAGAGAGTTAAATCTGATGAGAAACACACATCTCTCCTCCCCGATAATGTGAGGCCGTCAGAGACTCGCACCGTCGCCTCTGAACAAACCTCTACATCTCACCGTTCAAAGTCTCCGCAGTTGGAGAAGCAGGCGTCCAGAGGGAGTAGAAAACCGGTGAGTGAGGAGGATCCCATAGATGTGGAGCTGGACCTGGGCCTGAGCTTCGCGTTGGACTTGGATCTAACCCACAGCTCCCAGAGCAGCGAGGACGAGCAGCTGCTTTCCTTGCAGGAGATGATGGAGCGTGTTACCAAGCCTCCAGATACACCAGATAAGGGAGCCTTCTCAGAGCCCAGTACACCTGGACATCACAACTGCCAATCAAAAACGGTACGCTCCAAACAGTTTGTCTGTCGTTCATGGAAGTAGGAGTGATACCTTAATTAAGTACCATTGAATTTAACTTGCTCTTTTGTTTAGGTCTTAAGCTTTGTCTTGTGTTTCCCACAGTTGCCACTACCATCCACCACAAAGCCGGGCATCTACAAGAATAACCTCGACCAGATGTTGAAAGAAATAAACACAAATAAAAAGTAAAAATTAATAAAATTCCCACTTTTGATTTGAGCTATAGTATGTGCACTTGAGGGGAGTTAACATTTTCTGCATTCTGTTTATTTATCAGAGCTAAAGAGATAGAGACACAACTTCTCACCGCGTGTAAAGAGGATCTTCTGAGAATAGCCGAATACGAGGAAGCTGAGGAGAACCGGGAGGGGGGCATCTCCACTGAACACGAGTAAGGCGTTCAATAGGCACACACTGACGCGTTTTGTCATCAGTCCTTATGCAGTAGTTAACTACAGTTTTTTTTCTTTTCTCGCAATTTATTTCTTAGGGAATTCCTGCAGCGCTACTCTTTGATGTCCAATGCAATCAGGGAAGTGCCCCCAGGAGAGGTAGTGTTCAACCTGGAAAAGTTTGGTCGGTTATTCAGCCAAGATACACTGCAGCTGAGGCAGTGCATGGTGAATCCACAGGAGATGGCACAGAAAACACTTCTTTGGTGAGTTGATACAGTTGGATGGTTGGTTTTAAGTTATGTATTATTTTATGTTCTTCCTTGATCAGTTGTTAGTTCATGTTACACACACATACGCACACTGTAATAAAAAGCTTTCTTTTATCACCCTCAGAACAAACTAATGTTTTTAGTTCCGCCACTAGAAAGGTAAATCCTAAGTAGGTTATTCGTTCCTTCCCAGCACTTTATACTGTGTGATGTGTCAGACATTGCATTAGGAAGGCTTTGGACTGTCTGTTTTGCTGAACAATTTATCCCTCTAATCTTTTTCTCTCCACTTGTGTCTTCTGCCAGGTCCAGCCCTGCTCAGCTGAGATTGCATCTGAACATTGGATTGTTCCAGGAAGCTTACGACTCTCACTCGCCCTGTCCGACTCAGGTTACCCGTTTCCTCTTCAAGGTAGGCCCCAAACACACCAGTGGCATGTCAGTAGTAATTTTTGTCCAAAGGTCTGAGCTTTGGCAGTGATTCTTTATTCATCTTGTCAGATGATGTCGGTCCATAACGAGAGGTTGGTGTCTGATAAGCTGCTACAGGCCCTCTGTGACATCGCCTGCACTGCTGCTTACCAGATAGGTCAGTGTTTTTGTTTTCTTTCACCCAAGATTTTTGCTGTATCTTCACTTTTATTAGGACATGTTAACATGTTTTTTTGTGTGTGTGTGCACGCTTTCTCAGTGAAACATGGAAACCAGCAGTTTAAGGTCTGGGTGCCCAGTTTGGCTGACGTGGTGCTGGTTCTGATGAACATGGGTGTTGCGTTTGTCACTCTCTTCCCTTTTGAGAATCTGCAGCCCCAGTTCTCAGAAGGAGATTTGCTGTAAGTAGTGTTCCTGTTTATAGGAGTACTTGAACACAAGCTCCTTTCATGTCTTTTTAAATTTCATTTATCTGTGTTTGTTTAGGGAGGACATTTATATCAAAAGTGAGAGCCCTTCCAGTAATAAGGATCAAAACACTTTTCCTGAACACAACTGCAACAACATCTTAAAGGTGGGACTGATGTTTGACAGATGTTTGATATGAGAAGTTTGTTGTTGTCTGTGAGAAAGAGTTTGGCAGACAGAGCACAACTTCACCAGTCAGATAATTTATTACTTGTTTCTCCTCGTCTGCAGTACCTGTCTTACTGTATGGGCCTCTGTCCGCGGGCATACAGTGACGAAGAGCTGCTGTTGCTGCTAACGGTGGTGGGGAGATTGGGCCTGGACACGAGACTCATCCTCCAGTCCACTGTGGAGCTGTATCCCCTGCAGTACAAAATTGTCAACAACATCAGAGACTGGGACAACATTGTGAGTTCATGCATGCCCCGGATTCTTTGATTTTGTTTTTCTGTGTTGCAGAGGAATGGTGTGAATTATAAATGACCATTTAGACGTTTGCGTTTTTGCTGTTTTATTCATGCCAGGGATGTTAAAAAAAATCCTGGAAAACAAATGAAATCCCCAAAGGTTTTGGAAAATTAATGGTAAACATCGCATTGATAAAGATCAGTTTAAACATGACCTTTGTAATTGTTTTTAAATCACTCAATGTTAGAGCTGACAAGGAATCGTCTTTAAGCCCACAGTAAGCTACAGTAGCACGCTGTCTTCCCTGAGGTAACATCCATTCAAACACTATTTTGTAAAGGCCAAGCAAAATGTGGAATGTGTGGAAAAAGCATTTAGCATGAAAAGCAGTCAGATCCTGTGCGACAGATATCAATCTGTTTTTGTCAGAATTTCTTAGGCTTGGTCTTCAGTTATGCGTTTATGAAACGAGTCTCTCACTAGCTTGCTCTGAAACACCTAAAATTTTACATTCTAGAAAGAAATCCCCATCTAAATAACTTATTATTATATTTTTACTGTGCTGTAAAAATACTTATGGCATTTAAATCTGTTTTCAGGTGGATTCCACATTGTGAGCTGGACCAACAAAGTTTTTCTGTTTACAAATGTACTTGTGAATTAGCGTGGTTAATTTAATACTTTACGGAAATGAATTTGATTCGGGGTCGTGGAAATAAATTCACCAAATTGTTCCCGAACCACGTGCATTTCATTTTCTCTTCACCAAGTTACTTATTTTAGTATTTATTTTAAAATGTTTGCAGCTGCCAAGAATCTGTCTGGCCCTCACTGATCTGTCAGATGACCACCACAACATGTGCCTCCTGGTTCAACTCCTGCCTGACAACACACGTGGAAAGTAAGGCTTTTTTTTCTTTTGTTTTTCTGTATCTGGACTCCACCACACAACCCAAGGTTTTCTTAGATATTCATAGATATTTCTTATCATGCACCATTTGTCTGGTTTACATTACAAACTATTCAATGCTGTTTGTATAGGCAACTGCGCAGACACCTGAGCCTCTCCATGATCTCTAAACTGTTAGACGGACACTGCACTTACAGACCTAAAGAAAAAGAGATTCAGGTAATGTGTTTTCTAACCTGATCACACATGGTTTCCTTTGCATCCTTTATTTCCTTTGGATTATTATGCGATTATCATGGGTAATGAATGTCTTCAGTGATCTGTGGTTCACTCCCCTCCTTGCCCTCTGACGTGCTTAGCTCTCTGAACTGAGGCTGTACCTGCCCCGTATGCAACCCTCCACCCTTGTCCGAGGTATGATGAGCTCCTCCATCAGGAATCAGAGAGATGAGGAAGATGACATGGCTACCCTAGACCAACAGGTGAGTGTGTAAGGGAAATGCCTCAAACTTGAAAATGTTGAAAATGATGTCAAGTTTTCTTACTATCTGCAGGTTAATGACTCTTACATACTCAGAATTTTAACTTTATGTTTATCTTGTGTCTCAGTCCTACTACCTCTGCTACAGTCTTTTGACGTTGGCAAATGAAGCTTCCAATTTTCAGTTCTTCCCAGCTCATCAAAAGGTATAACTACATTTTTCTCTGGTCTTGGTGTTTTGCCATTGTTATTATTCAGCTAATTAGTCATATCATCAATTATTTTACTTTCTTTTTTTTTTTACATGTCTGAGGACATTTTTTCCTTATAGTAGCATGTTAATGTTGTAACAATGAAATGCCTTTTTCTTGCTACTCTCAGGAGCAACTGCTGATTCTGTGCTCTGAGCTTGAAACACATGTGAAGTGTGACATCAGAGAAAGTGAAAAATGTCTTTACCGGAGCAAGGTGAGTGTGATTGCAAAAAGAATTTCAGTCCAGGAATACATCAGTAGTAATAGACATCAAATATCTATCAAAGAAACACAAAAAGTGTACAATATGGAAAATGACAGATTAAGGCAATGATGAAATAATTCCTTTAAATACCTTCCACCTGTAGTTTTTTAGATCAATGTACATGTCTGCACTGTTTTGGTATGTTTTATCCTGAGATAAAAACTCATCACACCAAGACACACTTGTCACAAACTGGTTCATGTTCATTACTCATTATTATCAGCGAATATCAAACGATAACTGTCATTGTTGCTTTTGCTAAAGATCAGACAGGAAAAAGTAAAGTAACTTGATGGATTGTTTTGAACACTTCGACCTGCTTGGATCAAGTCCACCTGCCTGACGTTTCTGCTTAAATCTCTTGTAAAACCAGTTTCTTAACGACCAACTAGTCTGAGTGCGTTCAGTCTAAAAACATTTCAAATACTGCACTGATGGCAGCAGTATCTCCAACAAATTCACACATTGTCAGTTTTATGACAGAAAAATTCAAACTGAGTCATTCGCCATCTGCTCATCAGAAGTAGCACCATGCAGAGAGACTAATGAAATTACTGTGTAGGTATGTCTTAATGTTCACGCTGTTCCATCCAGACCAGGAAGTAATTTGCACTACATTTTTTTTCATGTTCAAGCTTGACCTTTCAGTCTTTATGCAAGCATCCTTGCCATTAGAGAATAAACAGAGGAGTCAGGTAGGGAGGGACTTAGTTATACAGATAGTAGTTCCATATCAGGTAAACACATTTGTGTCTGAACTCTTCCATTAAAGTTTACATTACTCCTGAAGTTGGGGTTAACAGTTTTCATAAAAACTGGAATTAATCATTTAGCAGGATTTGTGTTTGAGAGTAAGTAAGCAGACTGGGAAACACATCAAAGCTACCTAAGAATTGTAACCTGATAAACATTTTTCATTTTTAAGCATTGTATTTATTTATTTTTTTATTTAAATTGATTAATTGCTTTGGCTAAAATAATTTAAAACATAGTGAAAAATGACTATTACTATGACTGCTATGATGTCTTTTTTCAGTTTTCCATTTATCTTGAACAATGACTTAAACAGTTAATCAATTAATCTTGTAATTCTTCTAACCCTAAAAGGTGTTGTTTTGTCCCCGTCTGATATTTTTGCACAGCACTTCATTTCCACACTGTCGCATATCTTGGGCATCTTTTTATCCTCTCAGAAATTAGATCAGACTTTCTAATTTGAATATGTCAAAGTGATTCATCCTCATAATCAGTCTCTGTACCAATTACTTGATTTAATGATGTAGTCATATGACCCAGCCATTTCAAATGGGGTTTGCTCTCTCAGAAGCAGTGTGTTGCTTTAACGCACCCTCCTCTCTGCTCCCTCCAGGTAAAGGACCTGGTGGCCAGGATCTACACCAAATGGCAGATGCTCCTTCAGAGGACCAGGCCTCTCCATGTACAGTAGTCACACAGTCTTGCATGAATATTTTATTAACATAATATTTTCCCTCCTAAAAAGATAAAATCAATAGTCTGTTAAAACAGGCTCAGTTTAAATGCCCTCCAATAATATTTGTAATTCTGATTTACAATTCTCCATTTTCCTCCTTTAGGGTAAGCTGTATGATTACTGGACTCCTTTGTCTGTGGATAAATTGACAAGCAGCCAAGAAGAGCAGAAGGTGGACAGGAGCGATGATGAAGAGGGCTATGCGATGGAAGAGGATGTGGAAGAGGAAACCAGTGGAGCTGAGGAGAATGAGCTTGTAATGGTCCCTGATGACGAGGAGGGGATGGCAGATGGAGAAGATGCAACGGACGACAAGAGAGGAGGTGATACAAAGCCAGAAGAAATGGAGGGCGAATTTACAATGGACAAAACATTCAAGATGGTGGGCAATACGAAGCCAGAAGAAATGGAGGGAGACGGTACATTGGATGAAACATTCAAGACGGGAGACGACACAAAGCCAGAAGAAGTGGAGAAAGACAATATGATGGGCGACACTTTCAATATGGTGAATGATATGAAGCCAGAGGAAAAGGAGGGAGGATATACAACGGACAAAACATTGAAGACAGTGCACAGCACAAAGCCAGTAGAAGTGGAGGGAGATGGTACGTTGGACGACAGAAATGAAACGGAGGAAGTGACAGAGCTGGGACAAGAGATGGAGCCTCAAGGAACCAAGGAGTCTCACATGATAGACGAGCAAATAGAGGCAGGAAACATGCAGCGTGCTGAGGTGGAGACTGAAAATGTGGTTGCAACCAGAGAAGCCGCAGCATGTGATTTGGTGTCATAGAGATTCTTATTTGTTTGTCAGGGCTTCAGTGTGTAACGCCTTAACATTAAGCTCACCTGTTTGCATATCCCTTACCTTATGTTTCATTGTCAATACAAACAAGTGTATATTTATGAATAAAACCATTTTAGAGGAGATTACCAACATTTTGGAGGGCTGCGTACTTATCTTCTTTTTGGTTCTTGCTGCACATTAACCAAAATGTTGATTTATTGTTTTTGTTAAAAAAATAACTTGCAGATGTTGAAGTTTTATGTAAATTACTTTTGTTGTGTGCAATGTGTAAAAATGTGGCTGCATTTAAGTGCCTATAACAATCTGTGTCAACCTTTGTTGTTTTTTGGTTTTCTGTGTTATTTGTTAAAATTGAATGATTATTCAAAAATGGTTCATAATTTATTGTGGTAACTGAAAATAAGACTATAAGTATCATATCTATGATATGCTGGAAATCAACCCTGTGAGGTAATGCACCTAAATATTTTTTTCCAGGAAGTCTGAATAACTGATTCATGTTTACTTTGATCCCCAGTGGTGCATCTGTTGTTTTTTTTAATGAAACACTGTCAGGTACAATGGCTGCCTTTAGTTATAATAATAATGCTTAATCTTGCTGAGTTCAAAGCCTAGTTGACTATGCAACACATTCACTGTATGTTAAAAATGTAGATTCAGTTGGTTCCTCTTTTCTTTCAGTTGTTGGGCTTTTGTTACATACAAAACTGTAAAGAGCCTTTTTCAGAGCAGACTGGTCATAGTCTCATAACATTAAAGATGGCTCTGGTCTGTTAAGGTTTATTCACAGCTCAAAATGTCTTGATTAAAAAAGGCCTGTTAAATTAACTTTGTAAATAATTTCCAGGTTCATATGATGTTTGTTGATTTATTGTTGTAATTTCATTGTTCTGTTGAATATGTGTGTTTTTTATTTCCCTATTGTCAAACTGTTTTTTTAATGATAAAATTATACTTTTTTATGGCTGTTGCCCAATCAAGAAAATAAACTGTTTACGAGTTAACACGATTCTTTGATGCCTTTAGAAAAAGCAACTTATGCCATTATTTACCGTATTAATATATATATAACAATCTTGTTTAAACCCAGTAATAACACAAGCAGTGCATTTATGTCATTATTGATAAATGTTCAAATCTGTAAATCTAAATACTGTCATTAAGTCCAAAAGGTGCCACAGAATCTGTCCTGATCTGTCCTTTTAAAGAGGTGACTATAGACCCTCTTCAGGTATGCACTGATAGATGTATTTGAGTTATTCTGACACATGACTTTTTCATTTAATATCAAACTGGATCATGCGCTGAACTTTTCTCTAAATCTGTGAGCTCTGCTTCACAGAGGTTTTGCACTTCTCACACTGAAGAGGAAGCCAGTGCTTGGTGAGGTAGTTGTACTAAAAGTTGAATCCAGATTACCACAAGGTTTCACTTCAGGCCCTTTAGATTTACAATGAGATAAGAAAATGTGTGTAAACTCGCTGCCAGCTTGTGTCAAGTTAATTGTGTATCACTTCGCTTGCTGCTTATCACATCTGGACCATATAGATAAAACTTTGGAATTTCACTGTTTCCTCCTCTACGTTCCCCCACAGATTATAGTCTCAGTTCTCACATTCAGAATTGTTCTGTTGTTGGTCTTCTTGATGCATAAAACAACGAGATAGACATTGTTGAACCATTCGAGTATGACGAGTGTCAGCATGGTCTGAGTTGTCCTGTGTGGAAAATATGGCTTCATATGCTCCTGTAAGGGTAAATAGAAAGACCACGTTTAGTATAAATAGTGTAGACAGCGAATAAGTTGTGATAGAGTTATAAATTGTTATCTTAAATATTTTTAAAAAGTCATAATAATTATTTATTATGTGTGTTTATTTATTTATCAATGCAGACGTATAGATAAGATATTTTGAAATATATTTTTTTAAAATCTTTATATCCACTGCGGTTCCACTCCGCCCCACTTTCACTGGGTTGCTAAGCGACCACAGTCAGGTGACTGTCTGCAGACAGAACATGGCTGATCTGTCAGAAGACCAATGAGGGAAAGGCCAAATTTAGCATAATCGATCTCGTTTTTTACGTCGTTTCTGACCACAGTTGATCATCGTGGGCAGCAGCTGACTGGAGGTGTTTCAAGGTAAGCATGAGAGCTCTCAGATGTGGACGCACATATCGGTGCTCTGCGTTGTTTAGACAAGCTGCGGCTAACGTTGGTGTTGGCTAGCTAAGTTGAGCTAGCGGCTAGCCAAACAGTCCCCCCTGCTTTCTTTTCCAGAGGCAAGTCTTTTTGAATGTGCATAGCCAAGGGAAGGAAATAACAACGAGGCAGCTTTTTATGCGGATACAAAGAGTTGTCTTCCGGAAATTAGTTACTGCGTTACTGTCAAAGTTAGCGTGTTGTGTCGCAAGTGTAGCAGGAAAACTACATTAGCCAGAGGCAAAGATAACGTGTGAAGTTAGATGTTATATTATGGTAACCAAAGTCAAAGTCCAAACACAAGACCGATACTTTTAATTTATTGCTGTTGATTTTCGGACTTGGTCTACTGACATTGAATCGGAGTCATTACACGGAAACATCACGATTAGTGAAACACCAGAATGAATGATCCTGCCTGTTTATTTAGCAGAGGGTGAGGGGGCCTTAAACCTTTGACCAGGAGCTGTTTTTCACACTAGTCACACTTTTTGAGCCACCATGTTTGATTTCTGTGCGAATTGCCCTAATACAAAAAAGCTCTTATTATCCTAGTGACTGACAACAAACACCCAGAAAGCTTAGCTATGTTTCTGTTTTATCTGAAGCACGATTTAATTATCTGTGCCTCCTTAAGTTTTTGGAGGAAGTGATACATGTGTAAGGACTTGTTCCTCTGCGTGCCTTCCTGTAAGTCCCCCGGGAGTCATCATAAACTTCAGTGTCTGTGGAGCAGCTCCAAGCTCCATCAGTTGTTTCTAAGTGATACCATTTCTGCAGTTTATGGTCTGGGGCTTTGGCAATAAAGCCACCATTTTGCACAAGACAGCTTGTTGTGTCCACATAAAATTTTATTTCCTCCAACACATTTTTAAACTCTGAAGAAACACTGGTTCAGATATATTATGTAAGAGAGATGATGTATAGACTACATTATATGAATAATAAAGTTTTTTTTAAGTTGAATTTTGCCTCTGATTTATTAATGACTAGGGTTTAAAAGCCCCTCTGAATTATTAATTCCATTAATATCAACAAGTGATTTGATTGCAGATGAGCGGGCTGCCGGAGGGAATAACAAATGGGCCAAGTAGGAGTGAACACTTAGAGAAAGATGCTCAGATTTGGGAGAGACCCTGGACTCTTGAGGAGATGCGACAGAGCAGTGCCAACTGGTCCCTGGCAGCTGATTCAGGGGTAAGTCAGAAAGTTCATCCACAACTCTCACATAGGCCAAGAAAACTGTCATTAGTCATCATCGTTTCCCAGGCATTCAGAAGAATCTGAGTAGCTGAGGGGATTGTGAAATGTGTTCTGCTTTGGCGTAATGAAAGTAACTGTTGCTGTCTAAACAACCATTTCATTTTTTCCCCCTCACAGCTCTTCCTGTTCCTCCAAGACTTCTCACAGAGAATGCTGTCAAAGACGCATGAGATTGAAAAACAGTTGGACAGCCTGATCCGTGACACCAAGGCCACAGACAGCTGCTTGCACTCTGTCTTTAACGACTTTCTCATGCTTTCCAACACACAGTTTATTGAAAATGTAAAGTATACCATTTAATCGTTTTTGTTCTACTCCAGTTTTGCTTGTTTCACCATAACTGTGACAATTCAGTCCTCTAACAGTCCAGTCGGGTAACAAAAAGGCCTTTGTTCTTTCTGTCCTGTCACAGAGAGTGTACGATGAAGAGGTAGAGGAGAGTATTCCCAAGGCAGAGGCATTAGAGAAACAGCCTGAGCAGGTATAAAGAATTTATCCTCACTGCTATTGATGTTATAGAATGATATGACCGTGTTACTCAGCACAACATCCTCCACAAGCCTTGGGAAGTAATTTTATGTTTTTCTTTTAGGAGAAAACACGAGAACAGAAAGAGGCAGAGCTGATCCCCAAGATGCAGGAGGCTGTGAACTATGGACTGAAAGTGCTCGAGTCAGCGTTTGAGCATCTGGACATCAAAGCAGGAAACTCTGACTCAGAGGATGAGGAGGTCACGGACAGAGTGGAAGCCATCCTGGAGCCCAAGGTGTGATGTGAATGTGATTTCGGATTGCTGAACTCACCGCAGAAATGCATGTGGTAATATTTTCATAATCTTTTCATGAGTGTACTTAAACCTGCGTGCCTGTTTGTCTTTCAGGACCTTTATGTGGACCGGCCGCTTCCATACCTCATTGGTTCCCAGGCCTTCATGGAGCAAGATGACGTTGGGCTTGGTGACCTCTCAAGCGACGGTAATATACTCATCGCCCTCTCTTCAGATACTCAGGCGCTTGTACGTTATAATGTTTATTTTCCTCATCTGTGTATGTGTGTGTGGTTCTCTTTCCAGAAATGTCAGTTGACAGTGACAGAGACAGTGTAATTGAGAGCGAAGACGGCAAGGAAGCAGTTGTAAGACCCGCTTTTTGACTTTTTTTGCGTAGCAGTTTTATTTTGCGTCTTGCACGTAAAAATAAACACCTCCCTGTATCTATTTGTTCAACAGCATTCAGATGATGACTTTGATCAGGAGGAGGATGATGATCACAACAACATTAAGAAGGTAAGACGGCTGCCTGCTCCCCAAGTACATCAATTTTTTTCTTAAAACTGAACAGCCTTATCATTTTGGGTTCTCCTCCTGCACTTACCTAGAAGTCATCCATGTTGAGTTATGAGGATGATGAAGAGGAGGAGGACGAGGATTCTGATATATTTGGAGAATCAGATGGGGATGATGACGATGACACAAAGGTATGCATGCTATAGCTTTGATCAAGAAGTTTGTGAAGTCTTTGTGAGGTTTTTGTACAGTCTGAAAATCACAAGAGAAACTTGTTTCATGTCACATTCAGAACACAGGCCCATCATCTTTTGCCGATGAGCTGGCAGCCCGAATCAAAGGCGAACCAGTTAACAAATCTGAAGGAGATCGCGCCTGTAAGTTACTGTCATTATCAACCGGCCGGAAGAAAATCATCTCACTTTGAATTTACCTAACATTTTTTGTCCCTCCCATTCCTCAAATTTATTTTAAACATAAAAGAGGCATCATAGTTCACATTTGAGATTAAAGTAACGAGTGCCATCGTTGCATGTGCATGCTCATGGATTTTGTGTTTTTGCCACATCATGTCTCGGAAGCACTGACATCTAAGAAGAAAAGTAAAGGCAGGAAAGAACCAAAGCCTTCAAAGCCTCAGGGTAGGACTTTCATTCATCATCAGTGCATTTCAAACATTTTTTGTTAAATTTTGCATGAATTATCTCCGCTGAAGGCCCGTTGTTTCCGGTATGCTGCTCAATACTGCTTATGTACATTATAACAGCTGCTGAAGAGGACAGCGACGACATGTTTAAACCACCTAAGATGGATGATGATGACTTCTCCCCGTTTGGAGGGAAAAGCGGCCTCTTCAGCGGAGGGACGGGCCTATTTGACGATGATGATGAGGTACATTAAACTCACTGATTTTCAGAGCTCCTTCTCATTCTGTCTAGTTCCACATTACATAAACCTTGTGCTGCTGCCAGTATTTTATTTGTGCTGTATTATGTGTACTATTCAGGGCGACCTTTTCTCTGAGGCACCAAAAGCCCCTGCATCTGAAGAGAAAAAGGTGTTGAATGAAAGCGTGAAAAGTACAGCTCAGACTGCAGGTAAGCCCCCTGAAACAGACTCTCTGGCCAACTATGCACAAAGACATGAAGATGAGATGAATGCAAACATACAGACAAAAAAAATTGGACCAGCGGATTGCCCAGTAACTTTTTATTTCTGCGCAAGAATCGAACAAACCTGGAAAGAAGATTCCACCGGGTGCTGTTTCAATATTCCCAGGTAGGAGCATTTGCTTGTATATATGTGATATCACTTCCTCGTGTGCTTCATCATCTTCAACCAAGCTAAAGGACTTTCCTTCCACAGACAACAGCCTGTTCAGTTCAGGAAACGACTCTGATTCAGTGAAGAGCAAGGAGAATGGAGCTCCAGCTGCCGCTAAACAGGTTCCCACAGGAGTTGGTGCTGGTGGAGGAGGCGGCGGGCTGTTCGATGATGACGACGAGGATGATGACTTCTTTGGTGGTAAAAGCCTGAAAAAGTCTGACTCTGGTAAGAGTGTGAAAATGGGCACTTCAGTGCTGCAGTTGTTCAGCTGGAATCCTCGTCCTTAAACTACCCGTCATTTTTTCTCATTTTACAGCTGGACAGGAGAAACCCAAACCCAAGAAAACTGTTGACCTTTTTGATGATGACGACGAGGATGGTGACATATTCAGTGAGAAGTTCAGTACAGCTCAGAACAAGAAGGAGGCGGTGGAAGAGCAGGTTAAACAACCTGAGAAGAAGGTAAATATCAACTTACACACATCTAAATGTGTCACACATTGTTCATAGTTGTATGAATTACATATTGGTATAGGGTGCATCTGCATAGTGTTTTCTGTCGCTTATAGAGGTTCAGGTGTAATTGACTCTTTGCTGTGTTTAGATGCCGGCAGGAGCCATCTCCATGTTTGGTCCAGGGACTAAAAGCTTGCTCAGCGAGGGCCTGAAAAAACGTCAGCCGTCTACCAGCGAGGAGTCTGAGAAATCTGAGGAGGTCTGAGAAGATCATTGTCTCACAGAATACTCCAGACAAAATCGAATTTGGTGTGTTTTCACATGGCAGTTTTTTGACCAATAAGGACTCCGTTTGGACCTGAATGTCCACAGTGTTTGCAGTCTGTCAAGCCTGGATTGTCAACAGCTTTGCTCTGCCTCCAGTACACAATTAACTGGTTGTAGATAACGGTGTATTTTCAGTTTTGAGTCATATTATTTACTTTGTTTTGAGGTCATGTCTGCCCCTAGAATGACTCACCAGTTCATTTATCAGGCATGGGCAACATTAAATGAACAGACCGAGGTGGTACTCAGAGTGCCACATTCAAGTACAGCCTTATAAAAGGCCAAATTCGATTTTGTTTAGAGTACACTGCTGGCTTTTAGTCCTGTTTACACAGCTCAGTTCCCTTGGCTCTGTACCAGTATTTTCTTTTCTTATTTTCTTTCAGCTCATACGCTTTCAAAAATTTTGAATTTTGAAAACTCTTGATATTAAATGTTCTTTTTCATGTACATTTCAGAATGGGCCTGCTCCCAGTGCTGGGACGGCTACTGTCAAGCAGACTCAGAAAGCCCAGACCAGAGGCCTCTTTTCTGATGATGAAGACACGCAGGTAAAGCCCTCAAACTTCACCAGAAAAGCAGTGATAACAATAAAAATACATTTTAACTACACTACACTTTGCTTTCCATAGGGATTCCCAACCATTCCCAAGAGTCAGTCTAAGCCTGAACCAACAAGCTTGGGCAAAACCAGCAAGGCCCCATTGTCATTATTTGATGATGAGGAAGAGGAGGTGAAAATAATTTATCTATTTGACTTACATGCACACAACTGAAATAGGCTTGTTTTTGCTGCAAGTATGCTTCAATAATGTGGTTCTTTACCTTGCAGGATCTGTTTGCATCTGCAGCTAAATCGAAACCAAAACCTGATCAGGCTAAAGCCTCCACACCACAACCGAGTAAGACTGTGTCCAGCTCCCTGTTCAGTGACGATGAGGTACGAGGATACAAAAAGCAGCATCTCACCGCTGAAAATTTAATGGAATGTACGATGTAATACATTTTCCTGAATATTTGATAGGACCAGTGGATGAGTTCTAAAAGTAATGCGGGGAAGTCAGAGGTCAAGACAGGAGGGATGAAGCCCAGTGCCAGCGCCCCTTCCAGTCTCCCCAGTGCCAAAACGTCTCACAAAAGCAGCCTCTTTGACGACGACGACGATGACCTGTTTGCTCCAACAAAAGAGTCAAGGTATTCTTCCTCTATAGAACCACTGCAAAACACATCTGCTCACTGTTAAAACTGCACAAAAATCACTTTCATCGCACAAAATTGCCAGGAATTCTTATCTTGTTGTGTCACACTTCATATAGTCAGAAGAAGCCGCAGCGAGTTGCTCTCTTGTTTGAAGATGAAGATGATGATGAAGATAAAGGATCCCTCTTTGGCATTAAACCTGCTGTCAACACAAACACTGCAGCCCCAGCTACCAAAGTGAGTATGCAAACTTGTTTTTGTATTTCACGTGTTGTTTTGAACCCCCACAGGGATTAGAGGCTGCAAAGCAATGATATTTAAATATAGATTTTGTAATATTACATATATTTATGGCGCCATTTAATTTGCATCGTCCCCCACACGCATATTTAATTCCTTTCATACCTGTAATCTTCAGACACCTGCTGTGGGCGCTCAGGCATCCTCCATGGCGGAGAGCTCAGAAGAGGTGGCGGTTTCTAGGACGGCAGCAGAGGAGAAGCATTCAGAGGAGGAGAAGCCGGCCGTGAAGACCCCTGAGCCGCTCCCGTCATCGTCCTCGCCAGAGAGCAGTGAAAGCAAGAAGAAGCCCGCTGGAGCAGTCAGTCTTTTTGGAGGCATCAACGTTCTTGCCAGCAAGCAGACAAAGAGCCCGCTGGATGAAGCCGACAACGGCGACAGCTTCCTCTCTAAGGACAGCCCACCACCAAATGTTAAGAAGGAGGAGAAGAAGGAAGAGAAAGTCAAAACAAACACTGTCAGTCTGTTTGATGATGACGAGGAGGAAGATGAGTCAGATTGGAACGATCCAATATTCACACCCAGTAAACCTACAGCCAAAAACACACTAAAGGTTTGTGATTTACAGAAAAGTAAAAAAGTAGAAAAGTTGGAAAAATTTATTTAGCTGCATTGGCATACCATTCCTCCTGCAGTCAAGATAAAAAAAATGTTTCTTTTTCTTCACAGCCTACAGAGGAGCGACTACAGGCAAAGAGCACAGGTGTGTTCCAGGACGAGGAGCTGCTGTTCAGTCAGACACAGCAGAAGGACAACGACCCAGATGTTGACCTCTTTGCCACCTCAGGGAAAGCTGCTGTCAGTACATTACACATTGTTATCAGTTTCATTTCTCCCTGAATGCAAATGTTTTTCATTCGGTGGTTACATGAGCGTGTTTACTTTTTAGAGCTCCAAGCTCAGCCCTGCGAAGTCAGCAGCACCAAGTCTGTTTGCAGATGATGATGAGGATGACCTCTTCAGCTCCATCAAACCAAAAGCTCCTCCTCCGGTAGCAATTCTTTTTCTTTTTTTTTTCAATTAAACTGGATTATTGCTTTCCTAGCATCATATTTCACATTAGAAATAAAGCAAACTGTGTAAATATGAATTGAACTTGACATACATTTTTAGATCAGCAGAAAAACTGCCTCTGTTTTCCCTCTTTCATTTTCATTCTTAGAAAGTAGCAGAGAAGCCGGGTAAACCTAATGACAGAGCACCACTAGCAAGTCCAGAATCTGTATCAGAGATTCAGGTGAGTCTCCTCTAAGCACATACTCTAGCTTTGGGTTATGTTCAGTTCACATCATGAACTGCTTTGTTTCTTTAAGCCGTGAACAGCCGCACTGGTGTGTCTGTTCTGACGTCGAGTCTTTGTGTGTATTAGCTGTTTCCAATATTTTTTTTATATCATGACAGACACTTCTAACTAATTTACTGCCTGCTGTAATCTGACCACACAGAAACCTGCACCAAGCCCTGTAAAACCTAAAGATTCCTCATCAAGGATTGGGAAGCTTCAAGTAATATTTTTGTTTTTATTGAATCAGAAGTCTTCATATCTGACATTTCACTCGGATTCCTCCTGAAGGAAGACTTTTCTATTCCCGCTTACATATTTTGTCTTTAAAAATGTCTTCTGTCTGGGCTCTTTTTTTCACATTCCAACTTGAAGGCTTAGCTATGATACAGCAGCACATCTACCAAAATGAAGATTATTCTCTGCTTTGATTTGATTTTGCTGAACTGGAAGAATTGTCTTGCTTTTTCTTTCAGTTTCACAAGATCATAGTGCTTCTTGCTCTTGCCTCATTTCCATCCACAGTCCTTTCTTTTCATTTTCCTCTGAATTATTTGCTGTTTGGTACCACTCATATACTTACTTAAAGAAGACAGTCACTGTAAATGTGTAATTTTGAGGCATAAAAATATACAAATATAATATACTTTTTTTTAGAAAGCTGTTTACAGTGCTTAGGCTCTGTCTTCTTCACCTCAATGAGTTACTGTATTGGTGCATCTAATCTTCTCATTTAGGCCAATCTGATGATCAACCCTGCTGCCTTGTTACCTGGTGCTGCCCCCACAATGCCAGGGGCTGTAAGTGTATTCCCTGGCATGGCTCCGAGTTCCTCCTCTGGGGTGTCCAGCTCCAGCCTGAGCCCCAGCCCTGCAACAACTCCTTTAGGAGCCCAGGTGGGCAGGGAGGAGGGAGTGAGCTTCGACACCCCGGTACAGGTTGCGACACTGCAGAGCGCACACAAGGTAGGGGTTTTTTTAACCTGGTGTATTACTTGAAAATTGATTTTGAGCTGTTTTCCATTGCTTTGATTTTTTTTTTTTATTTCATGCAGAGTCGCGCCAAAGGTTCTGTACAGAGGAGACCCCAGTCCAGAGCAGCAAGGCAGCAAGCGGCCCAAAGATCTATAGAGGGTAAAGAAGAGACTCTGGGAGGAGATGCTCCTGGGCCCAATCCCAGTCTCTCTGGTTTAGCCTTACCTCCACCTGACAAATCCAGCCAGACACACACTGCTCCCACACTACCTAACTCAGCTGCACCCACAGCTCCCTCACCTTCTCAGTCCTCTCTTCTCTCCGAAACGTCCCCCAGACCCTCTATACTGACACTGCCAGTATCCACAAAAGCCGAAAAGAAAGACTCTAGTAAAGGCAGCAGCAAAGTGCTGCCGTCTTCTGATGAGGACGACCTTTTTGGCTCAGACAGTCTGTTTGGAGCCACCTCAGTCACCAACACACCCTCCGTCAAACAAACCACCAAGACAACACAACCTCAGGCCAGTAGTGATGTGGGATTGAAGAAGGACAAAGACAAAAGCACACTCCCATCCATTTTTGACGACAACACAGATGACCTTTTCCAAAAGGTCAAGCCAAGGTCAACTGCTAAGAAAGGCAAGGCATCGTCCTTTTTGGATGAAGATGATGACGATGAAGACATCTTTGGTGTGAGCAACAACTCCACTCCCACATCCACAAGTAGTAAAGAAATCAAGAGCAGCTTTTCTAAGCAGGACATCTTCCAGGTACCTTTTTATCTTACAGTGATGGCAGTACTGTCAAGGTTTTCTGTGCTTTCATTTCTTTACCCATTGGCTGAATTTCTGTGTTCTCAGGATGAAGTAGCCGCTGTGCCTAAAGTCCACAAGAAGCACAAAGAAAAGCCAATTGAGGCCAGCTTGTTCGATGACAACATAGACATTTTTGCTGACCTGACAGACACTTTAAAGCCAAAACAAAAGTCCAAGACAAAGGGAGAGACCAAGTCTATATTTGATGATGATATGGGTAAGCATCAATAAAATGCACTCAGGCATCTGTTTTTTAATGCACGTTTGATACTGTTTGCCCTCTGTTTTTTTAGAATTGGCATATTTAACCAAATATTCTGTCCCTCTGTTCTCCAAAGATGACATCTTCTCACCAAGCACAGTAAAACCAGTTTCGAAGGCTCCCCATAAATCAAAGAAAACGCCACCATCTCAGGAGACCAGTACAGCAGCAGTGGATTCAAGCAACATATTTGATGATCCACTTAACGCTCTTGGTGGGAACTGAACTGTTGTTTCTGAGTAGCCAGATTTGTACAATTGTGGATTAATTTTTTTCCCTTTTTTTTTTTTTTTGGTCATTTGGATCGCTGAAAGATTTGAGATCGGATACACTGTTGATAGAGTATTTATTAATATGAATTCATATGAACTGTGGCATATTTTTGGCACATAAATTCTCAAATGAAAATGATTCCAGTCATCTTCCCGACAGCACTTCCAAAATCATCTTGGCATCAGATCATATTATGTAACGGTTATTATATACTGTTGATCTTTATTATACATGATAGCACTTTATAAGCATACCATATGCTTAGCCTCAAAGCCTGCAGAAATTAACAGTAAATAGATTTTGTTTGTTTGGCTTCTCCATGTTGAGATTTCATGTCTTTGGGTTTGTGCCATATCATGGTTATGAAAAATCAGTGTGTTTACTTACTGTCTTAGGCATTTTGACAATGTTTTTATTAATAAGAAATTCATCAGTTTCTTAACTTTGGCTGTGATGAAAAAGGAGAGTCATTTTTAATAACTAAAAAGAACCATATTTTATGCTATCTGAAATGTGTGTGGTTATTTCCAGCTCGCTTATTTTCATGTGTCTGTCTAGACTTAAATATCGATCAGTGCCTGATATGATCAAGAAGAAGCTCTTTCCGAAAAAAGGGAACTGTAGGTCTGTGATTATGAACACCATTTCTGTTTCATTTATAGATGATTAAGCTTTAGTGGTTTTGCTGAGGTCATTGTTATTAAAGTGATGAGGAGGAATTGAAGCTGCTCTCTCATTAGTATTTATAGAAAATTCAACAGGCCTCTATAAAGCTACAAGCTACAAAAACTATAATAGCAAAATTCTAAAATTCATAGGTCACAGGATTAAGACCTTGCATATATTTGTGTTTTGAAGATGACACTAAAAGCCCTTTTTTGTCTCATATTTTGAAAAAGATGTTGATTTAGGGTAGCTGTGGCTCATCTGCTGAACTCCAGATTGCTGTGTGTGTGTGTGTGTGTGTGTGTGTGTGTGTG
>JAOXYL010000039.1:11851554-11869803 GCA_028564955.1 Terapon puta
GAGTGAGTGAGTGAGTGAGTGAGTGAGTGAGTGAGTGAGTGAGTGAGATGCATGGCACCTTATAAGAAGGTTTCTGCCATCAGTGTATGAATGTGAGTGGATAGGCTGAACTTTGTGTAAGCTATTGTAAAGCACTTTGAGTTTTTGGAAAACTACTTGCACAACTACAGCATATTTGTAGTGAATCAAATGCTTTTATGTGGTGATTTATACTCACTGTTCATGATTCAAAAGATGATGAAGAAGCTGTCCAGAATCAAATCTTGGCAGCACCAAGTTTAATACAAACCGAAACTCTGTACCAATGATGTGATCACATATTTGATTTATTTCTAAGCCTGTGGAAATTATGCTTAAAATGATTATTGTGGGGAAAATATGTGGGTTTTTTTTTTTACTATTTGGGTAAACCTCAGGGGATGTGTTTTTGACTACGTGTTGCCCCGCCCACCTCCAATCCGTAACTCCAATTGGTTGGCTCGCATGTCGATCACGCGGAGTCACGGAGGTGTTGACAGGTACGATGATGTCGCCAACAAGGGGACCGCGGCGACCGACGTTTCCCCCCAGGCCCCTATGTAGATTTTAGGGGTTAAACGTGATGAAATGAGGCCCGGCCTTGACCGCAGCGTTACCCTCGACTGCCGTGGCGGACGGGACGGCACTGGAGCCCGGGACTGAAGCCTACCAGCCCGTTAACCAGCACGGAGACGGGCAGCCATTGTTTGAGTTGTTGGCTAACATGGCAACGGAAGCTAATGTCGGCTAGACGGGCTTCAGCGCCGTGTTGTTGCAGAAGATACGGGTAAGCAGGTTTTTATCAGTAAAAATACGCACGTTAACTAATGTTTTGGTCTTTATTGTTGTAGGTGTATAAACACTGTTTGAGCGCTCTCTGCTAATGTTAGCCGCTTGATTTGTATTGCTCCCCATTCATCTCCGTTGTCAGGCAGCTAGCTAACACGGTTCACCTCTCTCCACCTGGCCTGTGGCTCCCGCTGTGGTGGTGCGCTGTTTTCTACATGTTTAAATGTAGCTCGGGGCAATTTGCGCACAGGGTTGCCTGCAACGTGACGACCCACGCGTTTTCTTTAGAGAATGGCCTGTTATGACAACCCAGTCTGTGAATGGGCAGCTGCTCCTCAGGCCTGCTGTACCAACATTAGAGAGCCTTCAAACAATTAGGTTCATTTCGGTGCTGTGCACCTCTTGTTTGGGCATGAGTGGTAACTTGAGCTCCTAGGCCCAAGGAAAGTGGAAAATCTCAATTTAAAGGGTAATCTGGGAAGCAACCTGTGCACTATACAGCTATACTCCAAAAGGGACTTGAGCATTTATAATAATAGAAAATGTATAAAGGGAAAACAGAAACCTATATTACTATTGGACTACTGTCTACATGTTTTTGTTAGTATATTATTATTATTATTAGTAATAGTAGTAGTAGTACTAGTAGTATTGTTGTTGTTGTTATATATTTACATTACTTTACATTGTATATGTATTTATGTATGTGTGCGTGCACAGATGTGTGTGTGTGTGTGTGTGTCTTTATACTGTTTAAGTAAGTTACTGTTTATGTTTAACTTGTTAAGCTCTTGTCCTTGTTTTAAACTGCATGTATCTCTATTTATGTGAACTGGACTCACATACCTGGCAATGATTCTGGTTTAGAATAAATAAAAGGACAATTGATTTAAATGGCCTTTAACACAAATGAAATGTTGTGAGATGTTGGTGAGTCAAGTGACAGAAAAGGTGATCCATCAAAGACTGTGGTCAGGCGCAGGACACCTCATACTGCTGATGGGTTTATGTAACACACCTGATCTTCTTGAATTTTGGCCAAGGCCTTTAGTGCTGCCCTGAATGTTTTATAAGAGGGTTGCTCATGTTTGCCACTGCTGATATATGTCCCTTTTCTTCATCGCTCCTCAATTTAAGACACACCCTGTCTAATTCTCGGAGTGTATTATATACTCATGCACATTTTTGTGACTTTTGTCTCCACCCTCTATGTGACCTGGAAATCTAGCTCATAAGGTGCATGACTTAATATTGTTATTCATTATGTGAATATACCCTACAGTCATGTAGTGTTTGGCTTTCATAGCACTTTTGTAGTCAAACTACATACTCTTTGTTCACCCAAAAGGACCTTTTTGTGTTTGCCTTGCAATCAAACATGACGTGGCTATCAGAAGTGAGTTTCTGAATGCTATGTAAATGTTGCATTGACTTGCAAATGTCAAAATTCCAAGTAAAGACTATCACAAATAAATGTCCAACCTGTAGGAAGTGCACACAGTCATTTTAAGCTCTTAATATTTTTATTTTTCATGTGATCAACAATTACAATTAGATGGATGACACACTAAAATAAATTACATAAAACAGAATATTATTAAATTAAATAGAAATATAGTGCAAATCATAAGTAATGGATCTTACCTACATTTATAAATGTAATGACATATTCAAGGAAAACAAAGAACAAAGAGAGAAAAATGTGATGAATACAGGTGCTTCCATATAGATAAGAAGTGTCTTCACAGCATGATTTAGATCCCCTTTGGGGGAAGGGTACAGATCAATATTCTGAGTGAGTTATTCTGAGTGATAATCTTTTACAAATGTAAATATTCAAATCCTGATAGGAGTGGTATTGTTAGACAGCACTGTCCACCACCAACATGAACACACAAATATCCTTTGGAAGAATGGTGCTCATTGTTTCAGGAGAGTTCAGAGACTGAGGAGAATCAATGCCAAGGAGTAATGCACTTGTTTGTCCAACACCTTAATAACACACTTTAGGTTGTTTTTTTTTTTTGTCATCCATCTGTATTCATAAATTATTTAAATAATTAAATTTGAATTTAAAGTCAAGCAATAGTAAAACTAATCAAACCCAAACTAAAAAGTTGTGTGCTTTTGTTTCTACTCACAGCTGCGGTCCTCCTGCATAATGTATGACGGTCGCGAAGCCAGTGAGCAGTACTTGTCCCTCTCTCCTTCATCTTGGGCCAGCCCCCCCATTTAACCACCTCCCTGAAGTCTCTCTCCCAACCTGCCAAGATGACCGACAGGAAAGAGCCACCCTTCTTTAATGACGACAGTGTGGGAGCTTTCCACTATAAGCTCCCTTTCTATGACACTATGGAGCTCTTCATAGAGACCCTGACAGGGACCTGTTTTGAGCTGCGTGTGTTGCCCTTTGAGGCTGTCATTTCAGTCAAGGCAAAGATCCAGAGGCTAGAAGGTACGATGCTCTCTAATGTGCATGTTTTAGTTGGCTGTTAGGAAACTAGTATCCATATTTTATAAATCAATATATCTAATTGAGCCAGAAAGCTGTATTGAGTATTAGATGAAAATATAAGTCACATGAATACTGCATATTTACATCCTGTCATTTGTTATCAATTGTATGTAGTCTGTTCACTTCCATTAGCCTCCTGAGTTGTGCTGCTCTCCATTAAAATACTCTGTGGAGTTTGTTTTGCACAACTGTATCTTCTCAAAGACCAGAGCTGCTCACCAGGCTTAGTGTAACTTGGTGGCATAAAATAAATTCCAAAAAAAGACAAGGCAGTAGACTCATGGTTAAATTCAGTTGAGCACAGTTAGACTTTATTGTCACTATGTGTTTTGATCAGTGTTTAGCAGAGATGTCAGGTTTTTAATTGAAGTTCAAGCTATTGTTCATTAGTACAATTCAATATTCAGTTCTAAATATTCTATTATGATTAGTCCTTACTTATAATTCAATATACAAGCACTACAGGCAGCAGTAGAAGGTCACTTTGACCCTTTGCATGCATTGCCTTTGTAGTTCACTTTGTTTATTCAGAGTGGAGGAAACTAGCGATCCATGCTGAGTCACAACACCAGACGGCCTTCAGAATAATAAAATCATGTACAGAAAGTCTGGTTATTTGTAGGCTTTATAAAGTACAACTGCTTTATAATATCAATACCAAAACAAATGTTGTCTACTAAGGCAGTCGAGGCACAGAGAATGAACACAGTAAGATCCTCTCTACAGTCAGGATTAGGCTGCGTGGGTTGTGCTTGAACTCATTTGAATGACGAACATGTTCACTGTCTTTTTTTCAAACTTTGCTTGATTTTTCCTTTTTGTTTTGACCTTGTCTGTCCTCTAAGATTGCTCTTTTGTCGATCAAGATGACCTTCCACATCAACATTCTTCGCTGTTGTTCTCAGCATTGGTCAGAAAGGGCCTCTGTGTGTGCTCTGCGTGTGAGGAGGTGTGTCAGCCAAGCTCGTGTGTTTGTGGTGGAGCATACCACTTTGCAATGAAAGGACCACTGCTCACTCACTAAGGCTGGCCCACCTTCAGCTCTGGGTCAGCGAGTTCACTCATTGTGGGCACAGAGAGCTTCCTGACTACGCATACACTCCATCTAATTCCAAGGAGTAGCTCTAGAGAGCCTTTCTATTCATTAGGCTGGCATCCCTCAGCTGGAGTCTTATTATTTTGCCTTCATTTTCAATAATCTCACATACAATATAGACACATAGCAGTCCATTCAATCGTTTGTGGTTGGATGTAAATATTAAGTAGGTTTTAGCTGTAAGATAAACTAACTTAATGTTGAGATAGCACTGTTGCACATCTTTTTTTTTCCTTCACTATTTTAGGTGAGTTTGTCTGTTCAGCAATCTGCCCTTTTTCAGCAATTACATAGTAGTGTCTTTAGGGGGCAGACATGAATCATCTGTAATGTTGGATGGATGCTTCTCTTGGTTGCATTCCCAGCTTGCCTGTCTGTCAAATTAGTCAAGTTCAGTCCATGAAATAGTCTGAGACAGTTTCTTGTCAACTGTGGTTGTTTTCTCTCCCACTCTCTCTTTGACTGTCTGTAAAGGTATCCCTGTTGCCCAGCAACACCTTATCTGGAACAATCTGGAGCTGGATGATGAACATTGTCTACATGACTACGGGTAAATCTGTTCCTCCTGACCCTTTCTGTCCCTCAGAGCACCAACGCTGAGGCGAAACCACACAGACAACAAAGCTTGGTTGAGCAATTACTGGCAATGTGTTTCAACATGCTGTGTACATTTAGAATCATTTGCAAGTGCACTTTAAAAGCTTTTCTGCCGTGGTGATGACTCAGCCTTAATTCAATTCAACATGTTGTAAATGAGCCAGAGATGCAGAGCAGGATGAGACAAGAGACACATGCAGGTCATATTTAGCAAGGTTGCCCCTCCACTCTTGCCAGTTTATGAGATGCAGACCTCACCCTCCAGTGCTCTGCTGGCTGCAGATGGTGGTATTGTTATGAATGCTTGTCACTTAATTTTCCACATGAACAGCCTCTGGTGAGTTCTTGCTAGGCTCGCGTATCACACTGCAGCTTGCTTTTGAAGTCTTAGAAGGGCTAGAGTAGGCAATGAAACATCTGCTCATATGAAACAAATGTTCCAGAGGAATTCCCAGTTGTGTACTTAAGTTCATCTGGAAACCATCCTGACCCTTGAAGTACTATTTACTTTAGATCGGATCCTCTTCTTTCTGAAGAAGTAAAAGCATTTTATCCTAAATCTAAATATGCTGCCTACTGTTATTTACTCCTCTGCCATTAGAATTACATACACCAGAAGTTTACAGTTCTGTTCATACATATCATGCCGCACTGATCATCATCCTGTTTGTGTTTGCAGAATTGCCGAGGGGTGCACTTTGAAACTAGTCTTAGCTATGAGAGGAGGCCCAATTAACACCAGGAGAGGTAAGGAAACGACCAAACAGCTGTATGGTCACAAGATAGCTATACATCTGTTTTACATCCTATCAAAAATTCTCTCCTTGTAAATTCCCTAATACGTTTGGAATTAAGATATCCTGTTCTCCAGTTTAATCACAGAACCCTCCTCTGTTCTTTTTACAGTAACCATGGAGGATCCTGTCAAAGAGGTGGCTGATTTGATGGAGAGCACAAAGGAGGAGGGCTGGGAGAAAAGCCTGTCCAACAAGCAGGTCACATTTGTGGTCTATCGTGAGGGTGACCAGTTAAACTTCTTCCGAGTGGTCGACAGGGGGGATGGCACCCTGACGCCTCTGTCTGAATCTCTGAGGTCAGGACATTGTCTTACAGTCTATTGTTTTTAAGAACAGTCATCATATCATTACATTATTATTGGTCCAAATGCTGATAATAGGAATTTGAGCAAGACTTTGCTCACACTTGTCATTAGTAAACGTGCAAACAAAGACAATTGCATCGGGATCTGAATATTAAAAATAGTGCAAGAAAGAAAGGAAAAGGAAAAACGGGATAAATCATGATAATTGTGTAATTGTACTGCCACTGTGGAGTTCAACACCAATTATTCCCCAGTAGTTGAACTATGCAGCTGAGTTAATGTCCACTGTTATGACAAAGGTTTCAGTGAGCAGCCGTTGAAGAGACTGCCATTTACCAGACAGCTTTGCCTGATCACTAATAGGAAGAGTGTTTTCGTCTCTCATATTTTCCAGTGGTGGCTTGGCGTACAATGTGTGTGCCGAGGAGGAGGAGGACGGAGAGAGCTCTGCAGCTGCACAGCAGAGCCTTGAAAACTCCATCACCATGAACAAAATGAAGCAACTCAAAGCCAAGATGGAGGACATGAACATTAACAAGAAGGTTGGAAGCCATTAAAGACCCTTAAAATTTATTGCCTAGCAGAGTATGAATGTATCTCTCACACAATATTAATTTTTACACAATTTTTATTGTTAATATGCTCATAAAACCAGGTATTGTATCATTTGTGTGGAAGTTATTCTTCAAGACTTATTTTATAGCTGTATATTTTATCAGCAGGATATTGAAAACCTATTGATGTCTAATATTGTCATCACATATAATCCTGCTCATGATAATCATAGACTGAAAATGGTAGCCCGCAACCATTTTGCATAATGCAGATGTACTGCACCAAACGCTAATTTGCATGCATTTATAAGACGATTGAGCTTTTCATTGCATTAAACTGTACTGGCTCTATAATGGTTTTTATACTTATAATTAATTTACACAAGGAACTCAATTCAAACGATGAGATAACAACTGATTTTATAATTTTACAAAATGGGGAAAATGCTGAAAATATACTGTACATTTGAGAGGGTACTTTGACATAATGTCTGTCTCTCTCCTCCAGCCCAAGAAATCAGCAAAGATAAAACCACGGCCCCCTGTCACCCCACATTCCTGTGGTGGTTCCCTTGGACCTTCCAGCGCTCGTCACCATCAGCGCTTCTTTCGGTCGCTACCCCAGTTCAACCAGCCACGGCAGTCAAATGCGCAACTACCTCCAATCACAGACCATAATCCCGTAGACCCTTCCCTGCCCACTGCTGCTGCAACCTCTGGCCACTTGTCCATCCCGAGACGAGCCCCTCCCCCTTTCTCCTCACCATCGTGTTACATGCTTCAGGAGGAAGAGTCATGGGAGACATGCCCTCCATTTGCAAAGATCCGGCCCCCTCCCAAAGTGTCCCGCTTGGATATTGGCAGCACCAGGTTGATGAGGGACTGTGTGTACCCTCAGCTCCCTCCACTGTTTATCAGGGGGCCACCAGAAGCCACCTTTGACCCAGCTGAGCCTGCAGGTGAGGCAGTCGGGCTGGGTTTGCTGGAGGAAGCTGCTGGGCTTGTGGTGCCAGCACAACCTGGAGCTCCATTTGGGGAACTGTTAGACCCTCTGAGTTTGGATGTGTCCACCCAGCCAGAAGGAGGTCGTTGGCCCCTCGAGGTTGGGGCTCAGCACCAGCTTCCACTCTCCCCCTCCCCTCTCAGCACCTGGACACTTGGGACAAGTGACACTCTCACCAGCAGAGCTGAAAGGACACAGCTTGGCACATCATTTCATATAAACCCTCCCTCTCCGTTGCCCACCTCACCATCCAGTTCTACCAGACCGCTGCCTCAGCCTTTTGATCCCACTCTCTCCTGTTTACAGCCCAACCTTCAAGCACAAGCCTCTGCACAAGTGAAGCCAGGCAACACATCCCCTCATCCCACCACCACCTCATCCACTCATCCACCACGCCTCCGTGGCGTTAAAGTGGAGTCACCTGGCAAGAGGCCAGAGCTGATCTCCAAAAGGGAAGCAAGAGGCATCACTAAGATGGCCAACCAAGCCTGTAAAGAGCCTCTGGGGTCCTTGAACAACTCTGAACTCTTGGCTTCTCTATCTACAAGGGCTCCAGACAGCAACAACCAGGACGGCCTCGGAGAGAGTCTAGGACTTGCACTGGCATTGCCCCCTGCCACTGCCTTAGGACAGAGCAGCCTTGGCTCCAGGCTGCCATCCATCCCAACTAACAGGCTCCTTCAGGATGATTTCCTAAGACAAATGTCACCATTGCACCGAACAACAGCTTCTTACATGGTGAGAAAATAAATCCATGCTACTAAAATCTCTGGGAAAAAAAGAACACCCCTGAGGTTTGAAGTATTTATGAGCCTTCAAACAGTAGATTATGTAAATTGCTCTTACTTGGATTTGAGCAATAGTGACTGCTAGTACTTAGTCTGTGCTCATCCCAAAAGAAGTAAAGTAGAGGTGGGTGATGGGAAAAAGTTTTTTTCTGATTGTCACAGCATTATCTTGATATGACATTCCCAGAGTTGTTCAAAATCACATCATAACTTAATCAGACCGACTATTATTTTTGTAGACTAGAAGAAGTATTTGAGAGGTCGTGCTGTGTAACATTTCACTAAGACTAAACTGATCGGTCATTTAGAGACAAGAACTGCAAATCAGGATATCACGTTTTACAATATCACGTTGAGATAATGATATCTCCATCCCTCAGGCAAAGCACACAATATCGTCACCCTGTTAAAATAATGGCCTAAGTCATTTTTTGACGAAAATGAGTTTTTGGCTCAAATCATCTCATGATAATGCTGGCCATCGCTGGTTTGTGTTTTCCCAAAAACTTGAAAAAATGACATAGGCCATTATTTCTATAGGGCGACGATATTATCATAAGATATTTAGTGCTATTATACAATTAGTAGTATTGTTCAAAACAATATAAATGGTAAAAAGAAACAAATAAATAAAACGTAAGCAACAACCAACCTTTTAAAAGCACACAAAATTAGAAATATTAGCACATGGCCAGCTTGAATACATGAACCATCAGCTGCTTTTAAAGACAGAGACCGAAGATCGGGTGCATAATAAAGAGAGAAAAGAAAGTGGCAGAAAAAGGTGTTGCAAAAGTCAAGAACATATGTTAAAATACATAAAAGAATAATATTGAATGATATCCCCTTCTCTAAAGAATATCTGTGTTTCACTCTCAAACTGGTAGTTTGTCCTGCTGTAAATTGAACACTTGTAGAATTTGTGTAGAATTATGTTTATTGATTTTTCTCTAAAGGTAATGTCTTGCTGCTCTTTTTGTTTTTGTTTTCCTCAGGCTACCAACACGCTTGCGTCAGCTGCAGGAGTCAAGACTTCATTTGGGAGAATAGGTAAGGAAGACGCACAAGCACCTTTTTGTATATTCTTAAATCCCTGGTTATTTTAGAAAAATTGCTGCATTTACAGCCACCTGTTGTGCTGTTGAGTGCACACCCTGTAACCAAAAAGAATGAAGATGCAGTTTGTTGGAGCTCTCATACAACATATGCTGAAGGATTTGACAGAACAACAAAGCACTGCAACAGTATTAAATATTCATTATTGTTACAACTGCAGAAGCAGCACACAACAGAAGGTGTCATTCCTGCACACAAGAACAACCACTAAGCATCGACTGTTTACAGAGAATATGGATAAATATGCATGGATCAATAACCCAAGTACTGAGTCAAGGTTATTCATTTTCCTGTTTGGTGGCACTCACAGTTGACTGTAAACAGCATTGAACAACCCAGCTAATGACAACACATGATAGACTTTTCACTTAGTCTCTACTTTCAGTTGCATTTCCTCACTTAGTTTGAAGGAATAAGTCATCGAAAAATAGTTTGGTTGGGTCCAAAAGTATTTAATGGTCTTCCAAAATAAATTCCATCCATCAGAGACTCTAAGATGCTCACTCCATAAGGTGAAAAATGAATTTAATCCTCAGTCTTGTTTCTCACCTTTGGCAGTAAATTTTACTCAACTACAGTTTGAATTTATCTCTCTGGCACTTCAAGCACTATATGTGGGAATTCTTAGAAAACTTTATTTTTCTGTGGGCTTCCAGTTTGGACGTTGAAAAGCCATTCAAGGACAGTCAGACTTAAATCTGCTGTCTTTATACCCTGACAGTGTTGTTGTGTTTGTTGTGCTGGAAAGTGAGTCATCCCTCCACTCTGAGATAGTAAGTGCTCTAGACTTTTTTTTTATTGAAGTGTGTCTATATTTGACATAATTCATGGTTTTCTCAATCAGAACATTTTCTACTTCAGTCTGATAAGAAACATCCTCATAGCCTGAGGCTTTGCCCTTGTGCTTTACTTTAGGGGTGTGCTGGCCAGTTGTATGCAGCGTATATAGAAGCATTTGTCATTCAGCATACTTTAAGTTCCTGAGTGCAGTTTTGTGACTGACTTATCTGGGGTAAGCACATAAAATAAGGTGCATGTAGGAACCTGAATGCACCCAGTATGTAAATGAGGCTGTATTTTGGTTTTGTTGCTAAAAATGGGTTGTACAGCTGAACCAGAATCTATCTTGGTAACGCTTCATTTTATAACTGCCTAATTTCTTGATAATTTCCCAGAGTTTTCCTGGGAGGAACTATGGGGTCAATAAAGGCAGCGTTCAGCTGGATAAACTTTCTAATGGTAAAGAAATTATAAATGAATATTCACATGGGTTTAGATAAAGCTATTTCAGGAAAAATGTGTTTTACGTATAATAATTACTAGTTCATAGTGATTTCAATTAACTTCTTGGAAATGATTAGAAAAGTACAAAGAGATAAACATTGTATAACAAACTTACGTTTTAAATGGCCTGAAAAGAGGATCTGTTGTTCATAGAAACCCATTGTGCTCTGGGTACACTCAACTTTCACAAACATCTCATTGTGCTACATTAAAACATGGGCAGCACTATCATCAAGTGACTGAACTGCAGGGCAACACAAACAAAACACAGTCAGCAGTTTTAAGATCAGTCAACTCTGAAACAGGATGAGATACTTTAAGTTACAAAAAAAAGGAAAATGTAACTTTGTCTCTCTCTGTATGCCATGTGCCTACAGAATCGCTGCCGTTTGCATTAAATCCGACGAATTAAGCTCAAAGAAAACTTGATTGGGACAACCCGTAATTAAATTCAAGACAGGTCTACCAAACAAGAGACTGTGGAAAATGTGCTTAGGTTTGAATATATCTGAACCCACTGTATGTCTGTGAAGAGGCAGATTTAAGTGCATGAGACAAATAAAAATCCAATCCCACGCCCTGCTGCTTGACAGCGAGCTTCCTGTACCTTCATCACAGAGCTGTCAGTTTTATCTGTATGTTCTCGTATCCCCACGGCTCACAAAGCTAGCTGAGCTACATGCTCCCACAGACACGATTATCACGGGTAGAAGCTGACATAAATCGGTGTTCCCTGACTTAGGAAATTAACAGTTTATTTCCTCACACGTTTTCCAAAATAACGAGTAATGGTTCAAATGACACAGCCCAACATTTCCTGAAACCCCTTTTTAAATGGAAATCTACAAGTTCGGCAACTACCTGCACCATTTCAAAAGTAGAAGCGTCACAGATTTGCTGCTTTTTCCAACTTGTTTAATTGACTCCAATTGTTTGTTTTATGCACACTTTATCCTATACCAATCTTGAAATAAATCATTAGCACAGACAAAGAAACTTTAGATGAAAGATGAATGTGACATTCCCCCATTATACTGTGAAATCACAATAAAATAGAAACTGAGGATTTTTCAGTCTATTATGTTTAGTCTGACATGTTTTCAGAAATGTGTGGCAAGACATATTGCATTTCTGGCCTCACTCCTGCATGTAATTTTCCCAGCAGGTGTTTTGCCTTTTGACAGCTGGTGAAAACGACATCACTGCCGGGGGTTTGGTCAGACATACAACATACCCAAAGTACAGAAGAGGGAGAAGATTTTTCTTTGCCTGCAACACTCTGTAGAGCTAACCTTTTTGCAGCTTATGATTACTGTGATGAATTGAGCTCGAACAAATTAGAAGCCTACGAAATGTTAAACAAGAACAAATTAACACGGAAGGAGATGTAAAATGTTCCTCAAACTTCCAGTCATGCTGTGTGTGGACACCAGAAACAACCCCAGGCCACTGATATATTATTTTTCACTACACAAACGGTTATTCTACACTGGCCCCTGTAAAGTCAATAAAAAATGTTTTCTCTATTCTCAGGCACTCCAACATACCACCTACCTCCAGTCAAGGCTCCCACAAGCAGCAAGAAGAAGAGCTCAAAGCACTGCTTCCTCTGTGGCAAGAAGACCGGCCTGGCCACCAGCTACGAGTGCAGGTACAAACGCCTCCAGCGTTTCCATCCTCCATCACACACTCTGGGCCCCAAATCCAAGTCAAATCTTTCCCCTGTTTGTCATCCTCATCCTTGAAGCTCTCCTTTTAGTACAAAAGTGGTCTTTTCCTCGTTCAGCGTTTTGTCTCTCCAGTGGCAACTTGTCTCTGTTCGCAGCATGTTCCGCCACAAGTTATTAACATTATCAAAGTTTTGCCCCATAACATCAGTCGGGATCACATCCCTCTCCCGGGCTCTGTCCAGGGCGCACACACTGAATCTGACGCAACAATATGTAACTCTAATCTTTTAACACCAGTCACTTGAACGGGAGCTCCTTACTGTTTTGGAAAGACTAACTGACACCACATTTGTCAAGTGGTAATCCTCTGTGATTAAATGAGCAATTTACTCAACATTAGTGCTCACACAAAAATAAATGAGACCTCAGAAATGGTCCTTCTCTTTTTATATTAATGGACTGATATGAACAGAGAGATTAAAGCACATAAAGGGGGGATGTAAGTTGAAGAAAACTAAATAGCAAATGATAAGGGAGTAATGTGACTCAGCAGCTTCGCTTTAACATTTAGCAGATGTTGCTGATGTTGATGTTTGCCGATTGAGAAAATGACTGTTCTAATTGCTGTCTGTGAGGTCTCATGTAAAAACTATTATTCCTAGATGTGTTTGTTTGTTTTTTTTGCTGCACACATAGCAAAAGATATGTCTGTGTCTTTTAGGTGTGGTCACAACTTCTGCGCCACCCACCGCTACGCAGAGACGCATGACTGCACTTATGACTACAAGAGTGCTGGTCGGCGATTTCTGCAGGAGACCAACCCTCTTATCAGTGCGCCCAAGCTGCCTAAGATCTAGACCCCACAACCGTCGCCTCGCACAGGGGCCGACCTGAAGGACTATAGGTTAAAATGACTGAACGAAAGCGATTCTGCTAATTCTCTGTCGTTTCCCTCGCAGAAAGAAGGAACTTATTCACCACCGTGTGCTTTTGTTTTATAACAGCCAAGTTTGCTTAAAATCTAAATTGAAAAAAATATTCCGTAAAGCCAATTGTGAACAAATGAGAGTAGACTGAAATGGCACAAAACTACAGTATCGCCTCTTGACAATGTGAAGATGCTTATCCTTTTTATCTGTTACCTTGTTCTTTTTCCCTTTGCCTAAAAACAAAACAACAAAAAAAACCTGTGCATGTATGTAGGTAGTTTTTGCTAAATATATCTGCTGCACGTTCAGACATATCTATTTTTAGTTTTGTCAGCCTTTTTCTTTCTTTCGTTCTTTTTTTTTTGTTTTTTTTTTTAAATAGGACCGCTGATGACTTCTCATCCGACAAGTCTTTGACAGATGCACTTTAGAACTATCATATTTATACATTTGACTTTCTTTATTGTGTGTGTGTGGGGGGGGTGCTTATATCTCTGTGTTGGTCTTTATGAAGTGTTTATGTTGTCGTCATCCAGATTTTTTATCCTACACCTCCTAAATGTCTTTCTTACATGGGCACATACATACCGACATCACTAATGAAATCTTTCTTAAAAGAGAACAGTACACTCACTTACCGATGAGATACTTAATATTTATTAATGAATACTACTTATTTAAATTCAAGGTTGGTTTTTGAAATAGCAAGTATGCAATGTGTGTAGGTGTGAATGTCAGTTGTAATCTGTAACCCTATCAAGTAAACTGTATTAGGATGGGGGGGTGTGGTATTTATGGTGTGTCTATAAGTAAGGTGGTTGCCATAAAAAAAATCTTTTGTAAGTCTTTTTTTATTGCTCAGCTGTTGCAAAAACTTAAAATGCTGTTATAGTATCTACAGGGGTTTGATCTAATAAAGTTTCTTTCTGTACTGTGCACGACTTGTGTGAGTGTTTAGATCCAACGCCTCTTTAATTGCATTTTCAACCGACTGATTTTTTTTTTTACACATACAGTTCTGCTGTAATTTCCTTTCATTTCCACTGCAGTTCCTCATTATTTGCACATTGAATGTTTGACCTTTTCTGCAGCGCGCCCTTAATAGTTCTCCTGTTGCTGTGAAGTAGATGAGTTTCTGTTTGGTATCACCGACTCATCCTTGTCACCGTAACCTGTTCTCCTGATTCAGACCTCGGCTAGTTCCTTAGCAACAAGCCGAGATCTTTTTTAGACCTGTTGAACATCAGACCCCCCCGCTCCCCCAGTACCACCGCTCTAATTCTAGCTGAAGTCAGGACAAATATAGTTGAGGACATCTAGTCAGGTCTTCCTTCATTAGCTCTGTGTCACCGTCTCAGGATGAACTTGTGATCTTCTCACTGGGTTGCTGCTATCTGCTTACTCATTAAGTCACATGTTAGAGGTGTTGCAACAAGTTAACACCCTTGATTAAAAATATATGAACACAAGCATGCGAGAGCAAAGTGGTAATTTGCCCTCTAAGCATATTGTTTGTGTTAAGATTAACAGTAATTGTTGGATATCCTTTTTGCAAAACAAACATGTTTCTTTCCTACACACAGACCAATATTCACTACATTGTCCGAACTTTCACTTTTGGTTCTAATGGGAGTGTCCACAGATGGATTGTTCCTCTACTGGTTCACATTTCCAAATCTGAAGTCTGTACATTAATAATTCTGTTATGGAGAGCATTTCAAAGCTGCAGCTTGTGTGCACACATGCAAAACAAACTAATCGTGGGGAGATGAATGCAGATAGTGTTGCAATCAGTATGAGTGCACTGTGTGTAATCAAAAACATAAATATGTTGTATTTCTATGCTGGTGAGTCACTGAGCAAAAAGGCTCCAATGGAAAGTGGGGGCGCCGTTCATTATTCACTTTGCTTTCACTTTGGATGCTGTTCTTGTGCATCAGACAAACCCTGACCTGAGTCACGTCTGCATGTTTTTATCCTCCCTTTCCACCTTCATGTCGTCTGGCTTTGATCCAAGATAATTGGGCTGTGCTGCATATACTTCATAGTCTCTCTTGATAAATGCACCTCTACATGAAGTGGGCTATCTTTGCCAAAAGGATTGAAGTTAAAGATGTCTGCAGGTGAATTTTAGAAAAACACATGCTGATTTTATTTCATACTCCCATGAAGTCCCATTTTATTAAACAAAGCTTCTGTCAGTTTCCATAAATTCACAGGATTTGTCTTTTACAGAATGCGTCATGTGGCCTACAGAAAGTTGTAAATGCATGATGTGAAAAATCATCAATCAATCTATTTTAAAATAATAACTAACATATCCAAATTAGTCAGTGGGAACACTCAGTGACTGAACCATCATCAGCCTCATTTGTGCTGTGTGTGTGCAGTGTTAATTAACAAGTGTTAGTGTGTAAACATGCTAAACTAGCATGTTGAACATGGTAAATATTACACTTGTTAATTATCAGTATTTTCACTGTGAGGTAATGAGCGTGCTGATAGAATTTAGCTGTGCTATGCTGTGCTTAAGTGCAGCCTCACATGGCTGTGAATTCTTCCTCCACACAAGATTATAGGAGCTTATTTTAGATAATTTACCCACATTTTGGTGTAATCATGGTCTAACTGGGGATTGTTTTATAAATTGAGGGTTATATACAAAAGCATTTATGTATGATTTCTGATGATTGATGGTGAGCACTGTCCCCTGAATGAGTGACCATAAAATATATGTTGAGGGGGTTTTTTGTTTTGTTTTGTTTTTTTTAAGATTTGTCAAGTCCAGCTATTGAAGTGACACCACTCAGGTATCTATGCCATTCCTGGAGACTATTTTTCATAAAGCCTGTGCTACAAACTGGGTTGTGGAGCCTGGGGGGCGTGAAGGACCCTGTTTTTGGAGCTTGACCCAGACTAAAAGCCTGACTATCTCTGCCCTTGCTCTGTTGAGTGTGACCGGCCTTTTTCAAACCTGTGTCTTGTGAGTCACCCAGCACTTAGAAAGCGCAATTCTAAATCGTTCTGTCCACTTGTCAAACAGTGATTCTTTGCATTCTGATAACATAGTGTACCTTTTTGGGGATATATACAGGTTTTGATTTGGTTTCTTTCAGCTGCCTCCTCAGCGAAGCAGTCTTTCATGGTTCCTGTGTACTGTGACACACAAACATAACAAACCAAGCGCCTATTTTCTATTTTCTGTTTCAGGATTGTTCCGCTTGCCTCTTGCAACTCTGCCAAGTGCTGCAAGTCTATATTTTGCACAGACCAAAAAACAATGCAATTTTCTCTTTTTAAACACAGCTTTTGGAGGAAGAAATCCAGCTCTGAGAGGGTGGCAGTGGACTTTCCAAAATGTGTACAGGCATGGAGAGGATTATTCATATAATGCATTGTAGGTTACAGATTACCATTTTAACAGTAATCCATTAAGGAAGTTGAGCTGAGCACCAGGAACATTCAAGTGCTTTTGTGCAATTTTTGGCCCCAAACCTGCAGGTGTAATCATTATTAACCACAATGATTAAATAAAACGTGATGATGATGAGGAACAGTGGTCATAAACTGAAACTAACACAGTAGGAGTGTGACGGATTTCTGCTCATTGTAAAGCAGCTGAATGTGAACTGTCGAAGTCCTTTTTCCATCTGGTGATTATAGTTTTCATTCCAATGGTTTCACAACACGACACATTACTACTCAGCCTTGTGTGTTGTTCGAAATCGTATCCGACACGGTGCGAGAGACTCACCCAGCTGAGTCATGTGTGCCCAGGGCTGCAGGGATCAAAACACGAGACAATCGAGCACTACCAGTCCGACGGGTTGATTGTACTGGGTAAGGAAGGAGGAAGGACACAAAGAAATTCTTAATACTTTTAAAACAAGTCGTCACCTTTTCATCCCTCCCAGCTCCAGCCCCCACCTACTGACATCTTCTACCTGTGTGCCCACTCCCAGTCTGCCTCTCACCCACCACCCCTCTTTTCCTACCTGCATCTCTCCCTTTATTTTGTGGACATTATGGGGCTGGGCATACCAACCTGCTACTACGTCAAACAGTCTTCCCAGTTAAGCGCACACACACCCTGCTCTAATCTGTTCTCAGTAAACATGTTTGTTGGTGTGGTTGGCAGGGGTTGAATACACCGGGCAAACTCGTATGTGTAAATGACTCGGAAGTTTCTCTCCGTGGCTGCCGCTCCCCCACCGTGCAATATTGGGATTTGTAGAGTCCTGTGAAAAGGCTGCTCCGGTATCAAAACGGCAGCTGTGTTTCACTCTCCCGCCGCTCTGTCAACGCGGCCAGCCACGTCCTAATCCCTCCGCACCACGCAGGGAGACGGCCTGTATCTCCCCGACGCAGAGACACTTGCATGACAATTTGGCGGACTCACTTCTGAGGTGCCCACTTCGCCCAGACAGAGCACAGAGGCTCCGTTGTCCCACCCCAAGGACGGAGCGGCGGACTGTGCATGAGTAATGAGCTCAAACACAATGACAGGTTTCACAGAGATAGAGCCAAGGCTTTGAGTCAACAGAGGATACATTCCCTCGTTTAATAAGTGAGCCTCCCCCAGCATACTGCACTTTGAGCGAGGGGCTCCTCCGGTGTGGAGTTACAGTGCATCGTGTGATTCACTCGATTAAGGACAGACACACAGTGCACTGCAGGCCGCTCATAATCTGATACAATAACCATTGCAACAGGATGCATTAATACAGTGTGGCAGCTGGAAGCTTTCTATTGGCTGATAATAAATATATTATGTCATTTATCATGAGG